>CM053793.1:541875391-542475391 GCA_028749045.1 Cupressus sempervirens
GGGCTAATGTAACATAGAAAATTTCCCAAAAATGTCCTTTGACTTTGATGGCTTCATGAATTGATGGCTCATTAAGGGATTCCTTACCACCACCATTGTGAAGGAAGAGAAAGTAATGCCATCCCTATCTTTGAAGATGCTTACAATATTGCACGGGCATCAAAATTATAAAAAATAGCATCCTCACACTTAAGGATGAGTGAAGATGATGATTTTGACCCTAATGACAACAATCAATCGAGGTAGATGCAAGCTTTAACTAAAGTAAGCCATAAAATCTTTTTCACCTTTTGCATTTCTCCTAATAATATGGCTAAATATCCTTCTCTTTCAAAACATTGAAGTTAGCAACAAATTTTCACTTTGCAACATGTAGGGCATCAAGGAAGGGTGGTATGATGGTGGAAGTATAGCTTTTGCTATTATTCTTGTAATTTTTGTCACATGTAAGATTTTATTATGCATATTGTAGCTTTTTCTTTTACCAAAATATTTGGAATGCTCTCTGTTCATGAATGTGCTTGCTACTTTTCATACATAGAAAATCAAGATCTTGTGAATTGATTTAGAAGCCAAAATTGAGGTCTCCAATTTTATATAGGGTGCAAACAATTTTTTTAACCTAAAGCTATATTTATGGTTTAACAAAGTTTTCTTTTCTAACATTATCTCCAATTACTTTATGTTATGTGGAAAACCATTTTCAAGAACTAGTATTCACATGAGAATTTTAATTTTTTTAGCATTGTGTTGTATTTGAAAAACTATTATGTGTCTTGTATTTTTTGTTTGCAGCAATTAGTGACTACCAACAGTCTCTACAGTTCCAAAATCTAGATGAAAAAAAAGGAACATTCAACTGTAGGTATATATCTTGTTTCCATTTTCCTCAATCTTGTATTTCACCAATAGACAAGTTTTTCTCTCTCTTTTTCTTCTACTATTAGTTGCTTTGATTTGATAGTATTTTTCGTTACATGTTCAAGTTATCCAAGGGGGGAGACGATTTAAAGTTTCCTTCTTGTTGGCGATGTTCTACCTTTGAATATTGGTGATCAGGTATATAAATAAATTGCATAAAATTATTATCATTTACATTCTTTTATTAGTCTATTTTAGAAATGAATTATTGCTTTCTTAGACATTTATCATTTATTTTCAAGTCCTTGCAGATGGCATTCTAATTGAAGGGCATTCCTTGTCAATTGATTAATCCAGCATGAATGGGGAAAGAAAATTTGTATGAAAATCTCTCTTCTGTTGTGTCAATCACATATTTTCGAGGTGATAGACATCTTATAAGTTTCTAATGCCAATTGTTGGGATATTATTATGAGCTTAACTCCCTATTTTGGTTGCAGGTTCACAAAGATTAAAAAATCCATTTTTGATGTCTGGATGTAATGTGATAGATGGCTACGGAACAATACCAGTAATTATTTATCTTAAAGAAATAATTTTATACTTTCTAATTATATTTAATCAATTGACATATTTTACTGGCTTATCATACATTACTGGAGTAGGATTAAATACTAAGTGGGGTGTTTTAATGATGAGTATATTAGAGGATAATGGGGAAGAAAATCCAGTATAGGTTTTGTCTTAGACCCTTCTTAACTTATCAAATTATCCATTATGTCTATGTTCTATTTCTTTAGGTACTTTACTAGACTTACAGAAGATACTATAGGAACTAGCAAGTTTAAGGCAAACAAGACCAAGTTTGGAGATGCAATGAATGAGATTGTTGAAATATTTGTAATTGTGGTGAGGCAACATTTTATAATTTCAAAGTAACTTTGTCATTTTATATTTGAATGGATAAATCTTTCTATAGCAACAAATATGATAGTTTAACTTCATCAAGCTATTAACTTAGACAAGAGCTCTGTCTTCTTCCTCAACACTCCTCTGGAGAGGCAGAGGAAAATTGCTCGAATTCTGGGTTGTGGCATTAGGTCCCTACCGGTGACTTATCTTGGGCTTCCTCTAGGCTCCAAACCCCCGAACTCCTTTTGGACAAGCATTATCAAAAACTTCATCAAGAAACTTGCTGGTTGAAAAGGGGCCACCCTTAGTCAGGCAGGTAAATGCACCCTGGTTAACTTGATTCTCCAAAACCTCCCCACCTATGCCCTCAGTCTCTTTGGGATTTCGGTTAAGTTTGCAGATAGAATGGAGAGGATTCAGAGGGACTTTCTCTAGACTGGAACTGATGACCACAAGAGATACCACCTAGTAGCTTGGGACTAGGTTTGCTTGCCCAAAAGCCAGGGAGGTCTTGGAATCAGGAAAATTTCTCACCTCAATCAATCCCTCTTAGTTGAAATCCCTTCGTGCATCTTTCAAGGCATAGGGGTTTGGAGGGACATCTTGGCTGAGAAGTACCTAGGAGACTTGTCTCTCTCCTCCATTTTCCAGGGGGCCGAGCTGCCGTTGGGTTCTAACATTTGGAATGGTATCTTGAAGGCCCTTCCCCTTGCTAAATCCAGGGCCAAATGGAAAGCTAGAATGGGAGACAAAATCCTTTTTTGGTAGGACAGCTGGCTTTTTCAGGAACCTCTCAATAACCATCCTTCTTTTGGCAAGTGGGCTGATCAGGCAATAGGAAGATATGGTATGTTGGTTAGGAACTACAGAAATGGGAATGAATAGCACAATCTGGCAGAGCTTTCACAGGATCTCGAGCCTTTGATGGCCTCTTTGAATGCTATCAACATCAACCAGATAGGCAATGCCTTAGTCTAGGGAGACTCTTCTAGAGGCCATTATACTGTAGCCTTAGGCTATCTTTCCCTTTTGGGCACATGGGAGAAACCTATTTGGGCCAAGGCCTGGACCCCTGGATTAACACCCAAAATCAACATTTTCTTTTGGCTCCTCTTGCAAGAAAAAATCCTTACCCTGGATAACTTAGCCAAGAGAGGCCAAATTATTCCCAGTAGATGCTGCCTCTGTAAGCATGACCTAGAAACAATTAATCACATTTTCATTCACTACCCCTTTTCCTCTAGAGTGTGGAGTCTTTTGACTTCCAATATGAACTTCTATTGGTTCCTGCCAGCCAGTATCTAGGAATTCTTCATACAGTGGAGTAGCAACTATAAAGGCCTGAACTCCCAAATTTTGAGTTCCTGGATTATCCCACACTTTTGCTGGGGAATCTGGAAGGAGCGCAACAACAGGATATTCAAAGACAAAGAAGCTCCTGAGGGTATTATAGCAGAGAAAATTGATGGCCTCATGAAAGAGAACTATTCCAAAACTAGAGATGGAAGCATAAAGGACGGAGGGAAAATTAAGACCAGGAAAGAAGATAGGATCAAAAGAAGACAGCAGGCTACTTGGTCCTTCCCCCCCGAAAACTGGCATAAAGCCAATTTTGATGGGGTGGCTAAGGGGAACCCTGGTCCCGTCGGATGCGGTGGAATCATAAGAAACAACTTGGGAGGGGGCATTGCTGCTATCTCCTCCCCTATTGGTCACCAAACCAACCATTTGGCTGAAGCTAGTGCAGCTAGACTCACTGTTAAGCTGGCCCTGGACTTAGGGATCAAACAATTGTGGCTTGAAGGAGACTCCCTAAATATAATAAATTGTATTTTAGGAGTAACCAAACCATCATGGACCATTGAAAGCATAATTGAGGACCTAAAAATGGACTTGAGAAAATTTAAAAATTACCACGTCACCCATGTCTACTGTGAAGCTAATGTGGTTGCTGATTGGTTCGCAAACGCAGTGGTCACATTCAATTCAGTGTTGATGTGGGGCAACAATAATCATTTTTCGGCGGTGGCTATAGAGCTCATCCGAAAGGAGTAAATTCAAGGTGCCAACTCAAAATCTTTTTTATGATGATGAGACATGCTAAATCATGTTTTAAAAAGGGAATCATTTGGATTTATGTGGAACCCTCACTGTTTCATAATAATGTGTACGGATTACACGAGCAGAAGAAAGCCAGAGTTAAACCCAATAACATGGGCATTAAAGCTCTCGTCCTTAGCGATTTTTTCATCTTTGAGCTCTGCAATTCTGTTAAGGGTTTAGGGTTAGAGAGGCATAATATCACAATGGTGGGAGAAAGGATTAGAAGAGAGCCACGGGGAGAAACGAAGAGCTGGAAAGAAAAAGGGAAGGTTTGGAAAAAACTCTAGAAGGGCGGCAGAACCAGCTTCATGGAGAGGCTCCATGGTTTCGATGTGAGGGTTACCAAGATTATGGTTGAAACCTGGCACAATGGAAAGGTCAAAATTGATGGTGTCTCCCACCAAATCATAGAGGGTCTCATTGCGGAGGTGACAGGCTTCTCCCAGGAAGGCATGAGCTTCTGTAGGGATAAGAAGATGTTCGCCAATGCTGTCAACGCTTTCGTCAAGAACGACAAGGAGAAAAGAAAACTGGTAAAGATTGACACCTACTATGACATTGAGTCCATCAAGAAGATCTGGGGGCATGTTCTGAGGATCATCATAGAGTATGTCACTTTGGAGCCCAGGTTTGATAGAGTCAGGACCCATCATTTTGTTCTGCTTAATCATTTTAGACATAAAGTGAAAATCTCCTTTCCTTTCTATATTTATACTTCTATGACTAAGAATATAGAGAGTTACAAGAAATGTCTTGTCAAGAACCCCACCCTTCACGAAGGTCTTCTACTCCTCATTTTTGAGTTTCTAAAAACCTAGACAAGAGTCAAGTCCAATGGGGTTTCGGGCGGCTCCTCGAAGGACACTGCCAGCTCAGACTCAGGGGAAGTGCGCGTTGTGAAATCTATCAAGTCTGAAACCCCAAAAGCCAATCCCTCTCCCTACTTCCCTAGCAAGAAGAGCCCCAAGTTCCCTCCCCCTAATCCCCCTTCTCCTCATCCTAAGGAGTCTAGTGATGAGTCGGATACAGAGTCAGAGGAGGCAGATTCGGTGGCAAAGAAGGAAAGTGAGTTGGAAGATGACAAGGAGAAAGATAATGACAAGAAGGAGGTGACCCCCTTGGTAACCCAGGATAACTCCAAGAAAAGAAAATTGGACCAGACCCCAACCCATGATCATCTGAGTGACCACGTCGATTTGCCCCCCAGCCCTACTGCGCCCACCTCCCCCCTGGAGGTCCCCATTTCGCCCCCAAAAGAGATGATAGAAATCATGGTTGAAAAGGGGGGGGAGGCCATCAGGAAAAATAAGAGAAGAGCTTGGAGCAATTTCAATGTGGATAGGGTCAGTATGGGCTTTTTCAGAGAACCTACTTAAATTTAGGTGTTGGGGGATCTCAACAGTAGCACCCACTATGATGAGCTCCTTGACCCGACTCTTCTGGTTCTCTCTGACAATGTTCATGAAATGGGTTTCAACTTTCTCAACAATGCAAAGAACAGCCTGATTGACAATTTTTGCTCCATTAAGTGGCTTTTTTAGGAAATTGAGACTCTTAAGGACATGTCCAACTAGACCAACAATAGGGGGGATTTCAAGGATCATGAGGCCAGAGGTAGTAAAGACCAGGTGGGCATCTAGGAAAAAGATAGAAGCCAGGACCCCAGAGACAATCAGGATGACAGAATCACTCGGCTCGAGCAGAAGGTCCAAAGGCTAGATTCCATCCACCAGATTGTGACTAAATAGATTGTGGATACCCTCCATACCTTGAATGAAAACAATATTAATCTGGGGGACTATCTGACCAATGCCGATCTTGTGGGGAACATGGAGCAGAGTACAGAGCACGGAACCAGCCGGGAAGATCCTCAGAAAGAGACTAGAATCTAGGAAAGTTAGGGGGACTAGATGCATTTCCTCCCCATGATCTAGGAGGAAGAGGCCAACCAGAAGGAAAGTGACACTGCAGAAACCCTGCAGGCAATGGAAAAGAAGGGACACTAGTCTTCTCGCCAGGCTCTGTTCCTGGCCTTTGTTTCTTAAGCTTCGGGCCTTTTTTTTTTTGGCCTTTTGAGGCAGCTTTTTTTCTATCTTTTCTACTTTAAATTATTTTCTACTATAAAACTTTGGGTTTCAGGATCCCTGTAAAACCTGTTTTCCTAATCAAAAACAAATATGATAGTTTACAAAATTGTGAAAAACTTAATGCCTTGTTTTCCCCTAATCATTTTAAATCTATATTGTAATCCTTTGTCAAGAATATTTTGGGTTGTGGAGTCCTCAAGATTAGTGGATGATAGAGTTTCTTCTTCAAGCAAGGGCTAATTAGGCCTAGTTGAAGGGTTAGGGGCGAAGGAAGTGTTCACCAATCAATTCATGAAAGTTTGAGAATGATATCAACTTAGTAACTTTGAAAAGGGTATTTAAAAGTGTAAAAATATTGATAGGTTGTTTGGAGGTTTTGGGAGAGAATTTCTGATATCACAGATGGACCACATACCTTTGAATCAACATTCTTGATGGCTACTGCTACAAAGCACCATCATTCCTCCTCAAACAAGTCTACACTTTCTTAGTGTCTTCATGTTCCTTACACCTTAGGAACTCTCTTATTCTCATCAACCATGTCATTGACGTTCCCCATGCCATCTTATCATCCTGCAGTGAACTCATAACAATTTCTTTCCCATTCTTGTTAATAACATAAGTATTTTATGACCTTAACATCAACTTGCGATACTCTACATAAGATTACATGATATTCACTCAAGGGCATAACATCACATAGAACATTATCACAATATGAACCAATACTGAAAGAAATATATGCTTGTTCTTTGACATCAATCCACTAATCATTATTCATTCCATACACTCTATAAGGTGTACTATGTGTTATCTTTTCTATATTCAACTTGCCAAGAATTTCATCTGAAATAATATTAGTAATGGAACCACTAGAAATAACAACTTTGCATACTTTACCCCTGCATTTTCATTGTTTCCTAAATATGGATGACATTTGAATGCACCTTGCATCCATATTTTCTTCCATTATGACCACTGTACCTACTCTCAAATCTCTTGCAATCAACAACCTCTAAACTCGCCTTCAATTTAATCTATACATATACATATATAGAAAAGAATTTCATATAACTAGCTAAATTTTGTATCTGAATAATGCAAGGAGCCATGATAGGATTTGTTGGATTCATAAACAATGATCTTGCAAGCCTTGTGAGGAAAGTTTCAATGCTTAGTCTTGTTACTTATCTAGATCATGTTACTTATCCCCTATCAAGAACTGCAACAACAATCAACCTTAATCAGGTACTTTTTTTTGTAATTGTTTGTTAACTAAATTTTATAATTTAATTCATATGTATACCAACTTTCTTTAATGCTCACCATTTTCACTTACATGTATACTTGGATCTAGACATCAACGTAAGTTGTAGAATCATCTATTGAATATCAATATTGCATTTACATTCTCTCTTTTATGTTGATTTAATCATTCTTTAAATCACATTTGGGATTTTCCATTATTTTGGGGGAAGTAGTAGCTAGGGATTTGAGGCTATGGATCTACAAATTCTTCTAGAATTTTAAAAGATGTTGATCTTTAATTATTGGTGAACATATAATAAATTTTGATATATATTTCTAAATATTGAATATATGAATTAATAGTATCCATTTAAAGTACACATTCACTAGGAAGGTGTTGCAGAGATAGTATTAGATTTGTACATCAGATGGATGGACAATAGTCGTGTAGTGCAAGAAATATTCTTCTAAGATTTTGTGTTGCTAATTATATTTGTAGTTCTCACAGACAGAATGCTTGTTAAATTAGGATATGTCCCTCCTATTTAGGTGTCACAAACATATAGGTTGTGTATTCTTGATTTAGATATCATGAACATCTAGGATGCATGTTTGCAATTGAAGAACTCATGAATAAGGTCCTTATGTCAACAGGCTACATGAAGTTGAATGACAAGAGAGAAAAAAATTTGCTTCCAGTCCTCGTTAACCATTTCCATTAATTAGAAATTTTCATTTCTTTTGTCTTTTAGACTACATATGTCTAGGCTTATGATTGCAGTCAACATCTTTTGGTCAAAAGTTAATCTTATGTGCACTACTTCATAGGTTGGGGAGACAATAGGTAGGAGCCAAAGGGAGGAGCAATTGGAAGTTATTGAGAAAAGGTATGTGGTGCAATGGGTTGTCTTTTTTCATTCTTTGTAAAAAAAATAATTTGAAAAATACTTTTTTTTTTGCATAACTTGTTTTTGATGTATGGTTGTAGCAATGCTGGAGAGCCACCTTAAGTTAGCAATCATTGACAATATCTTAGCAGATAGCTACATTTACTTTGTTATTAGAAAAACTTTTTCACATTTCGTTAAACCAATGGAAGATGAGAGATGGACTTATTTTTCATTGTATATGATACTTTTATAAAGATAATTACATAGAATTGATTATGGACTAGGTCATTGCAAGAAGAAATGTTTCATTATTATATCTAACTGTGACTTGGTCTGAAAATTTTCACTTTTTATAAGCATTAATATCATGTTATATTATATTGTGTAAACTAAGTTGTACAATGTGAGAATCTTGATTGTCAGAGATATAGAGGATGATAGATAAATTAAATTCAAAATATAAAATTTATTCAATTATCTTCCAATACTAAAGATTCTTAGATGTCTAAAATGCCCAAGGTAGAATTTTTATTGGTGTGATTATATAAGTGTTGTAACCTAATGTACTTTCAATAGCATTCAGAAAGAAAATTAGAGGTTTGAGATGGAGCTAGCAATGACATGTTTGCTTATTGTGGCAAGAGTTGCTACAATTGTGGAAGTTGGAGGAGATTATTTCTAATGTGATTGAGGAGTCTTTTGTGTATCATGGGTGTGTTAATATTGGGGATTATATTCCCTAGTTGAAGTGGCTTGATTTGCAAGGGTATAAGAGGGCAATGATCAAGGTAAAAAAAAAACATTTGGACTTGTATATGCAGACAATATTGTAGAAGCACATGAATATTCTTATTAGTGGACCTCTGTGGTGGGTAGATCATTTTATGAATATGATATCAAGCGTGGTGGGTACCCTCTATTTCGTTTGTGGATTCAATCATGTTTCTTTTGGTTTACCTTTGACATATTCTACTTGTTCAATGTACAATCTTTATTCTAGATATGTATGAATGGTATTCATAGAAATTTTATTTTTAAATATGTTGAATCTGCTTTGAATTCTCTACTTTCTATAGTTGCCTTCGCACTTGCTTCCATATAGAGAATAGTTGAGGGCTTCAAGGCATTCTCTATCTATATTCAACTACTTACAACACATAGTCAAAGCTACCACAGAAAAGTAAGTACAAGATTCCTGTGACATTTGATAAAAATGTTTTGGACAACTATGGCCTTTGTTATGCTCTTGCACATTAATGGCTATTAGTGTTGTGCAAGCCATGAAAGAGATTCCCTTTTGCATTTCAAGGCATCTTTTCATGATGCTTCCCATAAAATTTTGAAATCATGGCACAACTTCAAATGTTGTGAGTGGAATGGAATCCAATGCCATCCTTACATACACCATGTTATTCACCTCAATCTCCATGGTTCACAGGATGCTCTTGATGATGGTATGTCCCTATATAATCGAATTAGGGATGTTCTTTCACCATTGTTCAATCTAGAATACCTGGAGAACCTCAATCTTAGCTTCAATAACTTCTCTAGAGTTCCCATCCCTAATGGATTGCCCAAGCTTAGGAGTTTGCACTAATTGGACTTACCACAGGCTCTCATGTTTCCACTCTACATCTACATGTTCATAAATCTCCACCCAAGCCTAGAGAGGTGCAAGTACTACAAAGTAGAGATGTTCCCCATGTCCGTGGGAATATCTACACTAAACCCAACTAGTGCTAAGTCCAAGTAGCCCAAAGTCCTGAGCTTGGGAAATGTAGTAGGGATGGGAACTCCAGAGAAGTTATTGAAGCTAAGATCAAGGTGCTCTAGGTGTTCCAAATTGAAAAATGGTGAAAGAACATCCTTGACTCAATTAGACAAAGACATACCATCATCAAGAGCAGCTATTTTTCATTTTTTTTTAAAATAAACCAGGTTGGTCAAAAACTTGACTAATGCTGGTATGCATTCATCCTAATTTCAACCAAGTTTGGTCAAACTTTTGACCAACTCATCAACTAGGATGTCATTGTGGGTTTGGCATCTTGGTTGATGAAGGATCAGAAATGGTCTAAATTTTGACCAAACCTGGTTGAATTTTTGACGAATCCATCCACCAATGTTCTTAGTGACAAGTAGGAGATTTTTGACCAACATGTGTGTCAATATTTCAATGCTTAGTAGACTTGGTTGACATTTTGATGAAAAAAATAATAACAAAACTATTGGTCAAAAATTTGACCAATGAGTCAAAATGTACTAGTGCATTTGCATGTAAAGTTTGAATCATATAAGAAGAAAATTGTGCTATCACCTTAATATCCAAATCTCTATATTTTGTCATTTTATCATTCTTAGTCTGATAAAATCCTTTAATTTGTTCAATAATTAATTGTGAATCTCCATATATTTGCAAGTGTGTGATGTTAAGGGATGAAGCTGCTCATAGACCAGCTATAAGAGCATCATACTCCACAATGTTATTAGTACATGGAATGGTTATTTTGTATGATAAAGGTATCAACTTATTTGTAGGAGGGATCAAGATAATACTGACACCAGAACTTTTCTTACATCTAGACCCATCAAAATATAATTCCCAAACATCATCTTGTTGAATAACTAGAATGTTTTCATTAGGGAATTCTATTGAAGTAGAGCATATATCAAAATAAGGACAAGGAGCTTCAACCAAATAATTTGTTAAAGGTTGTCCCTTAAATGACTTCTAAGAAATGAAATTTAGATCAAATTCTATAAGTAACATCACCCACTTTTCCAAATGGTTTAGAGAGATTAGTCTTTGAGAATAGATGTTTTAAAGGATCAAATTTAACAATCACATTGACTTCAAAATTTATTAGATAATGCCTAAGTTTCTATCAAGCATAAACTACAACTAAGAATTGTCTTTCCAAATATGTATAATTTGTTTCATAAATGAGTAAGGTCTGACTAATGTAATACAGAGGTATTTCTTTACCTTCACTATCACACTGAGATAACAATGCACTGACTGCTTTCAAAGTGGCTAAAGTATACAAATGCAAGGGTTTATCAAATTTAGCCAATTGCAAAATAGGTGGATTGGCAAGATAATCCTTAAATTTTTCAAATGATTGTTTACATTCTTCATTCCAAGAGAAATTGGTATCTTTTATAGGAAAGGAAGTAAAAGGAATTGTTCTATTGGCTAAGTTAGAAACAAAGCAATGAATAGCTTGAATTTTTCCTTGTAAACTCCATAATTGAGAAATATTATTAGGAGGCATATTTACAATAGCTTCAATCTTTTTATTGTCTACTTCTATGCCTCATTTAGAGATTATAAATCCTAATAATTTTCTAGAATTAACTCCAAAAATAGATTTCTTAGGATTCAACCTCATGTTGTAACTTTAAATCCTTTCAAATATCTGTCATAAAATAGTAACACAATCTTCTCTTTATATAGATTTTTCCAAGATATCATCCATATAATCCTTAAGAACCTTATGAATGTAATCATGACAAATCAAGGTCATAGCTCGTTGATAAGTTGCTCCTACATTTTCTAATCCAAAAGGCATCATGACCCAACAAAATGTTTCCCAAGATGTTATAAATGTGGTTTTAAATTAATTTTTAGGAGGAATAAATATTTTATTATAGCTAGAAAAACCATCCATAAAAGATAATAAAGCATGATTTGTTGTTGAATCCACAACCATATCAATATTAGGTAACGAGAAATCATCTTTTAAGGATACTCTGTTTAAGTCTCTAAAGTCAGTACACATACTTATCTTGTTTTCTACTTTTGAAATAGGAACAATGTTTGAAATCCAATCTAAATAGTTGATAGAATGGATAAATCTCAAATCCAATAATTTTTCAATTTCAGCCTTAACTAATAAAGAAATTCATGGATTCATCTTTTGAATTTTCTGTTTCACAAGTTTCATATTTGGTTTGAGAACGATATTATGAGTAACAATATTAGAATCAAAACCTAACATATCCGAATATGTCCAAGAAAAAAAATCCTTAAATTCAAGTAAAAGGGGAACCAACTAATCATGTTCTTCTTCATTCAAACATTTCCCAATTTTTATAACCTTTTCATAGTTAGTTTCATCATTTTGAATATCAACAGTCTCAGTTATTAGAAAATCACTTTGTATCAAATAATTTATTGGTAAAGAAGAGATATTTAGTTCATTATATTCTCCAAAATAAGCATCGGTACTTACGCAATAAGGCTTCCATCGTTTGTTTTGAAATGTAGGCAAGTCCTCATAAACTTCTAAAAAATCCACTAAGGCTTCATCTTCAAGAAAAATATCCAAAGTAGGTTTTTGATGATTGTCAAGGAGGAATGGGTTAACCAACTTCAAATTTACTCCATAGATATAATTAATATTGAAAGGAAAAACCAATGGTTGTCTATAAGGATTAAATTCTAATCCATATAAATGATCATAAATTTCATTATCTAAAGGCACTTGTGTACCTTTCTCATATTTGCCACATCCTTTCCATTAAATCCTAACTTTTTAAGTAGATGATAACTAGAACCATATCTATCAACCATCTCAGATGGATTCTAGGGAGTGGCATATGTCATAATGTCATATAATCAAGTTTTATTGTTTTAATTGTTTCTTTCATCGAGGCCTCATCAAAGTTACTTTATAACTCCTTAGAAAGTAGGAAAGGAATAAATATTTGTCTTTCAAATTCACTTCGTTGTCTCATAAATTCCAAATCAGAGACCTTATATTCTCCAATGAAAGTAGGATTAAAGTCCAATGTTCCCTAATCATCATCAGTCAAAGAAGAAGATGGAGCTTTAGATTGTTTTATCTCAGGTTGTTTAATGTCAAGTTATTTTTCAAACTCTTTTTCTGGCTAAAGAGACCGTGAGACTTTAACATATTTTGAATTTAAGCTAGGATTTGGCATATCATCTACATGTAATATATACATTAAGCTTTTATGAATGAAACTAACCTTGTGATGAAGAGTAGAAGGAACTACATGCATAGTATGTAACCAAGGTCTTCCTAAAAGAAGGTTATAATTGAGAGGTCCAAGAATAACATGAATAGGTGTATTTAAAATAACTAGACCTACTTTAATAGGTAAGATAATAATAAACCAAGGATCTAATAGATGCTCAAAATTAGGACCAGGAGGACACAGATAGTCAGAAGACCAATGAAGCTATAGAGACCCTACAAGTTTTTGATAAGGAGAACTAATAGTTAGTGCTTTCTTTTTGTCTTGTCTTTTTCTAGTGTAGCAAGTTTTTTGTATCCTAGTCGCAGGCTTGTCATTTGGGTTTGGCTTTTGATAAGAAGATGCATTGTAGTTGGACTTTACTTAATATTTCTATTTCAAATATGTTGTAAAAACTCTTAGGTTTTAGGATCCTCATAAAACATGTTTTACTTAATAAAAAATAGGTAAGATAATAATACCCAAAGTTCTTTTTGCAATATTGTCAAATCCACGTATAGGGACATTATTAGGTTGAATAGTTGTAAGATCAACTTTAATTGCCTTAAGCATATCCATGTTACAAACATTAAACCCAGATCCATTGTTAATTAACGTTCTATGAATGATACTTTGATTAATAGAAACAAAAATCGTAAGAGCATCATATTGATCTTGCACCTCAAGGGAAGGTAGATCATCATTAGTAAATACAATAGGAGATACAAAAGGCATAGTATTCATGCATTCCAAAATAGGATGAATATTCTCTTGATTAGGAGGCAAAGCAGGAAGAGTCGATAAAGCTATTTACAATGCCTCATGATATGTTGAGGAAGTTTGAAGTAATTCCCATAAAGACATCTTAGCAGGAGTAATAAGTAATTGGTCAACTAAGTCATACTCCTTAAAGGTAGAAGGAAACATAGGAGCTTGAGGAAGCACAGGTTGAGAAGGTAGTAAAGGAACCATAACAGTAGGCTGAGGATTATTCTGTGTGTAATAAGCATGTGAAATAGAGTCTGTATTATCAAAGATATGTAAAGGATCTCTAGGTTTACCCTTAATTTGTATTCAAGGATATCCTTTTACTTTCAACAAGAGTTTAGGAAATATCATTTTAGGTTTATAAATATTGCAAATAGTGGAACATGAAGGCAACCATGCACACACCCTATGGTCAAGGTCAAATGAAAAGGTTGTGGAGGAGAGTGAAATGGGAATAGGATCAATAGAGATCTTAGTCAAATAATTTTCAGCCTCATGTCCATGTACCTTATTAAGGGATCTATCCTCTTGTACAATAAAAGCTTCTTCAAAGTATTCAAAACAAGAATCATACATGTTGAACACAAAGTAATTTTACAAGCATGAAAGATGTAAATTTTTTAAATTTTTTAAATTTTATTTTTGAAACATAAATGCAAGAATAGAAAAGAAATCTAGTTTTATAAGCATGTAAGATCTAACACAAGATGCAAATCTAACACCAAAAAAGAAAGACTTTTCGTAAATGGGTTCACCAAAATGTAAGATATAAAATATGATTATAGGTAGGGTTTTTAACAAACTACCTAATGAAGATCCTAAGTCCATATTTTACATAATACATATGAATTGATAAAGTAAATAGAGTAAATATGGAAATTCCTGAAATTAGACAAGATTCAATACTACCTCATTATAAAGTTGATCTAAAAATAGTTGTTTTCTGGTGCATATGTTCAATTTTAGGAAATTCTACAACCAAATTTGGCCCTAAAACTCCAAAACAAAGAAAACCCAAAAATATTTTGTCTTTCTGAAGAAGGTCGACCTTGACCCAAAGTTGGGGTAAGGTCTTACCCCTTTATTTTTGACCTTGACCTACACTGCTCCGACAAAAATTATGTTCATAGATTCTAAAAGTTTGGCCAAAAGGGTACTCAGATCTGCTCTACAACTCCCAAAAAAATGACTACAGATATCTGAAAATGGTGTTTTGGGGTGGCTATATAGGGTTCTGCCTTAGTCAAACCCCCATTTTGGTCTTCTCCAGCTCCATGAATAGCTAGATATAATAGAATGTGTGTGTATTTAATATGTAATGCCAAGATCTAATCCTCTAGATTGAAAACCCTAGCATGAATTTATATGAGAGAGCAACACATATATTTGAATATGGTAAAGAAAGTATACCAAGTCCCCAAGGCTAAAGTTCTCTTACCAAACTCATAATCCATAATTGCTACCCCATGATTGTATCTTTGAATGCTTGAATGTTGAAAATGGCAAATCAAGGAAGAACTATATCTTTCTTGCTCCAAAGAGATGTCCTCAATAGTTTATCCAAAAATGCTTGATATTAACAAGAACTTGATCTTCTATATCATCCTCTTGCAACCTTGCATCATAACTTCACTATCTCTTGGTTCCTTGAATCAATTGTGTCTCCACTTGATGGATACTTGGGTTTGTCATGTGAAAATGAAGGCAAAAGAGAGTCCTTATATAAAGTTTTCAAGGTGAGGCTCCTTGGGCAATGTAAGGGCCCATAATTCAAATTTCACCTTGGATTATGATTCAATCACAATAACCAACTTAGGAGGGAAAATAATTTAATGAATTTCAAATTAAAACACTCCCGCATTTAGATCTGGAAGCCCAACATTGATTTTGGGGTCCTTTGGGACCAAAATTTGAAAAGGGAGATAAAATCCCAATAGAGTTCAACGACAACCCTGAATTTGACCTAGGTCAAATTCAACCTTGACCTTGACCTAGGGGTCCTGATCCAGCTAGTGTTGAAAATAGGAGGTCCCGGGGATGCCCAGAGACTTGGAAATGATGACAAAATAGGGCAGAGTGCCAAAGAAGGGCACAAGGTGCTATGATGAATATGATGAAGGCTAGGAGGACATATACCTAGATTCTACCAAGAAAATAGTATCATAGAGAAGGTAAATCAAGGAGAATCCTTGAGATCCTAACCCTAATTTCACCTAGAATGAAGAAATTGAGTGCAAATGCATCCTAAATGTGGGTCTATCATGAGAAATGCACTAAAAGAGGGTGCTAAACCTATCAAGATGGAAGTGGTTCCATTTTAAGATGATACAATTTTTTATCACTTTGTTAAAAACAAGTACCAAATAGTGGCTAGTACTTATTGTAATAATAAGTGATCAGTTAATTAGTTAATTAAAAAAAGCATTAATAATTATAATATCTTGCAAATTAAGACATCATATCTCATGTATTTGCATGTGTCCTACATGTGTGTAACATAAGTTGATCATATATGAAAATTAATTAGCTTTTTGTGTGAATGGCATCGATGCAAGGTTTACGATTTAGGCCACATAGAAATCTGTCTTATAGGGGTAATGGTGGTAGGTTTTGGACCTTCAATAAGTGTAATCTAAGAGATTTTGGATGGAGGAAAAATGGGTTAAAGGAATTTCAAGGCAATACTCATAAGTAGACACAGTTCCAACAAAAATCCTATGATAAAATGTCAAATGCAGTTAGTTTTGGTCCAAGGGATAGATGGACACAAGGGAGGAGGGGCTTTAGTAGTTTTAGAATGGACAATGGATTCTCCTTCAATAACATAGAAAAAAATTATGGCAATTGAAGAAGCCAATTCCACTTGTTAACAAAGGAGAACCGATAAGTAATGATTTGGAGTCTTTTTTGGTAACTAATTTCTCTATTGACAATGTCGAGTGACGGGAGTCAATAAGGTTTTTAAAGGATCATTCTTTCTATGTGAATGAAGCAACATTTGGCCTACTTTTCACATTGTCAAATCTTGGTTTCATAAGACTCTAGGACAAGGGTGTTGTGTGAAACCAATGTCCATGGGATTCTTCTTGTTCATAGTGGTGGCTCTTGTTGACAAAAAATGGTTTATGGAAAGTTGCCCTTTTCTATTAATGGGAAAGGGCTTTCAGTGATTGACTACATCCAAACTTTAATCTACAAATAACTAAATGTGAGATGGTCTGAGTTTGGTTGTAAATTCCATATTTTTCTAGTGAATGCATGAATAAGTCTTCAATGAAAGTGATAGGAGATAAAATAGGCACTTATGTTAAATTTGGATCTCAATCAAGATGCTCATCAATTTCCAAGAGGCACACTTGATCCCCAACTTTGTGGAAATATTTACCAGAGAATGACTTTGGAGACAAAAGACTTATTTTTTTATCATAATCCTTGTGAGTATTTAGATTCCTAGGATGGTGGTGTGGGTGGAAAAGTGAAAGGGTAAGAATTGAATGCTTCTAAGAATCTCGCTATGGATCTTATTTCTTTAATCTCCAAAGAGAGTGCAATTGAAAAATCTTTGGATTACCTCTTTCTAGGATGGAGAAATAGTTGGGAGGATAACATCTATAGGGGTGGTATCATAAAAATGGAATTGGATTAGGACTTGTTGTCCTCTAATGAGCCTTCAACATCTAGTCTGAAGGAAACCCATTTTGTGGCCTCAGTCCATCTTAGACCAGGCATGACTTAGTTGTTGTCTTCTAATATTTTAATGGAAGATGTCCATTTTTTTGATCCATTGGTGGACTCTATCCCAAGTTATTACTAACTATGAACACAAGTCTATCATTCTTGGAGGGGACTTCAACGCAATTCTTAAACTAGGTGAGAAAATGGGTGGTAGAGACTGGTTGAGTCAAACTCAAGTGAACTTTGCAAATTTTTGCACAAAAAATGGCCTTGTTGAGATGGAGCTCCAAAATGGTGATTTGACATGGACCAATAGAAGATGTAATTTCTCTAAAATTTAAAAAAAAATTGATAATTTTTTGCATGTTGGGGATTGGACTTTATTGGATTGGATATATTCTACTAATATCCTTCCAATCATAGGGTCTGACCACTATCTTATATGTTTTAGGGTGCATGAAGATTCAACTTTAGAAAGCTCTATCTTCAAGTTTGAATATACATGGTTGAAAAATGAGGGTTTACATAATAGGATTATTTCTTGGTGGCTAAATGACCAGGTGGAGGAGGGAAAAAAAAAAACTTTATATTTAAAAAAATATATAATTCATAAAGGAACAACTCAAAATTTGGAATAGGGAAACCTTTCACAATATTTTTGAAGATAAATTTTGGCTGGAAATGAAATTGGAGGAGATACATTCTAAAGTCATCACTTTAGGTATGGGGGAAGAGGAGTAATGAGTAGAGAAAGATTTGAATTGACAATATTATGAGGCTTTGGACAGAGTAGATATTTTCTAGAGGCAAAAATCCAGAGACATTTGGTTGGCAAAAGGACATAGAAATATAAAATATTTTCAAAATTCTATAAAGTTAAAAAGGTATTATAATAGGAATTTTTCCATTAATTAAAATGGTGTTTTGTTGACTACTAAGGAGGATATTTGTAAGACAATAGTAAGTTACTTTTAGACTCTATTAACTGCTACCAATGTGAGACCTTTTTCTTTTGACGCCAACGAGGGTTTAATTTCTAAAATCATTTCATATGAGATTAATGTTAAATTGATAAGTATTGTTTCCTTAGAGGAAGCAAGAAAAGTTATTTTCAGTATAAGGAGTGAGAAAGCCCCAGGCCTAGATGGCTTCCCGGCTATTTTCTTTCAAACCTTTTAGGATATTTTAGGCAAGGATGTTATGGAAGTGATGGAGGAGTCTAGAGTAGGTAGTTTCATCCATAAGGATTTCAAGAATACTTTCATTTCTTTGATTCCCAAGAGAGAAGATAAACTTTATTTTAATGACTTTAGGCCAATTTCTTTATGTAACACCATCTACTAAATTATTGCTAGTCATTTCCAATATTTTGAAACTGATTTTGCATCTAATTATATCCAAAGAACATAGTGTCTTCTCCCCTAATAGGTCAATAAATGAAGGGGTGATTTTGGCTCATGAAGCTATTCATTCAGTCAAGAGTGGTAAGCTCTCCAAAAATATGGTTAAGATTGATATTAAAAAATCCTATGATGCAATCAATCATGAATTCTAGTTTGGATTTTAGGAAAATTTGGTTTTTGTCCAGAGTGGGTAAAATGGATTAAGAGTTGCATCTCCATTCCTAGGTTCTCTATTTTTGTGAATGGTAGTCCTTAAGGTTATTTTGAGGCTTTTAGAGGTTTGAGACAAGGAGACCCTCTTCCCCCTTTCCTCTTTATCATTATGGATAAAGTTCTTAGCATACTTATTGCAAAGGCCTAAGACAATAAACTTTGGAAGGGGATCATAATTATTGATGGTTTGGAGCTTCTTAATCACCTTCAATTTGTTCATGACACCTATCTCTTGAGTGCATCCACTATAAGGGAAGCTAGAGTCATGAATAATCTACTAGATGCATAGTGCTCTCTTTGGATAGTCTATTAATTGGCATAAGTCTAATATTTTTAAGGCTGCCCCTAGTGAACAACAAGAGATTAATTATATTTTGGGTATAAAAATTGGGCAATTACCAAGTAAGCATCTTAGGATTCCTCTATTTGAAGGGTCTTCTAGGGCTAATCTTTGGCAAGGTCTTGTTAATAATTACCTGAAGAAGTTGGAAGGCTAGAAAAAAAAGTGGCTTACCTTGATAGGTAGACTACTTCTTTTGAAATCTATGATATCATCTATACCAATTTTTTCAACGAGTTGTTTAAAAACTAATTAAAAGTGTTTTACACCATTGAGAGAAGAATGAGGAAGTTCTTTTGGAATGGAGCTTGTGAGGATGAAAAAAGGCATCTTTTAGCTTGGGAACATGTGTGTAAACCTAAGATCTCTAGCGGCCTTGATCTTAGAGATTAGGGCTTGATGAATGAGGTATTAGGAGCTAATTTGATTTGGTTTATGTATGGTAACCTAGAGTTGTTATGGGTCAAGACACTGAGATCCAAATATCTTGATTTGCAGCGAGACAACAAGATTCTCATAGTAAGAAATCCTTTGAGGGATTATGCTATTTGGAATTTTCTCATTGGTTTCAGACTATTAATCATAGATCATTTGTCATAGAATATTGGTAATGGGGAGTTGGCTAAATTTTGGATGGATTCATGGGGGGTTATCCTAAACTTTATCTTGGTAACTCTCTTAAAGATCGTTAAGGTGCTTTGGAGATGAGGTGGGGTGCTAGGGTGGTGGAATATATGGATTAAGTGGATGGCCCTTCAGGCAAGGAACATAAATAGAAGAGTTTGAAGGATATTACAATGGAGGAGAATATTAAGGAGAGGTTGAAAGGAATCTTGAACTTGATATTAGTCTTTATTTCTAGTAAATAGGATAAACTAATATGGTGTGTGACTAAGAGTAGTTCCTATTCAGTGAAGATTGGTTATTATATTGTTACCAATGCAGTTAGGTAAGTGCACCAAGATGGTGTGTAGAAAATGGGGGTATAAGTGGACACCTTTTCATTTCTTTTCTTTTTTGAAATTAGGTAAACCTGAAGTTTGATGAGATCTCTCTCTCTCTCTCTCTCTCACACACACACACACACACACACACACACACACACACAAATGCACATGCACGCACACACATATGCACATACACACACTCATACACACATGTACACACCCTCACATGTATATGCACATGTGTACACACACACACATGCACATGCATATACACATGCACATGTGCACACATGTACACACACACATGCACATGCACACACACATGCACACCCATATGCATACACACACACACACACACATGCAAATACACACACACACACACACACACACACACACACACATGCACATGTACACACACACACACATACATACATGCAAATGCACATGCACACACACACACACACAAACACAAAATCAATTGAATAAGGGATTTGATATAATTGTAGTTGCTATTTAAGATCATTAAAAAATTATATCCTTTCTCACTCTCACTGACCCCTTATCTCGAACCCCTAACCTCTCTCTCTCAACCCCTATCTCTCTAGATTTAGTTTTTCTCCCTCTCTCTCCTCCCTCCCCCTCTCTCCCTCCTTCCCTCTCAATCCCCTCACCTCCACTTCTATCTCTATATAACTCTGAATCCACTCTCTATAATACTAAACCCTCCTCTCTCTCATTGATCCCTAATCCCTCTCCCTCCCTTTGTGTTCCCCCCCTCTCTCTCTCATTCCTTCCCTCCCTCCCCCAATCTACCTTTGTGTAGTAGTAACACATAACTTGATCTGGTTTTGTAAAACTTGATTAGGTTATTAGTCCATATGGATGGTTTAGTCAGGACTTAATAACCCAATCGAGTTAATGGAAATTGTATATAAAACATGTTAATAGCCATTATGTTGTTTTAGTGTGGCCAATGAGATTCCACTATTATTTCTCATGTATTTCTACACCAGGTATGCAAGTATTTAGTTTTTTGTGCTTGGGAATGCTAAATTTGATCTATTTTCTTATGCCAACATTTTATTTTATTTTAGTATCTTGTGATTGAGCATAAAATAATCATGCAAATTTGTTTAATTTTGTATTTGATCATGTTTTTTTCATGTTATTGTTTATAGGGTAATTTTCTTGGAAATGATGAATTTGTTCTATTTTATTGTGTCCACATATTATTTTATGTTTGTATCTTGTTATTGAGCATAAAATAACGATGCAAATTTGTTTAGTTTTGTATTTTATTGTTTATTTTGTCCATATTATTGTTTGTAGATCAATTTACATCTATAAGCATGAGAAAGAACAAGAGGAAATAAATGCACAAAAAAGGGAGTGTATGAGGAGATTACGTGAAGATATGTCATCAAATGCCTCCAATGTTAGTGATGAAAATCTACTTATTTATATTGATGTCACAAATGCAACTAATTTGAGAAAATAAAATAGTCAACATATGCCAATTGAAATGATTATGACAAATACACTTATGTCACCTAATGCCCCTAATGCGACATCTCAAGTTGAAATGATGAATGCACATAATGTAAGTAATGAAAATATAGAGCATGCACATACATCAACATCTCCAAAAACAATTTGTAGAAAACCAATGTTTCTAATTAACATTGATGAAAATATATTGAAGCCAATGCAAGATAAAATGTCAAAAAGAAATTGTAGAAGAATGTTCAAAAGATTTGGAATAATTATTTTGAAAAATTAAATCAAAGTGGAAGATGCCAACTTGTTAAGATGGTTAAAAATCTGAAATTTAGAGAGAGAATGAGAATTTTGGGGTTAAGAACATCTGAAAATAGTAGTGAAAGAAGCATTGTTAGAAATCTCTTTGATGCATACCAATTCATTGGTTTAAAAGAACATAGTAAAGATGCTAATACAAGTTGACATGTCCTCACATCAACCATAATGGGAAAGGAAATGTCAAAATATCGTATGATAAGCAAAACAAGTAAATCATTAAACATAAGTAGAACAATGTTAGTCAAAGCCTTAATGAGACGAGAGATATTTGAGAATTCTAACATGACTTATTTTTGGTCATTCCAAGGTAGAATCCCACGTAAAGATAAAGTTATTTTTGATGCATTAAGAACATTTATTGAACACTTTTGGCGTGACAAGACAAGAGCTTCACCAAACAAAAATAATGTTGTCAAAAGACGAATTGGAAAAATAAACTGTCAGCCACATGAAAAATATTTTTTTGGATATGACTCAAACACATTTTTATTAAATGTTTCTTCAAAGATTTCTTCAAATTAAAATCAGCCAAAGGTTTTTTGAGATGGAGATGGATTAAAGAGGCGTGAATTAGTAAAAAGTGATGTGTGTGTAATTGATTTTATGAAATTGCTTCAAGAGAAAAGAGTTTATGAGTGCATAGGTCATACAAACAGAGCTAAATGGTTAGATGAGGAATTAAAGTTGTGTAAGGACACTTTTCCCTTGGGTACAATTGTTTCATTTGTTGACTTTGCTAAAAAAAATACAATAAAACCTCAAAATGAAAAGCAATCAATGTATTACAACTCTATACAAGTGTCAATTTTTGTACACATAACATTTATTCATGTACATGATAGCACAAAGGAGGACAAAAAGGTATTAAGAGAGTATCAATTCTATATCAGTGATGATCAAAATTATTTAGCAAAGTTTGTGCAAGGATGTTTTAGAGTTTTCTATGACAATTTGAGGGAAGAGATGTAAGATACAATCAACACATTATATGGTCAGACAATTGCTGCACACAATTCAGGAATGCAAGGATGTTATATTGGTTGAGTAGGATGCATGTGACAAGTGGAGTGATTTTTTTTGGAATTTCACAGATGCGGGACATGGAAAGGGAGAGCATGATGGTGTTGGATCATGTGTGAAAAGAGCCCTTAGTAAAGAGGAGTTAAAGTACAAAGGTGCTGCAATATTAGAAGATGTAGAAACAATTGTCTAATGATGCAATTATAGGATGAGACTAGGTAACACAAGTAAGTCTATGGTTTTTGGATATTTTTGGCTAATATGTGAACCTAACATTTAAAATTTGTAAGATTGTTGTACATGTACATGATCAAGTGAGATGCATTCATTTCAAAGTTCAAATGCAATGCCACTAGCTATTCATACTAGAAGTATTGCATGCTTTTGCTCTTCTTGCATGCATCATTTATGGAATATATGTGAATCAAAATAGTGGGTCGACCAATGGTCTTGTAGAAATTTTCATCCAATTGATTTAGATCAACTTCCTACAACACTATAGCTTAACTAAGTTGAAGCATCAATAGATTTTGATCATGTATCTAACCTAGTTGAACTAGGTACTAAGTATATGACAACAATGATGAAGGAAGAAATTAATTTTTGTGTCAATGTATTGAGGCCAAAAATAAACTGAAAGCTACAGTCATTGATGGTGAGGGTATTGAGTACCCAATAGAATCCGTTGTTGTGATAGGTACATGGCTTGGAAGGTAGTATATATTTTTCCCCTGCCATGAAGATCTCTTTAAGTCAATTTTCCATGTATAATGTATCAATTTTGACTTCAAATTATCTTTACAATTAAATGTATGTACCTTATCAAGAATTATAGCATGTGGTTGTTTGAGAATTTTGAGACATACAAACATATTCTTCATTACTCTAACCTTATTCTTGCAAAAAATATTCAATTGATACCATACATGGTAGGCCTCTTAACAAGAAGTTGTGGAAAGTATGTGAATTTGATCGTGAGGCAATACTTGATACAATAAAGGCTAGAGCTGATCCAAAAGGTTCCCTTAATTGATTGTGTGCTATTAGTTGAATCATTCTACATATGATAGAATCATTTTGTAATTTTTATATATGTTATGTGAAATGTTGCAACTTCATAGTAATGTGCATATGTAGATGTCAAATTTTGTATATTAAAAATCGAAGACACGTAACATATGCATATTTATATGCCATATTTTGTATAAATATCTGATAAGAGATGTAATATGTACATATTTAGATTGCATATTTTGTATAAAAATCTGATAAGAGATCTAACATGTGCATATTTAGATGCCAAATTTTGTATATAAAACTAATAAGATATATATATATTTTGTACATTGTTATATGTTGTTATTGTTATAACTTTGTGCTTTGAATTTATTGTTATGGTTATAAATTTTGTCCTTGAACTCTTTTTTTGGGGTTTGAGGACAATGTATCCTTCAAAAAATGTTCAATTATCTTCAAGTTATATGGATTTACAAGGGAAATACAAAGTTCACCTAATAGGCCTAATGACACCTAGATGGCTTTCCTCTTACATTTTTCTCTCAACTTTCCTACCACATCTAGAATTTTTTTTATAGATTTGAATGCCCATTTGGCTTCTCTACAACATATGAAAATCTTGGATAGGGTTATTTTGGATTGTGTCACATTATGGTACCCCCTTTTAGGCTTAAAATAGGTCACTCTTACAAGGCAACTACTCTTTATCCTTAACCCCTGAGTCGCCAACTTTTTACAATACCTACTTAGGTGTCAAAACCATAGATTCAGTAGGTTTAAAGTCCCATTGGCCTTGTTTACATTACCAACCATCAAATCCCCACCACTTGCTCCTTAAAACTAGGGCCTTCTAGAAATTCACTCTCCAGTCACTTTCAAAACTGTTTATTTCAATGTACACCATCAATTCAATAGATATAATCAACATAAACTCAAAACTTTACCCTTTGTTAAGGTAGATCACTTGTTGGTACACCCTTGCATCAACTTTATACCTTCCAATAATGGTTTCTCATATTGTACACCCATTAATCCTTCTTTCCTACACCTTATTTTATGAATTATGTATAATACATGTTATATTTGACCTTCACTCATTTGTACACCACTCAGACATCCCTTGGATGCTATCAATCACATTGAATGGAAGTATCCCTATGGGTCTCTAAGCACCATCAGGCTACAATATTTGAGAGAACATATCTTTGAGCTCGTACGAGGTATTGATGAATTATTAAGTGCTATAGGATTTCATTGTCTAGGCCTACAACAAACTATCTTATTTTTAAGTGATTCAACTTTATTTGGGTTTGGCATCCCTTTCTCATCTAATGCCAAAAGTTGTAGTGTTGCTTAGTGTTGCTTAGTTCAAATGAGCAAGGTTGTATATATTTCGAACCATTGGTCATAGGATTGAATCGTCTACTATGTTAGCTCTAGTTGGCTAGGTTTAGGCTAGGGAAAACCTTATTTCCTTGGACACTATCGACCACACTAAATGAAAGCATCCCTAAGCGTCTCTAAGCATCATCATGCTGCGATATTTGAGTGAGTATATCTCTAAGTTCATGCGAGGTATTGACAAACTATCAAGTACTATAGGATCATATTGTCTAGTTCTACAACAACCCATCTCAATTTTAAGAGATTTGGCTTTGTTTGGATTTGGTATCCCTTTCTCACCTAATGCCAAAAGTTGTAGTTGAATTTTAATATTTTGAATGTATTTTTTAAGTATGCATCAATATTTTTAAAATTAAAGTACCTCAAAGAAACACAATATGATAAAATAGAACCATATTATTAATAAATATTATATTTCAATAAATTGTTAAATATTATTGACTAAATTAGGAAATGTCATGAATATTATGATTAGCTTAGTGTTCTTATGTTGTATGAAGGACATATAAAATATTTTTAAAACATTAAAATGCACATTAACCTTGGCTAAATCTTTTGAAGAATAAATCTTATATATTTATAAAAAAATATATATATAACAATTTGAACTTTATAAAAATTATCATTATTTTTTAGAATGAAAAAATAAAGTATATCCTTGTAAAAAAATTCACTAATCACCTATTGGATATAATCTTTTAATTGTATGTTGTCTTTGATATTATACAAATGTCAAGTATATATTGAGCAATCTATGTAAGCTGAGCTCACTAGGATTCAAAGGAAGTTGCAATTAATGATGAGCATCTCAGTGTTTACCAAGTTCAGAGTGAGAGTTAACCGAGCTCACTCGAATACCAAAGGGAGTTTGTAGGAAAATAGTGTCTATTGAGTTCACTTGGTAGCCAAGGAAAAGTTGGCATGGAACTAGTATTAATCGAGCTCACTCAGTTACCAAAGGAAGTCTGAAGGGAAATCATTTTTGAGTTAGTGTTGGCTGAGTTGGGTCAGCTAATGAAGGAATTTCCTGTATCAATTTTGTTGGTTAGTTCTAGCTAACTTATGGGATGAATTTCATTTATTTGAAATTGTATTCAAGTTGAATTGACAAGGTAAAATATAAGAGGTCAATTTGAGGATTAAACTGTAAGGAAGAGAAGAAGAAGCATGGGATTGGAAAGATAAATCAAGGAATTGAATTGACTGAGCTGCAAAGAACATTTTGATAAAGGAGGATCGAGTATTTAAGATAGAACAAAGATCTAAAATCAACAAATATATTTTGCATTAGTAATTAGGTCATATCATTATTACTCTCTAATAATTGTAGCAATGAATAAAATCTCCTAATAGATTTATCTTAACAACTATTTTCCAAATCCTCTAACAAGGTTGCATTTCTAGATTGAAGTGTCTAAAGACCTCTAACAAGGGCAATCCTAAAAGGTTGAACTAAATCTTTTAATAGGGTCACACCTAACAGTGTGTTTTTTAACCTTTAACAGGGTAGGCTCCTAATAGGGCTCACTTCAAAAGAGTGAAAAATAGTAACTAGTTGCAATTGATGGTTTTTCCCAAATTGGGTTTCCACATTAGATCCTAGTGTCTCTTGTGTTCATGTTATTTGATTTATGATTCTACAACTAAGTTAATTAAAGTTAATCACACTTAATATCATAAGATCTAAATGTTCAGTGTTATCAAAGTAATAGTGCATCTATTCAGTATTGACTAAGTTTTTATCGAGTGACAGTGATTGCTAGTGTAAATTGAGTTACTGTGTTATTTGATTGTTTTAGTGCTAATCGAGTTACAACAATATATTCAACAGAGTTTGATTTATTTTTTTGTACTGACATCTAAAGGGATCTAGGATTTTTTTTTTGGTAACTAATTCACCCCTCCCCTCTTGGTTACCTCTCTTACAATTTCAACAATTGGTATCAGAGCATTTGGTGCTTGTAAAGAAGGTTTCAAGGACCTAAGCTAAAGATCAAGATGTCTTATAGAAGTGAGATCCCTAAGCTAGACATAGATAACTTCAAGGCATGGCAGGAACTTATGAGAATACATTTGGCAACCATTGGAGACTTAGGCCTAAAGTGCCTAAACCAAGTATGTGGCACCTACTAGAACTATGACTATTGAAGAAATTACAAAAAAGAATGATGTTTACCAGAGACTTGGGGGATTTTTGTTCTGTGATGATGTTATGGTTATTATTTGGTCATGATCTTTTATACTTGACCAATGTGATGTATTCATATGTTTCTATGATGAGTTTTTTATCAGTTGTTTGTTAGTGGTATGATTTTCCTAGTGTGACCTTTGAGTTTTGATCAGTTATCTTTTGATGCTTTCTAGTTCCTTGTATAGAACTAAGGTGATTATTGTGGCTTTCTTGGTTGTAACCTTTGAGTTTTTGATCGGTTATCTTTTGGTTTTTTTAGTTGCTTGTATAGGACTAAGGTGAATATTTTGATTTATTTTTAGGTGCTTTCCAGTTGCTTGTAAAGGATTGATGTGAAAATTGTGATTTTGAGTTGTACTTTTCATGAGCTTAGGGTAGGTAATCTATGTGTATGTTGGGGAGTGGCTTGCAATGGAGATTAGAGCCCTAAAGAGGCTGCCTAGGTAACCCACTGTAAGTTGTATTAATAAGTGATAACATTTCATTAAATAGGTTTAAATGAATTAATAAGAGGTAGTGTTTTATCTCACCCATGCCTCGAGTGCTAGTATAGGCTAGGATGGGAGTAAAGAAGATTCTTGGTTGTGACATTGCCTCATTAGTATGCCTTATCTGTATGAAAGGATACTGATGCCACATAGAGTCACTAGGGGGCTAGAGTCCAGAGAGGCTGTGAAGGTAACCTTAGAGTTGGCTTATGTGATGACACTTTCCCACTTGCATAGTAGATTTTCTACGTGTCTTTGTTGCCTCTGGGTTTAGATGTTACTTGTGTCTTGGTACCTTTGAGATAGATTGCTATTAGGTTTTCCTTGACCTAGATGTTGGTTATGACTTGTGGATTGTTATCTATTTGGGACTTTAGATTATCTCTTTAGCATGGTGGGAGTGGGTCATTTAGGTTCCATGAGGTCAAGTGGTAGAGTTTCTTATACCATTAAGATTTGATAGCTATATGTAGTTGTGCAGTTGTTCCTTTCAATTTTGATGGTGCATTTTTGTTGAATGGTTATATTCTAATGTACTATAGTTGAGGATCATATATCTTATGAGATGATGTATTTTATTCATGATGTTGGAAATCTAATTTAAAAAGCTCATTGTTGAAGATCAAAGAGGGAGATTGTTGTAAAAGAATTTTTTCAATCATTGTTTTGTCATTGATGTCAAACTTGCTATTTGTAGGGATGATATTTTCTTATAAGATCCAAGTACTATCACTTAGTTGATTGATGAAGAGGATTTGATCAACAAGATGTAACAAGAGAACCTAAGGGAGAGGTTGAGTTATGATGTTCTAATGAAGTGCAAGGATCAGTTAAGACAATGGTTAAGTAATGTATTGATGACATACTCAAGGATACAGAGGTTGGTCACACTTAGAAACATTGGAGGAAGAAGTTGTAACAAGGTTGACTGCAAAGCTTGAACTAAGATCATTAGTGGGTGCCGAGCAAGTTAGTTGAAGCCGAGCAAATTCTCAATAGAAGCCAAGTAACAAAAATTTCTAGTGTGTGCCGAGTGATCTTCATGTGCTGATTGAAGATTAGGTGTCGAGCATTAGAAAATTTCTAGTTGGTGCCAAGTGATCTTCAGGTGCTGAGCATCAGGAAAAACACAATTCATGCCGAGTAATACAGTATGTGTCAAGCATTGATATTTCAATAGTGCCGAACTACTACATTATTTCAAAAGTTGAAGATTTTCCAAATCTAAGTCGACATAGTGGTTACATTGAATTTTTTGAACGAGCTGGAAGATAAGGATGACGAGTTGGTGGCAGTAAATCCTATGTAAACTATTTTTGGGCGAATTCTAAAGGATTATTCAAGAAGTTTCTAGAGGAAATAAAATATGGGTTAGATGCAATGAATCCTACCTAATCCATGTGAATTGAAATTGAAAAATGGAAGAATCGAGCAAGAAAAGGTACTACAAGACTTCTATTTAAGAAGTCATAGACCAAGAAGCAAAGAGCTACTAATACTGTTGCTGCAAAAGAGCCAAATTTGCAAACTGGTTAGAAGGGTGTCAAGGAGGAAACATCTAGGAAAAGGAAGAGTACAGAGGCTCTGCTTCTATGAGTGGTCATGAAGAGATGATTGCACTGGTACATTGAGTGTGGAGACTCAAGGAGACAAAGCTTGAAAGAAGGGCAAGCTATCAAGAGTTGCAGAGATTGAAGGCCAGGCAAGGGTATGAGCTGAGAAGTGATCTAAGATCTACAAGATAATTTGTATGTTGTAGTCAGGTCAAGGTTTTCTAATACTCTCTATAAATTGTATTAGATCTAAAAATCCTATGGACTTAGGTTGGCCTAATAGCCACTTGTAAATCTTTAACAAGGTGGCATTCCAAGTGAATGTTCAAAAGTCCTTTAACCAAGCCCACTTCTAACAGGGTGGTTAAATCCTCTAACAAGGTCACATTTAACAGTGTGTTGTAAGCCTTTAATAGGGCATCACTTTAGAAGAGTAAGAATTGAGTAGCATGTTACTATTGGTTTTTCCCAAATTGGGTTTCCACATAAATCACTATGTCATGTGTTGATTTCTTATGTGTTAATGCTTGCATGTTGATTTACAGTAACTTGTTGATTAGATAAGTTAAAGATTGAATGAGTGAATGGTTGGGAAAAGTTTGAATAGGAAATTTGGACCTTGAATAACTAATTCTCCCCCCCCACCCCTCTTAGTTATTCTAAAGCATTTCTAACAATTGGTATCAGAGCCATCTACTGATTTAGTTTCAAGGTACTAGAAGCAGGAAAGATCAAGATGTCCAAGAAAGAAGTTCCCAAACTCAACAAAGATAACTTTGCTACATGGCAGAGTTTGATGAAATTGCACTTTGGATCAATAGGTGACTAATCAGAAACCTCAATTAGAATAGAACATGTAACTCTAGCAGGACCTCTCACTGTAGATGATTTGAATAAAAAGAAGGGGCATAACCAAGCAATGTTGGAGATTGCCTCTGCACTTAACTATGCAGAATATGATGACGTCAAAGATTGTGACACTACATTCAAAATGTGGAAAACCTTATCAAAAATCTATGGAGGAGATCAAAATGTCCAGAGAGAAAAGAGAGAAAGCTTAAGAGGAAAGTTTGGTCAAATGAAGATGGAGGAAGGTGAAGATGTTGCTCAGTATGTTGCAAGAATGAAAGAAGTGGTGAGTGCAATAAAAAGTCTAGATGGACAATTGGAAGAAGAAATAACTATCAACAAATACTTAAGAACTCTACTCTCAATCTATGCTATAAGAGTTTCAGCCACCCAAGAGCTGAGGTGTGCACAGGGGAACACACTAACCTTTGAAGGAATAGTCACTAGTAAATTTAGGCCTAAATTTTGACATGAAAAGGTCAAAATTTCAACTAGAGTAGGTCGATAAGGTGACTAAGCTTGTTGTCGGTCTTTTTTGGTCAATTTTTTGACACACATTTTGCATCAAAATTTTAACTTCATAAAGATGGACTTACCGACGTGAATTTCGTCAATTTCCTTAGTCTAACTTGAACTATTATTTTCTCATTTGCAGGCACTGCTGGTCAAAATTTTAACGTAAACCCACACCAATTTGGCGTCACAATTGCAACCAAAACCCCTTACTTTTCTATGTCGATGCCATACAATTGACATCAAAGGCGACCAATTTGGCATCAAAATTGCGACCAAAACCCCTTATTTTTCTATGTTGGTGCCATACAATCGATGTCAAAGTGAAGACGTTTGCATCCAAATTGAGACCAAGATATGTAGAAATTTTGATGAGCTGTCCCAATTATTATAAAAGCTTTGCTCTCATAGGAGCCTTCTAAACTACACAAAATTTGATTCTAAAGCATAATTTCTTGATGCATGAGAGTTAGGGTATCATGCACATTTCTACCTCTACACCATTGTTTCATTCATCACATGATTTATTTCATACAAAAAAATGGGAAGGAGGAAGAAATGTGCACAATATCTTGAGTCTCCATTGAGCAATTATGCTTTACAACTCAAATTTTGTGTAGTTTAAAAGGCTCCTATGAGAGCAAAGCCTTTGCAATAATTGGCACAGTGCATCTAAATTTTGGTTCCTATAGGGAATAATAAAATTAGGAAAGAATTATTTACAGGAATGAAAGCCAATAATTTCATCTATTTTTCAAATAGATAAACGTGACAAAAAAACTTACAGTCCCAATCACATCATCATAAGAGCGCATATATAACTATAACTATAACTATGTCTAAAACCAACATAATTTACAAATATCCACAATTCAAATATTATCCCTTAATGTTTTCTTTAATGCAAAGTTTTAAATCAACTATGTTATCGCCCTGGATGTAATACCACACTATCATTAGGCTAAAGACTGCAACAAGATTTACAAATGCAAAAAGAACTACCCAACCAAAGTAGAAAATGACATGAAAATTTAACAATCCATTAATTAAGAATCTGGATGAAATATTTCTAGCAATTGAACTATACATTAGAGAAACAAAAAATTGCCTTAAAATTGACACCTCACTAGTTGTTCATTTGCATCTATAATGGCTTCACAAAAGTAGAAAACTTACGATTTGTCAAGAACACAAAAGGCACTCATAGTTCAGCTACATCAATAAAAGTAAAGTAGTTCAATTGCAAGGTGAGGGCAAGAGAGTATCAATATCAATTGTGGAGTTGCAGATAGGTAAGCGATAAACATTAAAAGGTAGTACAAGGCACCATTTTCCATGTTCTAATATGATGAACTACCTTGGAGCTGGTTCTAAACCTTGATTGCTTAATGTTGGATTTGATCCAACGGTACCATTTTTTGGAGGAGGTCCCACACCCCACTTTCCTACTAATTCTGAAGGTGCTAACAAAGCATCTTCGCTAGCTGATCTCCCTTGCGAGCTCTCAATTGAAAGATAATTCTTGATTGAAGAATGTTGAAGATAGTCATGATGTACCTATTAGTCAAAGATAGTCATGATGTGCCTCCTGCTAATAGGCACATCATGACTATCTTCGACATTCTCCTATGGCTCTTGTGGTTCTAATATTATAATATGAGGCTTCCTCTTTTTTTTTTCAAGCATAAGGTTGATGCTTGAAGAGAAAAAAAAAGCCTCATGTTATAACATGAGGCTTCCTCTTCTTTATAAAATGAGGCTTCCTCTTCTTTTTTTGAGCATAAGGCTGATGCAACCCTATAATAAGAAATAAATGGGTTTAATTTTGATTATTCACAACATAAAGAAAACCAAAATGTAACAGCAATTTTTAATAGAAAATGAACTATATAAACTTATAAAGCTCATAATAATAATAGGCCATAAACTTGGACAGATTTGTTGTAGATTTCTAGGATGATTGGGGTGTACTTATCATCATGATCTAAATTTTGGAAGAGATTAGCATGTGTTATTTCAGCAAAGATAACCACCTGAGAGAAATGGGCACATGTTGGTGATTTTTTACTTTATCTAATCTAGTATTTTCTTGCCAGGTTTCAAATTATTAATTTATATAATCTATTAACCAATCCAAGCCTTCCTATTATCCCTATTTTGTTAAGTTAATCATGGCCTAATCTTTGCTTCAAAGCTAAAGTCCAAGATTTACTCTCATTGGTATTCAACTTCCATTGACACTTATGAGATTCCTATTTTGTTGAATAGCTACATTATAACTTTCCATTCATTATATCTTGTCCTCATATAGCTAAAAAAATTTCACTATTATTTTCTTCCCATTCCCTATATCTTATTCACATAGTAATGGAAATGCCATTCTTATTTTGAAATCTATGAATTTAAAAACAAAGTTCAAGGGAAACTAGCATATCATATGATGTCAAATGGGCATCTCAAAAATTGTATGAACAATGGTCTCATAAACATACCATGCTTCATCCAGAAGAGCTATAATTCCCCCTGGTTTTTGCATATACAAAATATAGTTGTATTTAAGATCCTAGCCCTCAATTTCAAAAGTTTATGCTCTAATAAACACAAATTTCTGACAAAGCACTATAAGTTAAATTGAGAAAGCGCTCATTCATTCTAAAATATTTAGTCCATAAGATACTCAATTCCATAGAAAAAATTATTATCTGAAGTTATAGATAAGTGTTAACCCCGCTGATTTACCTATACCTAGGATGTTTGTTGAGAACCTTAATTAATATGATATATTGTGTGTATGTTTAACTATGCAGTTTGCATCTACATCTAACTAGAAAAGGAAATGGCTATCAAAAAAGACCTTTTCAATCAGATCCAAAACATCTTGATAGTGTACAAACTCAATGTAGCTCTAATCAATTTCTTCTCTTGTGTATTCATCTTGTTCCATCTAAAGACATGTTGCACAGCATATACAAAAATCCATAGGAAAAAGTAAATATCATACATAACAAAATAATATTAAAATAGTTAAGCAAATATACCTTGAGCAAAGAGCAAAAACAAAATGTATAAAAAAATATATTTCTTTCAAAAATTATGATAATTTAATAGATATGGAACTTTCTGACCTGATTGAAGTGTTGTTGTAGCTTCTCATTTGTAAGATTGATACAGAACAATTTAAAACTGCACTGAAGAAAAAAAAAGGTTTTCCTTAGCTCACCAAAGAGTAATATGTAAACATTTCGTGTTATGAAAGCTTTCAAATATAGCTCGCTAAATTGCAGTGACTATAGCTACAAGGCATGATTTAAAATATGAAATCTTGATGTCTATTAAAAAAATGTACCTGTTATTCTTGAAAATCTCAAAACTATAAATATCAAGAATGCCAATTAGGGTCCTGGCCAATTGAATTATTTATTTTATTTACCAGCCTATATCCAATACGAATGGCATTATCTTAAGAAGAGCCCATAGAACAATATACATTCTAAAAAAACTAAGAAATATACTTCACTCTCCAAATATATTCTTCTTTGAGATCTTGTCCTAAGCAACACAATACTCATAAATGGTACACCATACTACTCAAACAATCATGAGTATACTATTTTTGCCAATGCATCTCGGCTAGTAAGTGCAGCAACTGGGTCAAGAGATTTTGTAGTGCTTTCATCTCGAGTCACAATGACACATTTACAAAAGAGTCTTATAGAACCTTAACATCATGCCTAAGATAATATATAATATAGTTATTAACCCTCCCATAACTATTTTCTTCCTGTGCAAGTGTAAGAATGTAAGACTAGCCATTGAGGGATACATATAATCTTGAAGTATTATTGATTTAGTCTTTAGATGATGCTTGAGGTAGCAAGGAGGAGGCGATATATTTTCTTTTTTGAAGAATGCTAGATGTACTGTGTAGGAAACCCTGGTATCAATAGAGACAGAAATGAGTACTGCATAAGCCAGAGTTAGGATGTGGAAACAACGTAGTTTAGAAGAATATTTTTTGGCTGAATTGCACTGAGAAAATTGCGCATTCTGAATTTGAAAACTTTATGTTTACTCCCAAACCATTGCACGTCAAATTTTAAGCATTCAAAATTTATAAACATTCTTTTTACTCCAAAATGAAAGCACACCAAAGGAAAAACTACAAATAAGAAAGCTCTAATTTCCTATATATGGCACTCAGGTTATTGTAGGCTCTGGAAAATTGTACAAAATAGTATATTAATTGGAACAATATAAAGCATAAGAAATTTTTTCCTATTATTGTTTGTTAAAATATATATTTGGTTTATAAGGACTACCAATTAGTAGAAGTTGCTCATTTCCACCATCAAATCCTTCCATCTCTATAAGGAATTGTGTCTTCAATCTTCTACTTGACTCATGCTCTCCTTCTAACTTGTGTTGTCACCCATGCTTATGGATAAGAATTAAGTATTTCTCTTAGATTACAATGCAATGGTTTTTTTGTAGACTAACATATGAATTTGAAAATGTATGGCATATTTACTTGAGAGAGAAGAGAATCTATTTCATCAACAAATATTACTACAGGTTATCGACAACAAGCAACTCCAAACAATGCCCTCACCAATTTCTCACCTTCACCTATTTGCATATCCATGATTAGTAACAACAAGAATCAGACTATTTAGAAGGAAAAACTAAACCTTGGGATCTATTATATACAATGGTTAAGAAAGCACAATGCTTGCTGAAATTTTTGTGAAGGGGTCCAGTGGTAACAAGTTAAGTGGATTGACTGTGTTGAAAGCTCCATAGTTAAGTGTGCTATAGCCTACGGTATTAGAATGGGTGACCTCTCAAAAGAACTAGTGCTTTAGCCTTCAGCTCTATGAGCATCACCTAGATGTAATGAATGCCAAGTGGACCATTCAAGATTCAAAAAGATAGGTTCATGTGACTCATAAAAAATGGATCAATGAAGATTGACTCAAAACTGTGACCAATTTTGGTTGGAAGATTTTCGGTGGATAGAAATGGGATGTAATGGTTGGAGAAGTTTATTGGGATGTGTTTGAAGGTGTTTGAATCAAATTCAAACTTGTGTGTTGCAAGGAATGGTTTTTTTCTAGAAAGCCCTAGGTTGTTAACCCATTTCATGAGAGTTTGTTGGTTGGGAGTGTAGATGTGGGTATCTATAAAATCTAAGTTTAAAAGTGGTGGTATTTTTTTTCTCTACCAAGACTTTTTTAGGTCTTTTGAGTCTTGGAGGGTAGTGGAGGATAGGGCTTCTTTGTTTGGCTAGACTAATTAGGCCTGGTGCATGTGCAATCAGCAATAAAAGGCTTCACCAGTCCAGGCATGAAGGTCTAAGTTCAAGATGGGTTTAGTAACTCCAAAAAGGGTATTTGGAAAGGTAATCAACTTACTAGGCTGTTTGGAAACTTTTCATGGAATTTGCAAATTTTTGTTTAGACAAGGCTACTAGGCAGGCTTAGAAGGACTATAGTGAAGAATGATGAAAGATGGATTGTTTGGAGTGGATCATGATAGATAGAACATGATAAGGTAATCCAAGGTGTTGTGATTAGTGTGAGAAGCTTGGTTGAGATTTTGGTATGGTGAAGGTGCTAAGTAAAAGATTGAACAAAGAAAGCTTTAACTACTATAATACAAGCTAAAAGATTTTCTTAGCTGGACATATAAGAGATTTCATTTAGGAACAATGATCTCTAGTGCATCTAATGTTGAAAATTCTATCTATAAACATATGTGTCTAGCTAAGAAAATATGCAATGCAATTCCTTTTGGATAAACTATGGAAAGCTAGATTACACAAAACAAGAAATAATCTCATCATTCAAGGAAGAACCAACAAAAAATTCAAAATTAACATAAGACTTGCAGCTTTAGCATATTGACATAAAAATATTGTAAATTCATAACCAGGAAATATAGATAGAATTCTATGAGAAAAAATGAACATTGGTATAGACGATAGAGAAGCCAGATTACAAATATTATTGGTTTATGATTTTCAGATTGCAACCAATCTTCATGGCTAGGCTGAAAGATCCTCACAAGTAGCCTATCTATAGTAGAGTGTTCTACATACAAACATCTTATTCTTTCCCTTCTAAACATGTTTATGCATGCAACATAACAAAGTATAGAAAGCTTCGTTGTAGCATTATAAATTAAATATGTATATTTCTGTGAATGATCTCTGCAATAAATCATTCAGATCCCAAAAGTAGAAACACCTACAGTTCATCATTTTCTACCACTTTGAGACCCCAAGGAAAATCTTCACAATGTCATACATATGGAAAGACTTTTCCAATATCTATACCTTTCTTTGCTTGACAATCATAAAATGGAGGTGCATGAAAGCAAGGCTCCATTGACACGACTTTATGACATGGTGGATCTAGAACAGTGTCATTTTTAGGCTTAAACATAATCAAAGGTTTTATGCCTGCAAAGCCTTGAGCTACATATCCAAATGTGGACCATGGGCTTATTATAAGTACATCACAGAGAGAAAGAAGATACATTTCTACCCATTCCTTCATACTGTGAGATTGATTTTCAGTGTGCTGCCATTCTTCATGACTAGGCTAAAAGACACACACAATCTGCCCATCTATGGTAGGGTGTTCCCAACACAAGTCTCTAATTCTCTCATAGTACCCAAAACCTAGAGAGGTTACTCAGACTACATTAGGCTTCTTTACAAAGCCATTTTCATATGTAGGTTCGAGGAATTCATTACTATGAGATATTTTGGGTAGAATTTTGTTCTTCTGACTACAAGCCAAAACCTGATTTGATATATGTGGGAAGTACCTAAGATCATATGTTTTGATCTACAGACCTATCCTTTGTTTTGAATTAGCTAGATAAGGTTGATAGAATCTAGTAATCAAGCCCTAGACTGGATTGGTGGGGTGCAATAGGTACCTACCTAAATAATGAAAAATAGAATCTCTTTGAGGAAATAAATGGTTCAATTCCTCATTAAATGAGGGTAGTAGGTAGAGAGAGGGGACAAAATAGTTACTGGACCTTAGAAACAACCATGGTATATGCTTTAAAAATTTCACCTGCACATGCAATCCTTATAACCATGGTATATGCTTTAGAAATTGCACCTGCACATGCAATCCTTATATGTGTCTAATTTCTCACAAACAAAAACCATTTGTTATGTTTTTTGATGTTATCTTTATTATGTAAGACTTCTGTTAAGCACAAATGCTTCCCTAGAAAAAAAATTATGCAAGGCTTTTTGCATTCAAGAATCAAAAGAATAAAATAATTTGAAAGCATGATTTTATTAGGAACTTACCCACTTACTTGTCAATGAACTAGCAAAAATATAAAAGAAAGTATCTTTGGCTTCTTTTGCAATAGCTTTTCCAATCATCATTTTCCTAGTACCCTAAGAGGAAATTAAATGTACTCTATTGTAAACAAAAAAGAATTTCCAACATATAAAGAATAGAGAATAAATCAGATTGACTTATAGGAGGGCCAAATAAGAGGAGCCCTTTGCCTGGAGAGTGATAGCCTTGAAAGATGTTAGGTCGCAATATAGGCCATATGACCATTTTTGTCACACACTTTTTGGCATGCTCTAGCCCAGCTTCAGTATAATTTTGGAAAAATAAATATTAATGTTAATGGGTACATAGAAGTAAACATGAATAATATTATCATCAATTAATTCATCCATATTAAATTTACAAATATCATCCCACCGAACATTGGGATCCTAGTCCATTATCTCATTGCTAACATGCTCTATCAAACGTGGTTCCAAGTTACATAGCTTATCAAGAAGCTCACCATCAGGACCAACAAGCATTTCTAAACTGAAAATATAAGACAGAAAAGAAACAACCATTAGCATGCTTCAGACCAAAATAGCTAGAGATGGTTATTTATTTAGTTAAAATCAAAATCAACTGATCCTATTCAAAAACAATGGCTAGAAGTAAAATATTGCATTTATATTAATATTCTAAATGACGAGTTGTAGGAAAGCCACCAGCTTGACGAGTCTTGAAATACTAAAGTCGTGATGCACATGAAAGCCTTCCCAATATCTCAAAGAATTTTGAATGGTAAATCAAAATGTAATCAAATAGAAAGAGCTCACTGAAAACAATATAATAAAAAATGCAACTAGATAGAAAAAACTCCATATGATGTTGTTGATACGATGAAGTAAGCTAGACTGCTGAGATCTAGCTCTTCTATGCAAAGATCTCTACCATGGTATTGAATAATTAAATCTCGAACTTTAAGATAAAATATTTCCTTAAGCAATACAAAATAGTAATTTGATGTTTTTTGTAGCTTTGACTAGGCCTACACTCCTCCAAGAACCAATCAATCATGTATGTGTTTCCTCTTACACCTCTTGGTGTCTCTGGTCTAATCCTTAATATCCCATCTATACAGATCCTTTGTTGATAAAATTTTGGCTTTGCTTGCTTCTTTTCCATCTTCTCAGATATTTTGTATCATGCTTGCATTTTCTCAACTGAAATGGTTGCCCTTTTCCCATTTACTAATTATGTGTTTGACAGTTGACCTACTCAAAAATTTATAGTATTTTGTCACTTTTAAACACTCAAGAAAGGGAATAAGTAATGATTATCAAAGTGTATTCTTCCAACTATACCTTATAGACTTCTTACAACCATATCATATTTTTTATAGGTTAGAAATGAGATAGCTAGTTGTGTCCAATACAAGAGGTAGCTATGAGTTATTGTCAAACTACCTTTAGATTTTCAATACTTATCTTGGCAATAGATATTTTTATAACCAAATAGTTTGAAGGATCGTGACCAGAGAAAAAAGCCCAAGAAACCAAGGTTACCGAAGACAAGCAAAGGTAGTTTGCTATGGAATATGCATGTGGATAGAGTATTTCCCAACCTGTCTAAACATTTGAGTTGCAAAAAGATGTTGATTATATACTTTACACTACAAAAAATTAGTATACACAGACAAGGTTGAATAGGCACTATAGCAACATATTTAGAACTAGTAAAACATCCAAATCACCATTAAATAAAGGAATCATACATGAATAACTCCACTGCCATCTTAAGATGAAACATAGGTGTCTCATCTTTTGGTTTAGAAGAATCGCTATCGTTTCCTAACCACAAAATTATTGTATTATTCAACTATTTTTTTCACAGCCTATAAAAGCTGACTAAGATTGTAACATTTATAATGACTATAGACAAAAATATAAATTAAAACAAGCAATATTATCATCAATTTTTTTAAATGTAGAATGAAATGGTTGTAAGTATGCATTTCTACCACATGCAAATGATTTTGAGATACAAACCTGTGTAATCCAATCTCCAAAAGAATAGACAACACCACTTATCGCCATCTTTTCCAAAATAGGATTTGTCATAAAGCGATGTTAGAATAGTTACTAAAATGGTCATAAATTATGTTGTTATAGTAAAAGAATACTTTAACTTAAGAAAAAAACTATACAATATTAAAACATGACATCATGCTTTAAAAAATAAAAAGGTACCTATAAGGAAGACCTTCATTTCAACTTTCTAATTGGTTGTCACTATTAACTATAAGCTTATCTTTAAAGTTTGAGCTTCACTTGGTTTCAAGAATAGTTAAATATTCTCTACTAAACAGGGCCAACCACATGAAGGTGGAAGCTAATTTCATTCATCCATTTTTGAAATATAACATTCAATCATTATAATCACATGATAACATTCATTAACACTTAAAATTCATAAACACACAACATTCAAGAGTAAGTCATTCATGAATATTTCATTAACACCCAACATTAATGAATAATATTCATTAACAATATTCAAGAGTAAGTCATTCATGAATAATAATTTTTTTTGCTTTCTTGTCGTTTCTTTTTTTCATAAAATTTCTAAGAGGAATATCAATGTCCTCATCATCCACCTCCTCTACTAGTTCTAATGCATGTCTCCTTCTCATCTGTTCAGGAACATCATGAGGCCGCTGCACCAAAGGGGGGTCCACTGCAATAACAAGTACTTCATGAGTTAAATTTGTGCCATTTTATATTAGTGAATTATGAGTTTTTATTTAAGTAAAAGAACTATAAATCAAAAAATTAATTTAAAAGAACAAAACATAGATTTTCTTTACCTGGATGTTTGACATGAGCTACCTGTTGATCAGTCTGAACATCCTCCGGCACTCGTTCAAAATGACATGATTCTATATCCTCAACACAAAAAGGTTACACCAAGTTCAATTAAAGATGTTAAATTGTATTAATAATTACATAATTAGTTTTAAATAAAAAATGAGCACCTCCATTGATAGTACGATGCACATCAAGGGTTTCATGATGCTGCGTATGATCCGTGTCACAATTAACATGCTACATTGCAATGTCATGCACATTATTATCAAATAAATTGTTTCTCAAGTATTCAATTTCTAATATATTTTTTGGCATATTTACCTATGCACATGATGCAGGAGACTATTCGATTGGGGCAATGGAAGCTTGTCATACGCGTTCAACCACTGCTGCATAGCCTTGCTTGAAGGCAATTTTTTTGTGTTCTTTCATGGCCTCCAGATTAAAATTAGTGCCCTGCATTTTTTTATTAATTAACAAAATTATTTTCATTTTATAAATAATTTTTATTTGCAATTCATTTACTGCTACTTACAACACATGCTTTAATTTTTGAATATCCCCCAGAGCCAAGTCTATGCTACTCAACCTTTTCCAGCCTCGCCTTTGTTGCCTTTGATGTGTCTTGCAACCTATGAAAAGTTTGAAATATGTTAGATGATATAGATATAAAGATCAGTACTAATTAGTGGATTATTATATATTGGTATGAAGGTTTTAGCATAAAGTAGCATGTTCCACCAAAAATATGAAAAAAGGGAAGAAATTATAGCATCATACCTTTAATTATAAAATAGCTTCTAAAATTAAACAACATCACATATATTCCTTTTAAATTGATCTTTAATTACCCATTAATCACAATAGATTTAGAAATTTAAAATAACAAATTCAAATATATTCTCATGTCATCATGTTGAGCTTGTAGGGAGCAGTGCACATATTTCAATAAGAGAGAGCACATGACTGTCAAAGTATGGTGGAAGACATTAGATGAAAAATAATATTATTTTCACTAACTATACGAGTTGGGATATATAATACAAGAAATTTATATTGTGGACAATTCAAGATTAAATTTATAGGGAAATCCAGGTATGTTAGTAGTTTTCAAGTTAAAGATATCAGCCACATTGATGAGCTAGTCTCAATTCTTTCAATTTTTCTATCCCTTCTCATGACATTCATTTCTAGTGACATGTGTAATCATGCTATTTATCCATGGAGTTCATGACATATAGGAGATAATTTTTAGAACAATCTATAATAAAAAAATTTAAAAAACTGATCCAATCTCTTGTAATTGCATGAATTGTAGATTGTGGGAAGTGAACCACTACAAAGGATAAGTATATTTTGAGAGCTCAAACTCCTATAATACACTCAAAAACACAATCGTTGGATTTCAATTAATTATAAGATTGTGGTTTAATTTAGGAAGTCTTGGAGGTTTTTGTTTGTATTGTGAGCAGCAAGAAGAATTAATTTGTGAGGTCTTTATAAACTGAATATATGGATCACAGAGACTTTTTGGGCAATCAATCAAACTCTCTGTCCTGGATGTTAATGCAATGTGGTATGGAGAAGGACTATCAAAAAATCCATATGTATTTTGCATGGTTTCTAAGGAGAGAAAGTGTCAGGGTGCAATAATAGATTATTAAATGTTGAAAGGGAAGCAAATGACACAAAGGAAATGAGGGAAAAGAAATCACCCAAAATCAAAGAGGATTGTGGTTGTTTTCCCAATGAGAGATCTCTCCAAGATTTGCACACCAAAGACCAAAGAGAAATGTTGTGATGATTGAATAGGATCTTGTCGTAGTCAAATCACCACTTTGGTGTTCCCACCTCCATGGACAACAAAGATAGATGGAGATACCAAATAAAAGGCAAGGTATTATCACCTAAGAGAGCTTCAAATGTGCAAATTACTAATCCTTTAGAAGAGGAAGACCAAGTGTCCAAGGACATAGTTTCCTTCACAAAAATACTACAAGAAAGAAAGGGCAATCTCAAAACTTCAACAATAATCTCAATGTGGCAATAAGAATTCTGATATGCTACTGCATGTAGGAGATGAGTAACAATGCAGATAAATGCTAGAGCAGTTGTGAAAGCACTTCAGAGAGTCTCAATCAATGATTGAATAGCAGAAAAATAGAGGTTTTAGCATCAATATAGCAGGTTTGGATTCATCTGTGATGCCTGGGAGGGTTGATAGAGGTGTTACATTGCCAAAACACTTGAAAGTGGAATGTTTCAGCATTCAACCCAGTTCCAAATTTTTTACGAGATGCTAGTACCACATATAGATGTTTATATGTGGTACATTTGTCTAGGAAATAATTTGGCTAAGAGATTGGGGAGTAAAACATATTTTGATTGAATTAAGGAATATTCATCAAAGGGTTTTTACAGTATGGTTTATGAGAACATAAACAAAACAAAACAAGCATATAAATAGAAAATTAACAACTACCATCTAAATATCATTTCTTGTCTTGATAATGAATCTGATAGATCACAAAAAGTGAACCAAAACATTCATACCAAAATCATATTTAGTTATTTTCTGATAGCCTTTTTTCCACAATATGGATTACAAACAATGTTAGTTCTTCTCTTGCCGTCTGCCCTGATGATGAATCATAGAATTTGATCCAAAATGTAGGCAACAAAAAATCTAGATGGTCTAATACAAAAGGGTAAAAAATCTTGAAATCATAAGGACTGTGGAAACTTCACAAATTTGACATTAACTCTCACCCATTATTTATATTTGTTGCACATAACTATATGATTGGTAGACCGTCAATCAGACAGTATGTATCTTAGTAGATATCAAGTACCAGTGTAGCCAGACAAAATACATCTTAAACATCTACAGGTACAATACTAGTTTAGCATCCTATAACTTAACTTCACCATACTGTCAGGAGAGTGCTCAGTTGTTATTAACTTGTGTTTCTAGCATTGAACATGATGCTTATTACTTTTAGGAGAGTGACCATTAGTAAAATTCTTCCAAAGTTTTTCAAAAAAATTGTACTTGTCATTACACTGACTGAATATCATTTATCACCTATACTACTAACACATACAACTATGGTACATGTAGTTGAGCATTACTATATTTTCAAGACATAATATAGCTATATGTGAAGTTATAAGTGCACTATTTATATCTTATGTAGGATTTATGCCTAGATTGAGATATATACAGTTGTAAATGGGCATTCTATGTGCAATCAACCACCACAGTTTATTGGATGCCCAAATTTTATAGACCATTCATAATAGGGTGAAAGCAATTGTGTCAGCATATGAATTACATACCTTTCATGAATAGATAGATTAAATTAAGCTAGTTGAAATTGTTGACACTGAAGTTGAACCCTAAATTTGCTCATCAATGTACTAGTAGTTAATACTATTGCATACCTTTTTGGATTTGCTGGTGTACTTTCTTTTGGATGTTCCCCTTTCTCCTTCGCATCCAAAATGAACTCATTCCAGTCCCTCATTAAAACAAAGGGAGGATGCTCGTACTTCGAGTTTAGGACAAGACTCTTTCTATATGAGTCTCTCACAACCTTAAGATGTCTAGAAGCTTTTTGTAACAATTTCTTATGATCAAAAATATTACTACCAAACTCATGCTCTATATCTTTGATGAGCTTATCTTTTAATTCTTGATCTTGGTAGTTCCACCTATTAAGAAAAAATACAAAATTGTTAGATATAGCTAGTATAAGAAAAGACCCGAATGAAAGGAAAAATGTTGCACCAATTAATGATATGAAAAAAATAGTGGAATAAAATTAGTTCACTTATGATGTTCCACCTTTTACGTATGGTGGGCCTGAATCTTCACAGTGTGAGGTCATAAAGCCTCCTATAAAATGTATTGTTTCCTACAAAAAATTTCATGGGATAATTAATAGTAAGAACCATTAAAATGAATCATGTGAAGAATACTTTTCATAGTGAAAAAAAATACATAAAATGAAATACATTTCATCTTTTTAGTGATCTATTTCAGGGTTGGAGGGTCAACTTGACCAAAATTGACCAAAAAAGAAGTTTGGAAATTTTTTTTAAATGTCTAAAACTAGTCAAACTCTACTAGGGTTTTGTTGTTGATGTTCTGAAACTAAAAAATGTACTGTGACTATATTAATCAGTATACCTTGGAAAAAAATATAGTTCACAATACATATAACTTGCCATGACCTTCATTTATTTTCATTCTTAATTGATGTTGTCACTAATCATACTTGGGATATTATGGAAAACAAATATTGCTAAACTAGATAGTGAAGCTGAAAGTGAGCACTCTAAAACTCTAACAAGCAATAGCAATGATGTTGGAAATCATTGAAAACTAAACGTTGAATATGAAAGAAGACTCCCACTTTTATTTCTCTATAGAAAAATTGGTTAGTATCTTCTTTTGAAAGCATGAAATTGCAATGTACCAAATTACTAAACTAGAGAATTACTGGTATAGACAAAAGGTCATTGATAATTTAGATGATCCTACCAAACCCATAATAAAAAGGAATTCCAAAATAATTAAACAACTTGCACAATACAACATACTAAAGAAGGTCATGAGGCATCACTCCACATCAAAATCCCTTGCATTCACCACTTCCTATCATGTTTATGTCTTGCAAGAAAATCCTTATTACAATATAAAAATAATTATTTAAAGTACCTAGAATCTTGGGACATTTGAAAGGCATTGATTCATTATCGTCAATCAACAACGATGTATGCATAGCTCCCATGCTAGAAACATAGGTAGCTCCAGGAAATGATGGTGAATTATCACCGATACATGCACTATGATCTGAATCTAGTGGTGTACCAGACGGTGCATCTCCTACCACACAAAAAAAAAATACACTAGGTGATGCACCCAAGATTAAAGTACAAATTATCAACTCATAATTAACACAAAACCAGATATAGAAAAACAAGGATTTACCAGCTGGTCGTCCCCTTGTTGTCAACATTGCAATCGACAACCTTGTACGGACATCCGTCAACCTCATAGGAGTCTCCTGCACTAGATGAACTGAACAGTACATTGTTAGCAAAGACATTTTGAAATAATAAAAGTAAAAGTTAAGAAGTTTTGCATGTTTGAAATAAAAAATTCCTTCTAACTGGTCAACTAAAATATTATAGTCAGAGCTCTGCTACTACCAGCCTCACTGCGTTGTCATTCAAGTTGTGGATTAGTTGCCAAAAAATCCTATATAACAAGAATTTAGTAGTTAAAATTTCTTACAACTCTTTAAAAAATTGCATCAATAAAGTATTTTTGCACATATTACATATTTTACTTCACAACATAAAAGATTATAAAATATAAATCTTTATTGAACTTTTGTTATAACTAAAGATTCATTACTGCTTACTTCATAATGACGAGTTTGCACTCTCAAATCTGATAGCCTCTTCACCATCTCCTTGGATTCCATATTTGACTCATCCAAAATTTTCATTATTTCTGAATTAATTTTTTTAAATTTTTCTCTTCAACATTTTTGTTACATTGGGATTTTAGCAATATCCTCATCAAAAGGCGTAGCTAGTAGCTTGGTACTTACTATTGGTGCTTTACCCTTATCCTGAACATCAAATGGTGAGAGGAATATCAGTAAAACTATCATAAAAACTCAAAAACCATAAATAAAATAATGTAATAATATAACATTTTTCAACTATCTAATTTGTACAATTTAAAAAAGGTTTACCCTCACTGAAGAAGGGGTGGGAGTAGCATCCTGGTGACCTCTATCATCTATTGGATCCATATCATCCTGTCACAAAGATTAAACATAAAAAATTCAGCTAACTGAAAGCAATAGACAGCAAAAAAGAACTTATTAACAAAATGGTAAATAGTACTTATAGCCCTCATGATAGTAACTTTGTTTGTATCTATGCAATTTAAATGGTAATCTATTAGCGGTTCTTCCTTGCACTTATTGATTTTATTGCACAAACAAAAACTTCATTCCCCTCACATGCCTCAAATATGCAATTGGGTTGCTTACTAGTTGAGGAAGGTCACTAACTATTTAAACCTGCAATATTACCTATTTCTTTTGGTCTCCCATCAATGTACATAGCAAATCTTTTACTTTGATCATTTTCTTTCCGTTTTATATAATTAGTTGATAGTGCATACCTATGCATACTTTTTTTTTATTGAACAATCTGCATCCAATCATTGTAATTGTAACATGGACTGACATACTTGAACAATTCGACAACTTTGTTGTAACATACCTTTATCCTATCCATGGAAAATAGGCCCAAACCATGTAATGAGCATGGAGCAATGTGATATATCCTCTCATTAACACAAAAATATGTGTTAATTGGAGGTAGCTCATTGGGTACCCATTCTTTCTCAATGTGTGTGTACCGAAAGGGCACCTTGATGTTGCCTTTGGTCTCATCATCATAAGAACATGACCCCTCATTAGCAAGAAAAAATTGCATGCGTTTATCAAATTTTTTTCTAATCTTTTGACTTCTAGTTGATCTCCCTATTTTAGTCATACTACATGTAGAGCTTTCATCTACCATTTCCTCATTTCCCTCATTTGATGTAGATAGATCTGACAAGTACCTATTTGGTGGGTCTTGCAATCCATCAAATGGAAAGTGAAAGTGGAAAATATAAAATGTAGTAAGTTGAAAGTGATTATACAATTATATTTCTATACAGACCTTCTTTGTCTATATATTCATTATATGATTATATAATATGTATATTTATAACATACAAGCTCAATGATAAACAAGAAGAATATAAGAAAATTATGTCTATTTATTGACTTATAACTGCTGATCCATGTCGCTATGCACAATCCATGCCAAACGGGTCAAATTTCCTGCATATGTTAATCATTTATCTTAAGTTAGCTAAAAATTACATGATACATGTAAACATGAACAAATTTACCTTATATATGGAATGCAAGATCGTCAATAGAAGGGGTGACGATGTACCTATACTCAATTGATTGTTTGCAAAAAGGGTGACAATCAGAAACTACAAACATTGGTAATTATAAATAACATATGTTGTAATCATTAGAAATGAACACAATAAATATGCAATCAAATTTCTTGCATATGTTAATCATTTACCTTAAGTTAGCTAAAAATTACATGATACACGTTTGCTACAAATAACTTAGAAGACAACATGAACAATAGGCAACATCGTAAACATGAACAATTTTACCTTATATATGGAATGCAAGATCATCAAAAGAATGGGTGACGATGTACCTGTAGTCAATTGACTATTTGCAAAAAGGGTCATAATCAAACACAACATAAACATTGGTAACTATAAATAACATATGCTATAATCATTAGAAATGAACACAATAAATATGTAATTAAATTTCCTACATATGTTAATAATTTATCTTAAGTTAGCTAAAAATTACAAGATACGTGTATGCTACAAATAACTTAGAAGAAAACATGAACAATATGCAACATCGTAAACATGAACAAATTTACCTTATATATGGAATGCAAGATTATCAACAGAAGGGGTGACAATGTTTGTAGTCATTGCTTATCTTCTTCTTCTTCTTCATCATCATCGCCATCATCACCATCATCATCACCATCATCATCGCCATCATCACCATCATCATCACCATTATCACCATCACCATCATCATCATCATCACCATCATCATCGTCATCATCATCACCATCACCATCATTGTCATCACCATCATTGTCATCACCATCATCTTGATCTTCATCATCTGCTTCTTCATCATCTTCAATATCTTCTTCTTCCATAACATTATACTTTATCAATCTTCCTCTTGGATCATGTCTAACAAAAAATGACCAACCCTATTTATGTGGAACCTCTAAGTAAAACACTTGCTCACACTGGCTTGGAAGAACATGGGGCTCATCTCCAACTGGCTCAAACAACCTTGTATTGATCATTATAAATCCATTATCATGTTGAATAACCGTTCTATTTGGATCATTTTGATTTAGTCGTAACCTATACCATTTGATGACGAATAGAACTACTTTGAAGGTGTTAAATTCATACTCAATTATATCATCCAAGATGCCATAGTATTGATTTTGAGATTGTTGAGGATGTATGTCATTTCTAGATGATATATTGGTGACCTCAAAAATTGCAGTTATCACAGAATCACAAATTTTCTTTGTGTCATCCAACCTTTTTATGAAAAATTTGTGGCCATGATAGTACATAGCTCTGTGGTGCTTGACCTACAACTTTTGAAGTGTGTGTAAATTATTTGTATCATGAGTTGATATGAAACATATGTCAAGTTATGATCATTAATAAATTTCTACGTACCTCTCCACCTCTTAAACCCTTTACTAGATCAACTACCATTGGCATAAAATTGGAATCTCCATTACAATGAGCTTCTGTAACCAATGAAGCAACACCTTCCCATTTTAATGAGCAACCATTTTGTTGACATCGTTCAATCCATTTCATCATCCAATCAAGATTGTTCACAATATACAAATGCATTGCATCCCACTCTTGACCACTTGTTTCAAAAAAATACACCAATTAAAAATAACTTATATTGAAGATTTATAAGAATTAATTAACTACAATAACATCTTAGATTTACCTCTCATTTTCCTCGATCTATCTTTTCCCATCAAGTACTCCCCTTCAAATTTGTTAATTGAGTTGGGATCCCAAATACGATCTACATGGATCTTTGTTGCAAACTTACTAAGATGTTCACCAATGTACACCATGGTCTGCATACCATATATCCCTCCACCATAGAACCCTCAGGATGTTCTCTCTATCGAACCAAGCCTTTCAAAAATTTTAAATGCCTCTCAACCATCCACATTGACCTGGTTGGTACAGGTCCACACAATTCAATCTCCTCAACTTGATGTATGAGGTAGTGTTCTTGTGCATTGAAAAAACTTGGAGGTAGACACTTTTGCATTTCACACATCAGAAGAGGAATTTTTCTCTTCCAATATTTTATATCTTCTTTATTGATTTCTTTAGATGAAAACCACCTCATGTATTTTCCAAGATCATATATAACCTATTTGACATTGTTGGCGAAGTGGTGTGGGAGAGATAGAGGTAGAATGTATTGCAATATTTGTAAAATGATCTTGTCAATATTTTATAAAAGAATGCAATTAAAACTACATGCAGTATATAAATATATTGAATACAAAATAACATGAATTACCTAAATAAATGTATGCCAATCATGTGTTTTCAACCCTGGCCTAAATTCACTTTTCTTTGATATGAGATTGTTTATGTTTGCAACAAATCCTATAGGAAATCATATTTTTTTTATGACTTCTTTTATAGCATTGCTTTGTTGCTCTAACAATAACCAACTAAGGACACTTGTATCAATTTGGTCTCCATTGTTATTTGATCAAATGCCATTTTTCATTGCATGGTTGGGTTCTTCAATGTCACTACAAGTTTTGACAATTTGATCTTTGTCACGCCTTCCATCCAAGATTTTCCATAATGTCTCTATTACATTCTTTCCAATATGCACAGGATCAAACAAATGCACAATTGGGTGTTTTTGATAAGATAAACAGGTTTTAAGGGATCTTGAAACCCATAAGTTTTACAAAAACAAGGTTGATAATAATCCAAAGAAGCCTAGCCAAAATAGAGGTCCAACAGCTGAAAAAAAGCCTAAAGGCCCAGCCCAAAACAAAGGCCCATAGAAAGGCTAGAAAAAAAACAAACTAAAACAAACTACAGAAAGCCTGTCGAAAAGCCAAAAGCTAGGAGACAAAAAGACAAAAGACAAGAAAACTAGTCTTCAATTATCTTCTCCATTTCCTGCATAGTCTGAGCTGCCTCGACTATCTTTTGCTACTCCTTTTCCATTTGATCCTGGACCTTCTCCATGCCCTGATCCATACTAGTGAGTGTATTGATTGTGGCCTTGTCATCATCCAACCTAGCCTTATCCCTATTCTGTCCTCCCTCCTCCACCAGCAAGCCCCTGTCCTTAAGTTCACTAGCAAGGGATTGGATGTTGTCATTCATCGAACTCAGGAGAGAAATCATCTGACTTGCCAGGTTGTGGTTGTAGTTTTCAAGATTTCTTAATCTCCTTTCATTTAAGCTTTCTCTATTTTCCTGGTCCTCCTGGCTGTCATTACCTGTCTTATTCTTAATACTTTCCATTTGGGATACCCTTTCTCTAACTTCCTCCAGCTCATGGAAGAGCCATTTGATTGATCTTAAGTTGTCTATCATACTACTACGGGCATTATTCAGAAGGTTCATTCTAGTCTCCCTTGCATTGTCAGAGATGGCCAAGATAGCTGGGTCTATGAGCTCATTGAGCCTAGGCTGCTCCAGGTTTTCCACCAGGATCTGAGGGTTCATAGCTTCCCTAAAAATCCCCATAGTAGAAATCCTCACATTGAAATTTTTCTAGGCCTTTATCCTATTTTTGACCTACACTTCCCCCTCGTTCTCACCAGTGATGACATTCGCTTTTTCCTTCGAAGGAGGCTGAGATTGGACAGGGGAGAGGGGAAGAGGAATAACATCCATCCTCTGATTTCTAGTCTCCTCAACTCTCACAACCTCCCTCTTCCATTTTTTACCAAGTTTCTCCTCTTCCAACTCCTCCTCTAACACTTTGTCAGAATCTTTCGCATCCATTTCCTCCTCCTCAGCATAACCCTCTTTTTCTTGAGCTTGGCCATGATCCCTAGGGCTTTTCCTACTGGGAGTTGTAGCAGTGGACAGTTTCCTAGCTTGACCTTTTTTCTTCTTTCCTGAGGAAACATTCTCCTCCTCCGAGCTAATGCCATCAATGTCATCAGAGTCAGAAGAAAAGCTAGAGATGCCTTCGTCAACATCCTCAACTTGAGGAGGGTTCTTGCATATAGACTAAGCTTTGAAATGCTCATGGATGAGGAGCAATAATCCCTCATGCAAAGCAGGGTTAACAGTGGCTTTCTTCTTGAAACTAGAGATTTCCTTGTTCATAGAAGTGAGAAGGTAAAAGGGAATGGAAATTCTTTTCTTATGGCAAAAATGATTTAAAATCACAAAATGGTGAGTTCTGACCCGATCAAACCTAGGGTCCAGGGTAACATAATCAATGAGGGCATATAACACATACCTCCAGAACTTCTTTATAGTCTTCATCACATAGAAAGACTCTTTCTTTTCCAGCTTGTTCATCTCTGTAGAATTTTTCATGAACTCCTTGACTGCATTGGATGAAAGTTTATTGTCCTTGTAGAACTTGAAACCCTCCATAGGGATACTAGTGACCTCCGCAAACACCTCCTCTGTGATTTGGAAAGAAACCCCATTCACCTTGACCTTGCCATTGTTCCACGAGTTCACCATGCTGTTGGTGACCTCAGGGTCAAAACCATGGAGTTTCTCATAGTATGAAAACCTAGTAAATTGCATAGGATAAATTTTTAGTCCTTTTGGAAGTTGGTCATTGATGCCTTGACAACCTTCACGAGCATCAATCACATCATCAGTAAACAAAACACAATATCAAAATATAAATTTGAAATAAAAACCATCAAATGGAATGACATTACCTCAATGATTTATTTTATTGTATGCCAACTTGCATAGGTGAGGTGTCATTCTCTGTGGCTTTGACATAGTCTCTTCTTTCCCATTGAAAAGATGTTTTTCATTAATTTGGTACTTATGATTTCTATGCAGAAAGTGTCTATTCTCATCAAACACCTGCTTTCTTAAACTTTTTGAATGATGAGATTTCATTTTTGGACCACAAAATGGACATGCAAATTTTCCCTTTGTCTGAAGACCTACAAGATTGTGTATAATTGGATTAAATGTGTTAACTTTGACATACCAAAAAATAGATGTCAAGAAGAGAACATACCACAAAAATTTTTTAGCCCAAGGGCATCGTGTATTGTCCATACAAGCATTACATAAAATTGAAATTGTCTTTGTCATATTGGCCTATAGATGTCATACATAGTAACCCCATTCCATTACACCACCAACTCGTCGATAAGGGGTTCAATATATATGTTGATATCTTTAACTTGGTACTTACCTAGTCGAATGAACAAAAACATTACATAATTATTATGACCATTTGATGGATTAGTAATAATAAATTAATCTAGATGACCACTAAATCAAAAAATACCTAGAACAATCAGTGTCAACATTATGTGCTCTCTCTTTATGGACAACCAAGGAGGTATGTTATTTTTTATAACAAAAATAGGCCACACCAAGTAAGTAGATCTCATCTCTCCAAAAGGATTGACACCATCTATTTCCAATGAAAGCTTGGGATTAGAGGTTCTTCTTTAAAGTGTGGCCATTTTTCCTCTATTTCCTTAAATGCCAAACTATCTACAGGCTTTCACATAATGTCATCTTGACTTCTATTGCGTGCATGGTAATCCATAAATTGTGCCAAGCTATTGCACCTAAATAATTGTTGTAGACATGGAATAATGGGAATATGCCAAAGAACCTTGAAAGGCACCTTTTTTGTTAATCAATCTAATTGATATCTACTGGTATGACAAGTAGGACATTGTGTTGCAAATTCATATTGTTTATGAAATATAATATGATCATTCAGACATGCATGTATTGTTTGATACTCCATTCCAATATCTTTCATGATGGCAGATAATTCTCAGTACGAGCAAGGTAGAATGTTTGATGGTGGTACACTCACCTATCAAGCTACAACCAAAAATATAATTTGTTAATTTAAAGAATATTAATTGCTACACGAACCCAATGTTAATTGTAATGGAACTACGACTAAAATAATGAAATAAGATGGCATACCTTAACATATGTGTCATTTCTATGTTGGATAAACTATTCAAAACCTTCAAGTTCACCAAAAACAATACAACATCAAGAAGAATTGTTTTGGAGCCTTCATATAGGGACTAGTGTGCCTTCTCAAGTAAAGGTACATCAAGCTCTGCATCAACATCAACATCATCATCATCATCATATTGATCATTATGATCATCGTGATCTTCATCATATTGGTCTTCTTCCATGGTATCATTACCTTCTACTTCAATATTCACACCTCCATGTTACCTCGTTTGGAAATTCATATTCTCCAAATTATCATGGTCCATAACATGAAACTCAAGGACATTGACCTATATGAAAATGATCACCTTATATTAACCATTACCATGATCTAATCATCAAATCATGTCTCATGTAATTTATAAACTATTAAAATACATACCAATGGGCAATATTCATTTCCCCCTTCAATGTGACCATGTTGCCTACAATGTTGCTTAGCTGTTGTGATTAGATATCTTCGAGTCTTTAAGCCCTTACACATTTTGCAAGGACAATAACATTTTCCATTACTTTTTATTTTTAAGTTAGACCATAGTTTAGCAATTGTCTCCCTATTTTTTTGTGCATTGATATGGTTAGACATGGTCTTTCTTGAATGGAATGACTCATTGGTGGAAGAAGGATGATTTGTTTGCAACCTACATATGGAGTAGTAAGAGGAAGAAACATATAAAAAGGAGTTAGGTCTATGAACCAAGTAGGAGTTAGGACATGCTAGAGTGGGGTTAGCCCAAGATATTTTGGAATCTTGAAGAACTTGGTAAAGGGTATCTGGAAAGGTGAAAATAAACAAGTATTTTAACAGCTACAAAGGAAGAATTGAGAGCATTATAAATAATGAAGAAGAAACTTAAATCCATACAACTTCACCTCTATTTACAATTTGACCTTTTTGCATGTGAACTATGACAATATAAAAAATTTCCAATCACATTTTCACTTTAAAAAGAACACCAAATATAGCTTTGCTACAATATCTTCTGCAGATTCTTCGCTATCAGATTCTTCAGAACTGCAAGCTCCTGTGCAAAAAAAAGATGAGATGTACTAAGTAATTTTTGATGGGCAATATTTAAACAAATCAACAATCAAAAAAACAATTTATGAAATTTAGTTTCTTTATTATGTACTAAAGACTTGGCAAGATGTTCCCACATCTATTTATAAAATGCCTATCTACATGGTTGTTTGCAAATAATCTAGTATGGTGTCGCTTTTGAACAACAACAAATGTCACTGTGGCTAGTAATTTGGCTCAAGAGATGCACAAGCATGTTGAAATCATAGAAATTTTAGTTCATATAGCATTCAGTTGTCTTCTTTAACAAAATCCAAAGAGAATACAAACAAACTAATGAGCCATGTCTATCTCAATTGAATAGCAAGTACTATAGTGAGTATTAGGAAACTGACCTTGCGAATAACATCTAGTTCATAAAGTAGAACTTGGTAAAACTATCCTTCACTTACACTATCTCTGAATTAAATATCAAAGCTATCAGTAAGGAGACATAAGAAATGTAGAACTAATCTCACCACAAAAACCAATCAAAATGAAATAAATTACCTATATAATATGATTTGCAGATGCTTTTGTCTTGTTGCTCTGTGAAAAGAAATTAGTAGCTCCCTGCAAAGAATCAAAGTGAAATAATCATTCGAATTTCCTAATTATCAAGGCAAAAATTGTGCTCTAGAGGGTTTTCTCCTCTTTGTCATTTAGTAATTCTAAAAACGTCCCTAACCCATGGTGTGTAAAGTTGTAAAATTTTTCCCCAAGTTAATTCTTTATGACTTCAGGCCAGTCTTGGGATGCAACCACCTGACATTTGCACCAAATTCCCAAAAATATTAAGATAAGCATTTCTCATATGAATTGTGTGAACTAGAACAACAGAAAACAATGATCTATATTGAAAACCTACTACTACTATTGATGGACTAGAATCTTCTCTAGGATGTGGATGTCTAACATCTGCCCCACAAGAGTCTATTTTCTTACTTGTAAGAAAACCTCAGAAACACAAAAGTTGATAATCTGAAAAGTTCTCCACAATTGCACATTAAATAAATAGCAACAGATCAGCAAAATAATAAAAAGGAAACTCAACACCAACTTGTATCGAGAATAACTAATCAAACTTGGATCACCTCAACGTGAAAATTCATTTAAGATATGGTGATTAAAAGTTAGGTTTTTTTCTCAAAATTGTTGCAACTTAGAGGACCAAATCTTTGTTGATTAGTTTAACATAGATTGGTGAATAGAAAATTCATAATAAAAATCTGATTTTTTTCCACACTTGTTCAAACCATATAATAAATGACAAAAAATGAATTGTATATGAGTCACTCCAAATCCTTAGCTTTTAATACGCTTCATAGATGAGATTGCATTATATAGTTTGAACAAGATGTGGAAAAAAATGAAATGACAGAGTCACTCCAAATCCTTAGCTTTTAATATGCTTTATAGATGAGATTGATCATGACTCTGTTGATGATTTGGAGTGATAAGGATACAAATAGAGTGTAGTTTCTTTGTAATCTCATGGTTTTTAAGTCATTTTGAAGGTCACTATGTTGGAACAGTTAGAACCAAAGGAGTGTATGGAACAGTCAGAGCTTTAAGTAATATATGAGATCTAAAATCACTTGTAACATCAAACAACCACTTTGATATGGCTTAGAGAACCTAAAAATCCAAACATTATAGGGAAGCATCCATCACAAACAAAGTATTTTTCACATACTTCGCATGGATGATAATTTTACAAACTTGGAGACAAATAAAGCTCACTTAACCTTGAACAAAACTAATATTTGTTCTTCAAAAGTAATGAAGATAGTAGAATACCCAAAAAAAATTAACTTATATTTGGTTGAATTTAACAAGAAGCTTCTAAAGACCATTCATTAGAGAAATTAATTCAAAGGTGATGTCTTGTTGCATATGGTAAAGAATTTCACTTTCTAAAAGAAATAGAATGCTTACTAGCTCTGTGACACATTTTGATACGTAGAATTATAGTGACTAATCAAAATATCAATATGCTCAATTTGGTATTATATGTCAAATTTTATAGTGCAACTTGACTTCGAAAGGCATAGGTACTATCTTCAGTTTCTTAGCTCCTATTATTTAAGTAGACTTTGATGCAATGAAGCTTGAAATCTATTTTGAAAAGAAAAGAGTTGTTGATTATTTAACTTCCACTAGTGCCACTTATCCAATTTATATAAAAAGAATACCATCAATATTTGATTATAATTTCCACAATAAGTTGATGTAAAAATAAGTAGAATGAAATTATAGTAATAGTCCAGATTGAGTTGAAGACAAATTTATGGTATTCATTGATTGTGAAGGATATCAAAATCATACATTATACATTCAAAATTTTGAAATAGAAGAAGATGTGAATGTTGATTTTAGTTCTAATCCAAAATATAGTTCCAGATATTTTTGATGGTTGTATACATACTTTGTCAAGAAATAAGGTTATTACTTTTAAAATAACATTTAATCTTCAAAGCCACCCAAATGAAAACACACAATATTTTGGTCTCTTTGTTTCAATAATCCACTTATCTAATGAGCAATCATATCATTAAAAGGTTCATTATAGTATTTATCAAGGTCTTAAATTTTTTCAATTACAATATTTCATAGAAAGAAAGGAAGTTACCAATTGCCCAGCCTAGATAATTTTGTTGAAGGAGATCTATGTTGTGGAACACTTCCAAGAAATGCAAGTTACACTTCAAAAAAAACAAACAAACACAAAGTCAGATGGTACTTTTTGCTTCTATAAATTCCATTTAATCCTAATATTAACATAAAATAGAACGAGTTTAAATGACCATAAACAAATTGGCTTTAGAAACTTTCATTAATTCTTGGAAATTGTTGAAACATTTAAATTGAAACCCAAAGTAACATGAATATTTGGACTTAGTTATCAAACTTTACTTTAGTAGCATACTGAGGACTCCAAGAGCCTTACAGCAACCAAGGAGGGTTGAAGTAATCCACCATTGGTAAGAAATAAAGGTTGCATGTGCATATAGCCTCAATCAAAGAGGATGATCTTAACAAGAACATCAGATAAGAAATGAGATTAAATATCAGAAACAGTGATAAAAAACTTTAGAATGGCCATTATATCAAGCCATCATTTGGATAAAAAAGTGGATCATCACATACACAACATTGATGAGCATCAAAAATAGTGATGAGCATATTACTTTCAAATTGATTTAAAGTTCTATATTTGATTGATACAATATAGAAATAATATTCAACAATATAAAACCCTTCGCAATCAGCAGTAAAAACTTCAAGAGATGATACCAAACCCTGTTGTATCCCTAGGCTTCTTATAATTTTTGTTGATTTTTTTTGTGTTCAAGTTCAATTAGGGTTCAAATACACTTTTTAATTAAACCTACTTGATGTACCTAAGAAGAGCAAAGTCATCAATCCTTAGGCTCAAATTTAAAAGATCGAAAGAAAATTTTATAATATGCAAAGTCTTGCCTCAAGAAAGTCTGTCATTATTTCCTTAGATATAAGCTCTTTGAAACTCATAAATGAACAATAATTAATTAATAAACTCACATAGATATAAGCATTCTCACACCATGAGTGAAGCACCAATTGCATAAAGCTTTATTACAAAAAAATTGTCAATATTATTTACATTGTACATACTTGTTTATATAATGCTTCAATTCCTAAACTAAGAAACTATAACTAGTGTTCTAACCATGCATAAAAATAAAATTACAATGCAGATGTATGAAATTATATGCATAACTACTCCTATACTAATTTATAACTACTATGCACATATTTTTATCCATTTACAAAGTGCATCTAGGCGTTACAACTCAAAAATATATCAAAAAATAGCAAAAAATGGATTGCACAACAAAAATTGCCTCCAACTTGAGCTCAATTTGATCTTCTAAAAATATCTCTCAAAATGTGCCCATGAAGCCTCTAATTGAATGCAACTAATTGAATTACCAGCACAAACAAAATACACATAAACCAAAAGAAGCAAATATAGAATGCAAATGATGGACCTAGAACTCCTCAATTTTTAATTTTTTTTCTATCCCCATATCATCATAAGCTCCCTTCCCCTGTTGATCAACTCTCTTAGCTTGGGGAAGAAAGTTGAAACACATCTCGAAACTATAGTAATTTCCCACACAAATAGCTATCCATGTACACATACATTTTGAAGAGATTTTTTAATTAAATGATTAGTACTCTTCAATAGAATCTTATTATTACTCTTAAGTAAGTTTTAGTCATTGTTCTTATGTTGTGAAGGGTGAAGTATTGGTGAGAGTTGTATCTAGACTTTGTGATATACTGAGAAGTACAATATTTTATCTAATTAGAGTGGACTTGATGTTGGCTTAATTTTTTAATAGAACAAGGATTATTATAGTTCTTAATCATCTTCTAAGTTTAGTTTTCTCATTGATAATATTAGGACAATAATTATCTAAGGAGATTTCTAAATATCTATCTCTTGAACATGCAAAGAAAGTACTCTGCCTACTTGATTGGGTGGAATGAGCATAAAGATTTGTATCAACCCAACTTGTTCAGGTCATGATGGTAGATTTGGAAAATACAAATGTAACATCAATTTGAAGATCTCAAAGGATGAGTGAGCAACAAGCCTAGTTTATTTGACATACAATCATCAAAGAGATAATTTGAATCAAGTAGCTTGGGAGGGAGGAAGAGATTGGTGTGAATTTTAGGATAGATTTTTCTTATAAAAGGTTGTAGATTTAAATTAGACTATCTTGGATGAGTATTAAAGGATTCTGATGTGTGAAAATTCATACTGTCTTGTGATCAATTTCTTGTAAGCAGAGGAGATGATATTTAGAGGTTGTTCATGTCTAGAGATCTTAGATATCTCTGTGGCAACAAGAATCAAGGACAAGTTATGTATAGAAGTTAAGATTTAAATTAAGACAATTATGGTCTGACAAATCCAAATAGCTTAATATTAATAATTTTCAAGTAGCCTAGTCCAGTGAGAATTGGTAGCTCTTCAAGCTCAAGACACTCACCAATGCACATGTTTATTCACTTTGTAAGATTGCCAATTCCTGTGACTATTTTCAATTTCTTTTACCTACACACTCTGAGTTTGATGAGTATCATTGGCAAAAATGTTGTAACTTCTCACAAGAATCAATAACAATCATCTTCACACAACCATCACAATGTAATACTCTAGAGAGAGTCCATACCCTCAAGATACAAGTCAGGCTCAAGCTATCGACACTTAGATATAATTAATTCTACTAGACTCTTCAGATGGAATATTTATGATACAATTATAAGTTCTTTAAAGGACTCCAATTAAAGATTTTTCAATGACATTTGAAATGTTATTTATTTCAGCTTCACACTTGAATATGTGAATCCACTCTAGGCAACTTAGATGCGTAAAACAAGATAGCTCTGGACAATCTGATATCCACAGCTGTCATAAAAGACCTATGTCACAGCTATTTGAGACTCCTTCACTAATTGCACAATCACTATCAGTCACCTGGGGGTAATTAAGCTTCTTGTATCCATTAATTTCAATCCTTTCAAGATTCCTTACACTAGAAAGAATAGTTATTTTTAGCAGCTTTATACATTTGATTATTTGAATCCCCTCCAAACAAGTTTGACATGCAAAATAGGGAAGCTCCTCAAGCACCAAACAATCTAATATCCACAAGTGCACCAAATGGTTCATATTAAAGCTACTTCACACCCCTGTTGAAATCCCACCATCAATTGGCTTTAGATGATTAAGCTTCCTGCATCCATCAATTGTAATGGTTTCTAGGCTACTTAGACCATAGAGTATAGACAAGGTCTTAACATGAAGACACTCAACAATGCATAGCTCTGTAAGTTTTGGAAGATTTCCTATCCCTACCACTAGATCCAAATTTCTGCACCATTGTACTATGATTCTAAAGACTAAAGACTGACATTGAAAATATTATCATATAAAACTTCTCAGAAGAATTAGTGGTACTTCTCTCTAGGCAGCTCAATTCAAAAAGAAGTGACAACTCCATCTCTAGATGCTCAGTAACGTCCAACTCTATCATCTTTGAAGGATCATCCATTCCCGTGATCTTTTGTGAATGTTTGCAACATTGCATGATGAGTGTTTAAGTTTGTGTCCACAACCCTGTTTGATGGCATTACAAGTAAATGGGAATGCAACATATAAGGATGTATTCTAAACATGGTTCTTAGACAATATGGAGAAGTGTAATCCTAGTTATTTGTAGAAATTTATTTGAGTCTCGATGTAGTTCTACCAAAAATTTCATCCCATTATAGATTTAGGCATGATAGTATTAATAGGTGCATGGAGTGTAATATTTATAGACTAGCAAAGATCTGGTTATATTCCTCTGGCTATGAACATTAGCAAATTTTCCACAATCTCTTGAAAACCTTCCTCTTAGTTGATCATATTTACTCTTTTGTATGATTCTTTCATGTTTATGCATAAAATAGCTTTTTTTAAGTCATCTTCTTTACTATCTACTATGCAAAATATTTTGAATAAGCCATTAGATTCTCTCTATATAGAATTGATAGCCAGGGTGTCATCTTGAATCCCCAAAAGTTCATTAGTTGCCTTCTTTCACATGCATGAACAATTGCAAAGAATGTGAAAGAAAATGGATGTTAACCTAAGCAGAATTGAGTTGCTAGATTATCATTTTCTTAGAAGGAATTGCCTTCATGGTCATGGAGGCTAAGGCTGGGACCACTTTCCTCAGTCCCCTAGCTACAAATATAGAAAAAATTCTCAATACACACAAATAAGAGATTGAAAATTAGAAGTCAAATCAAATTTTGTTATGGCTAGTTCATCAGCTCCCTTTTCATTTTACTCTTCCCTAATAGAACCTTATTCAAGAACTGATACATTTGTTTGAATGCAATGCTTTGAAGATAGTTTCTACCTAATTCTAGGTTGGGAAAGGGTTTGCATCTTGGTCAAACTCAAGATAGATAGGTAGTTTTAAGCATTTCAATGAGCGAATCCCTAGCCAAGTTTCCATATTCACAATCCAAACATTTAAATTGTGCATCCTCATAATCAAGGTTTTGTTCCCACAATATGTTCTCTAGTTGACCATTCATCATGGTAGGGAGTGGGTTGTTGAAATCTAGTTCAACTCAAATCCAAATCTCAAAGCAGTTAGCATATTAGTTTCTTGATTTCCACCAGTTCTAGAGGGCCTATAAGAAAATGAGAGGGAAATTCCCTTAGTGGGTTAACCCTACACCTCAAACACAAGGATTTCATACATAATTAGCCAAACAAAAACCTTGTTCAAGGGCCTTGACTCTACCAACTATTTTTTGTGACAACACAAGAATTAAGTTATCTGTTGGCAGGATAATATCTAGACCTTCCTCTACTAGCCATATTCTTCTTGTCCATTTCCCCAGATATTATCCCATCCACCAGAATTTGAATGTAATGCACACTTTTGCATATATTGGTTTTTCTTGAATGAGTCTTCTATTCACGCCTCACTATCTTACACATCATAGAGCTACACTATATTCTTCAGCCTATCACCACCATATACGTTCTTCTCTTACAAATTTAAAGCCCACTCTAAGGAAAAAACTTAGAACTTGAATAAGATTACTAACATATCCCAATGTTCAATCCAAAAGAAAATCTTTAAATAGGATATACTAGAAATTAGTATCTTGACTTCATTGTAGAATTTTTTCTCCTATGGTTATAGTCTTGTGGTATGAGGATTCTTCAAACTCACAAATTAAAAGGAAGCATATGCCCCAGATTGTGTGTGTGAATCTAGGACCAATTATTGATGAGGATCAAACAATGGGGCTATTAATAACCATTTTATCTTCAGCAACTGAACTTTGGATAGAAGAAGTTGCCAACAATTTTTCTCATGGTCATTATACTATGACACTTATTGCTTTAATCATAGTACCATGAACCCTAAACCCTATCACAGCCTCTTCTACTGCATCTTGAGGACCTAAGGATGGATACTTGGATAAAATTCCCAAGGTCTTGTGCCATATACCTTGCCTCCCCACTGGAATCAAAATATTCTTGTACAATGCCATCTCCATTCAAATCAAACACAAACACATAATCCACTAAAATTTTACTTGTTACAATGGTCCCCTACACAATGTCATGGTAAAGAAAACCTATTATCATATATGTCATAAAAATTTTACCTATTACAATGGTCCCTACACAATGTCATGGTAAAGAAAACCTATTATCATATATGCCACTAAAATTTTACCTATTACAATGGTCCCTAGACAATGCCGTGGTAAAGAAAACCTATTATCATATATGCCACTAAACTTTTACCTATTACAATGGTCCCTACACAATGCCTAGTCCTCTCTTCCATAACCCCCCTTGAAAATATATGCCCTCATGCGAGAAAAATACTAGAAGTGAAGGAGTTGAAGTGCCCTTGGATTGATGTAGGTGAAACCATATTAAATCTCTGGACATACCATTAACTCACACTTCTCACAAATACTCTAGAACCCTCGACACCAAATGAAATGTGATATATTTTTGACCCTTTTTTTTGTTTTATGTTGCGGTGTGCATCACAATTGCAACCAAAATAATTGGTCACAGTTGCGACCAACATGGGCATGTTATAAAAAAAAACTTAAAAAATTTCTTTATAAATTGACCAACCAACCCATTTAAAATACTTAGTTGAAATTTTTGGTCAAAATTTAGGGTAAAATGCACTAGTGAGTGGGAAGAATTACTGCATTTGAGCTATCCAATTTTGATAACTACAAACCTGAGAACCTTGAATTTTCTTTCAAGGCCAATATGAAAATAAAAGAGACTAAGGAGGACACATCAAGAAAGAAAAGAAGAAAACAAAAACATGCATCCATTCATAGCAGCACAGATCAGGAAGATGTGGAACAGTTAGAAGCACTACTAGCTAGGAGATTCTATAGAGGTAAAGGTAAATTCAAAGGTAAGCTCCCTATCATATTTTCCAATTGCAATGAAGTAGGTCATATAGCTACAAGATGTCCACAGAAGAAGAACTACAAAGAAGGAAATGAGTACAAGAACAAAAGAGAAGATGACAGCAAAGAGAAAGGCAAGAGATGCTACATTGTTGAAGAAGACTCTGATGAGAATGATGATGAAGTAGTCTATGTAGCCATGAAGGATGAATCAGACAAAGATGAAGATGAAGCAACAACATTGGTTACCTATGTGAACAAGAATGACAAGTGGATCATAGACAGTGGATGCTCACATCACATGATAGGAGATAAAAGTAAGTTCATTACCTTTACTCAGTATGATGGAAATAGTGTTAGATTTAGTAATGATGCCCCATGTCAAATCAAAGGAAAAGGCTCTATAAAACTCACAAAGAAAATTTCCTATGATAATGCATACTATGTTGAAGGATTGGATTACAACTTGTTGATTGTATCATAGTTAGGCAATGTAGGTTGCAAAGTTGAATTTGGAAACAAAACTGCCAAGATCTATGATACTGATGGAAATTTGATAGGAAAGGGTGAACAAACAAGGAGTAATTTGTTTTACCTAGATATGGAAGATGAAACATGTCTTGTTGTTAGACTTGATGATGTGTGGTTATGGCATAAAAAGCTATGTCATGTGAACTTTGATAATCTGATTACAATCAGCAAGAAAAAGAAAGAGGATTTTCCAAGTTGAAGAAACCTGAAAACACAATGTGTAAACAATGTCAACTAGGGAAGATGACTAAGTCTAGTTTCAAAAGCAAAACATACACTTCCAATGAAGTACTAGAGTTAGTCCATATAGACTTATGTGGCCCGATAGAAGTGCAAATCTACCTAGGAGATAGATACATAATGCTATTTGTAGATGACTACTCCAGGATGATGATTTTTATGTTCTTAAAGCAAAAATTTGATGCATTTCAAATGATCAAGTGGTATTTGGCCAGAGTTGAGAAGAAAATAGGAAAGAACCTAAAATGCCTAAAGTCAAATAGAGGAGGTGAGTTCACATCAAGAGAGTTTGAAACATTCTGTAATGACAAAGGTATCAAAAGGAAAACATCAGTACCAAGAACTCCACCATAGAATGGTATTGCTGAAAACAAGAATAGGTTAGTGATTGATTGTACTAGAACCTTGATGATGGAGAAAAATGTTGTAATGAAGTATTGGAGAGAAGCTGTAAGTACTACATTCTACACACTAAATAGAGTTCAAGTCAAGAAAGGTACAAATGCAACACACTTTGAACTATGGTATGGTCATTCACCTAATGTTAAACATTTCAAAGTGTTTGGTTGTAAATGCTATATTCTAAAAGACACTAGAAATGGCAATTTTGATGCAAAAAGTAATGAAGGAATATTTCTTGGGTACTCCACTAAAAGTAAGACATGTAAGTGTTTGAATACTAACACCAACAGAGTTGTGGAGAGTGCAAATGTAAATTTTGATGAGCTCGCAGAAGTTCAGGATGATGAGTCAAAGCAAACAAAGGATTATAGATCCTTTGTATACTTCTATGAAGGAATGAAAGTTGAAGACAATGTTGTAAATCAAGTTGGGAATCAGCAACAAACTTTAGTATGTATTGAGTCTCAGCCTATGAATGAAGAGTTACTTTCAGAAGACGAGCTGCAGAATGTAAAAAATGCACATTCTGATTCTGAAAATAGTATGCAAGAAAGGAATGATGAAATGCCAGATGAAGGAGAACGAAATGACTCTAAAGCTAAAGGATCAAACATGGAAAGAAGGAATGAACCTAGATTAGCCAAGTATGTGAGAAAAAATCACCTTGTAGATCAAATCATTGGTGACAAGGATGCCAAACCAATGACAAGGAATATGCTCAGAAATGAATCATGTCTACTAAGCAAGGTTGAACCCAAAATAGTGAAAGATGCACTATAAGATTATGAATAGTATAAAGCCATGGAAGAAGAGATAGATCAGATTGAAAAAAACAAAACATGGTCTCTAGTTCCTAGACCAGCTGATAAGAATGTGATTGGTACAAAATGGGTGTTTAGAAACAAACTTGATGAGAATGGTGAGATAACAAGAAACAAAGCCAGACTAGTTTGCAAAGGCTATGCACAAGAATAAGGACTGGATTATGGAGATACATTTGCCCCTGTTGCAAGAATGGAAGGAGTAAGAACATTACTTGCATATGCTGCATATAAAGGTTTCAAAGTCTACAAGATGGATGTGAAGTCTTCTTTTCTGAATGGTATACTGGAGGAGGAAGTTTATGTTAGAAATCTAATTGAAAAGCTCATTGTTGTTGAAGATCAAAGAGGAAGATTGTTGTTAAAGATTATTTTCAATCATTGTTTTGCCATTAATGTCAAACCTGCTATATGTAGGGATGATATTCTCTTACAAGATTCATGCACTATCACTTAGTTGATTGATGAAGAGGATTTGATCAACAAGATATAACAAGAGCACCTAAAGGAAGGGTTGAGTTATGATATTGTAATGAAGTGCAAGAATCAGTTAAGATAATGGTTAAGTAATGCATTGATGACATACTCAAAGATATAGAGGTTGGTCACACTTAGATACATTGGAAGAAGAAGTTGTAACAAGGTTGACTGCAAAGCTTTATTTTTTATCATCAGAAGGTGTTGAGCAAGTCAGTTGAAGCCGAGCAAATTCTTAATAGAAGCCAAGTAACATAAATTTTTAGTTAGTGTTGAGTGATCTTCAAGTGCCGAGTAAAAGATTAGGTGTTGAGCATAAAGAAAAATTTTAGTTAGTGCCAAGTGATCTTTAGGTGTTGAGCATTAGGAAAAACATAGTTGATGCTGAGTAACACAGTATGTGCCGAGCACCAATATTTCAATAGTGTCGAGCTACTACATTATTTCAAATGATGAAGATTCACCAAATCTGAGCCAACATAGTGGTTGCATTGAATTTTGTGAATAAGTTGGAAGATAAGGATGGTGAGTTGTTGGCATAGAATCTTATGTAAACCATTTTTGGGTGAATTCTAAAGGATTATTCAAGAAGTTTCTAGAAGCAATAAAATATGGGATAGATACAATGTATCCTACCTAATCCATGCAAATTGAAATTGAAAAATGGAAGAATTGAGCACGAAAAGGAACTCCAAGACTTCTATTTAAGAATTCATAAACTAAGAAGCAAGGAGCTACTGATCCTGTTGCTACAGAAGTGCCAAAATCTGTGAAGTGATTGAAAGGGTGTCAAGAAGGAGAAATCTAGGAGAAGGAAGAGCATAGAGGCTCTACTTCTACAAGTGTTCCTGAAGAGATGATTGCACTCATACATTGAGTATGGAGACTCAAAAAGACAAAGCTTGAAAGAAAAGATAAGTAGTTAAGAGTTGCAGAGATAAAAGGCCAGACAAGGATATGAGCAGAGAAGTGATCTGAAATCTGCAAGATAAGTTGTATGTTGTAGTCAGGTCAAGATTTTCTAATTATCTCTAGCAATTGTATTAGATCTAAAAATCCTATGGACTTAGGTTGGCCTAACAACCATTTGTAAATCAATTAATAGGGTGGCATTTCAAGTGAATGTTCTAAAGTCCTTTTACCAGGCCCACTTCTAACAGGGTGGTTAATTTCTCCAATGAGGTCACGTTTAACAATGTGTGTTGTAAGCCTTTAATAAGGCATGCCTTTCACAAGGCATCACTTCAAAAGAGTGAAAATTGAGTAGCATGTTATTATTGGTTTTTTCCAAATTGGGTTTCCATGTAAATCATTGTGTCATGTGTTGATTTCCTATGTGTTGTACTTGCATGTTGATTTACAGTAACTTGCTAATTAGAAAAGTTAAAGTTTGCATGAATGAATGATTGAATGGATTTATCACACTCAGTGAAAAGTTTACAAGGGACATCTGGACTTTGAATAACTGATTCACCCCCCCCCCCCTCTTAGTTATTCTAAAGCAATTCTAACAATTGGTATCAAAGCCTTCTGCTAATTTAGTTTCAAGATACTAGAAGCAAGAATATCAAGATGTCCAAGAGAGAAGTTCCCAAGGTTAACAAAGATAACTTTGCTGCATGGCAGAGTTTGATGAAATTGTACCTTGGATCAATAGGTGACTATGCACAAAATTAAATTGGAACAGAACATGTAACTTTAGCAGGACCTCTTACTACAAATGATTTGAAAAAAAAGAAGGAGCACAATCAAGCAATGTTGGTGATTGCCTCTATACTTAGCTATGCCAAATATGATGATGTCAAAGACTATGACACTGCATTCAAGATGTGAAAAACCCTATCAAAAATCTATGGAGGAGATCAAAATGTCTAGAGAGCAAAAAGAGAAAGCCTAAGAGGGAAGTTTGATGACATGAAGATGGAGGAAGGTGAGAATGTTGCTCAGTATGCTACAAGAATAAAAGAAGTGGTGTGTACAATAAGGAGTCTAGGTGGTCAACTAGAAGAAGAAACATCCATCAACAAATACTTGAGAACTCTGCTTCCTATCTATGCTATAAGAGTTTCAACCATTCAAGAGATTAGGTGTGTATAAGGGAACACACTAACTTTTGAAGGAATAGTTGGAAGACTAACTGCATTTGAGCTATCCAATTTTGACAATTATAGACCTGAGAACCTTGAATCTAATTTCAAGGCCAAAATGATAATAAAAGATACTGAGGAAGACACATCAAGAAAAAGAAGAAGAAAAGGAAAACATGCATCCAGTGATAGCAGCACAGATGAGGAAAATGTGGAACAGTTAGAAGCACTACTGGCTAGGAGATTTGATAGAGGTAAAGGTAAATTCAAAGGTAAGCTTCCTATCATATGTTTCAATTGCAATGAAGTAGTTCATATAGCTGTAAGATGCCCATAGAAGAAAAACTTTAAAGAAGGAAGCAAGTTCAGGAACAAAAGAGAAGATGATAGCAAAGATTACAAGGAGAAAGGCAAGAGATGCTACATTGTTGAATAAGATTCTGATGAAAATGATGATGAAGTAGTCTATGTAGCCATGAAGGATGAATCAAACAAAGATGAAGATGAAGCAACAACATTGGTTACCTATGTGAATAAGAATGACAAGTGGATCATAGACAGTGGGTGCTCACATCACATGACAGGAGATAAAAGTAAGTTCATTACCTTTACTCAATATGATAGGAATAGTGTTAGATTCAATAATGATGCCCCATGTCAAATCAAAGGAAAAGGCTCTATCAAACTTATAGAGAAAATGTCATGTGACAATGCATACTATGTTGAAGGATTGAACTACAACTTGTTGAGTGTATCTCAATTAGGCTATGTAGGTTGCAAAGTGAAATTTGGAGATAAAACGGCCAAGATCTATGATATTGATGGAAATATGATTGGAAAAGGTGAACAAACTAGGACTAATCTATTTTACCTAGATATGGAAGAATTAAAATGTCTTATTGTTAGACTTGATAATGTGTGGTTGTGGCATAAAATTTTGTGTCACATTAATTTTGATAATTTGATCAGTATTAGTAGAAAGAACACAATTAGAGGATTGCCCAAGTTAAAGAAACCTAAAAACACAGTGTGTAAACAATGTCAACTGGGGAAGATGACTAAATCTAGTTTCAGAAGCAAAGTATACACTTCCAATGAAGTTCTAGAGTTAGTTCATACAAATTTATGTGGCCCAATAGAAGTACAAAGCTACTTAGGAGATACATACATAATGCTATTTATAGATGATTATTCCAGAATGATGACTGCTATGTTATTAAAACAAAAACTTGATGCATTTCAAATGTTCAAGTGGTATTTGGCTAGAGTTGAGAAGGAAACATGAAAGAACCTGAAATGCCTAAGGTCAGACAAAGGAGGTGAGTTCACATCAAGAGAATTTGAAGTATTTTGCAATGACAGAGGTATCAAAAGGAAAATGTTAGCACCAAGAAATCCACCACATAATGGTATTGCTAAAAGGAGAAATAGGTCGATGATTGACTGTGCCAGAACCTTGATGATGGAGAAAAATGTTACACTTAAGTACTGGAGGGAAGCTGTAAGTACTGCAGTCTACACACTGAATAGAGTTCAAGTCAAGAAAGGTACAAATGCAACACCCTTTGAATTATGGTATGGTCATTCACCTAATGTTAAAAATTTCAAAGTGTTTGGTTGTAAATGCTATATTCTAAAAGACACTAGAAATGGCAATTTTGATGCAAAAAGTAATGAAGGAATATTTCTTGGGTACTCCACTAAAAGTAAGGCATGTAAGTGTTTGAATACTAACACTAACAGAGTTGTGGAAAGTGCAAATGTAAATTTTGATGAGCATGCAAAAGTTTAGGATGATGAGTCAAAGTAAATAGAGGACTATAGATCCTTTGTATACTTCTATGAAGGAATGATAGTTGAAGACAATGCTGCAAATCAAGTTGGGAATCAGCAACAAACTTCAGTATCTGCCAAGTCTCAGCCTATGAATGTTGAGTTACATTCAGAAGCTGAGTTGCAAAATGGAGAGAATGAACAAATTGGTTCTAAAAATAGTATACATGAAAGGAATGATGAATTATCTAATGAAGAAGAATGAAATGACTCTGAAGCTAAAGAATCAAATGTGTAAAGAAGGACTGAACCCAGATTAGCCAAGTATGTAAGAAGACATCACCCTGTAGATCAAATCATTGGTGATAAGGATGCTAGACCACTAACAAGGAATAGACTCAGAAATGAATCATGTCTACTGAGCAAGGCTGAACCCAAAATAGTCAAAGATGCACTACAAGATGATGACTAGTATAAGGCCATGAAAGAGGAGATATATCAGATTGAGAAAAACCAAACTTGGTCTCTACTCCCTAGACCAGCTGATAAGCATGTGATTGGTACCAAGTGGGTGGTCAGAAAAAAAAACTTGATGAGAATGGTGAAATAACAAGAAACAAGGCTAGACTAGTTTGCAAAGGCTATGGACAAGAAGAAGGACTGGATTATCGAGACACATTTGCTCCTATTGCAAGAATGGAAGGAGTAAGAACATTACTTGCATATGCTACATATAAAGGTTTCAAAGTTTACCAGATGGATGTAAAGTTAGCTTTTCTAAATGGTATACTGGAAGAGGAAGTCCATATAGAACAACTAGAGGGGCTTGTTGATGAGAAGAACAAGAACATGGTCTAAAAACTACACAAAGCACTTTATGGGTTGAAGCAAGTGCCAAGAGCATGGTATGAAAGGCTGCACAAATATCTTGTGAAGATAGGATTTGAAAGAACAGATGACAACAACAACTTGTACATCAAAGCTAAGGAAGGTAAAGATATTTTGATTTTAGAAATCTTTGTTGATGACATAATATTTGGAGAAAAAGATGTTTTATGCAAAGATTTTGCTGACCAAATGAAGCATGAATTTGAGATGTCAATGTTTGGAGAAATCAAATTCTTTGTTGGATTACAAGTACATCAGTTGAAGCATGGCATATTTGTAACCCAATCCAAATACATCAAGGAAGTACTCAAAACATTTGGGCTAGAAGACTCAAAACCAGTCAGCACACCAATGGCAACTGGACATAAGCTATCCAAAAATAATGAATCTATTGAAGTAAATCAGACATTGTATAGGTCAATGATTGGAAAGTTTCAATATGTTGTAGATAGTAGACCAAACATTACATTAGCTATTGGAATAGTGGCTAGATTTTTTGCCAATCTAAGAAAAAACCACTTAATGGTAGTAAAGAGAATATTGAGATACTTGAAAGAAACTGATGACTTTGGTTTGTACTACAAAAAGAATGAGAAATTTGAATTGAGAGCTTATACTGATGAAGATTAGGGAGGTAACATTGATGATAGAAAAAGCACCAGTGAAAGAGCACTTTTCTTAGGAAAAAGGTTGATTACATGCATAAGCAAAAAATAAAGCTGCACCTTACAGTCTACTGTTGAAGCTAAATATGTGGCAGCTACTATAAACTACACTAATATTATGTGGATCAAACATTTATTGCAAGGTATGAAGGAAGAGGTAATTAAGCCTGTGACACTTTATTGTGATAATACAATTGCTATCAATATATCAAAGAATCCAATAATGCATGCTAAAACCAAGCTTATTGCAATTAATAATCACTATGTAAGAGAGCTAGTGGAAGATAAACAAGTAAAGATGGAATATGTTAGCTCAAAGGAACATATTGCTGCTATCTTCACAAAAGCACTACCTAAAGATGCTTTTGAGTATCTTAGAGGTAAGTTAGGGATGATACCCCTAGCTAAAGCTACTTAAAGCAAAAGCAAGAATGCCCTACATCAAATAAGCCGAATGTTGAAGATTTTACACATTGATGCGGAGGCTGTTTACTTTAGGATTCATGCCTAAATTAATAGAAGTACTAAAAAAGTCAAATCACTCACAAGAAAGGTAATAGAGGGAGATTGACTAAATCTGTAAAAGCTACATCTACATATTAAAGATGCTAATATGTCTTTGGCATTGTTGTCAAAGAGGGAGAAGTGAACAACTGATCAACAAGATTGTTAAAGATAAAGGATCAAAGAAGTAGAGGGAGATTTCAGAGGTTGATTATAACAACAAAAGATGAATAATACAGAGGAAGAAATATAAAGATAAAGGATATAGTAGCAAAGAGGGAGAAGTGAAATGAAGATGTGATGTTACAACTTACTTTTTGGCATTTGACTTGTTGTTCTAACCTAGTAAGCTTTTGGTGGAATAGTTTAGTCTAATGGTCGATCAGCTTGGTTTGCCATCAATGCCAAAGAGGGAGATTGTTAGAAATCTAACTGAAAAGCTCATTGTTGTTGAAGATCAAAGAGGGAGATTGTTGTAAAAGATTTTTTTCAATCATTATTTTGTCATTGATGTCAAACCTACTATATGTAGGGATGGTATTCACTTACAAGATTCATGCACTATCACTTAGTTGATTGATGAAGAGGATTTGATTAACAAGATGTAACAAGAGCACCTAAAGGAAGGGCTAAGTTATGATATTGTAATGAAGTGCAAGAATCAGTTAATACAATGGTTAAGTAATGTATTGATGACATACTCACAAATATAGAGGTTGGTCACACTTAGATACATTGGAAGAAGAAGTTGTAACAAGGTTGACTACAAAGCTTTAACTTTGATCATCAGAATGTGTTGAGCAAGTTAGTTGAAGCCAAGAAAATTCTTAATAGAAGCTAAGTAATAGAAATTTTTAGTTAGTATTGAGTGATCTTCAAGTGCAAAGTAAAAGATCAAGTGTCGAGCATTAGGAAAAAATTTAGTTAGTGTCGAGTGATCTTCAGGTGCCGAGCATCAAGAAAAACATAATTGATGCCGACTAATACAATATGTGTTGAGCACTACTATTTCAATAGTGCCAAGCTGTTGCATTATTTCAAATGATGAAAATTCACCAAATCTAAGCTGACATAGTGGTTGCATTGAATTTTGTGAACAAGTTGGAAGATAAGGATGGTGAGTTGTTGGCACAGAATCTTATGTAAACCATTTTTGGGCGAATTCTAAAAGATTATTCAAGAAGTTTCTAGAAGAAATAAAATATGGGATAGATACAATGTATCCTACCTAATCCATTTGAATTAAAATTGAAAAATGGAAGAATCAAGCAGGAAAAGAGACTCCAAGACTTCTATTTAAGAAGTCATAAATCAAGAAGCAAGATGTTGATGATCCTGTTGCTACAGAAGTGCCAAAATCTGCAAAGTGATTGAAAGGGTGTCAAGAAGGAGACATCTAGGAGAAGGAAGAGCACAGAGGCTCTACTTCTACAAGTGGTCATGAAGATATGATTGCACTGGTACATTGAGTATGGAGACTCAAAAAGACAAAGCTTGAAAGAAAAGACAAGCAGTTAAGAGTTGATGAGATAAAAGGCTAGACAAGGATATGAGTAGAGAAGTGATCTAAAATCTACAAGATAAGTTGTATGTTGTAGTCAGGTCAAGATTTTCTAATACTCTCTAGCAATTGTATTAGATCTAAAAATCCTATGGACTTAGGTTGGCCTAATAGCCATTTGTAAATCCTTTAACAAGGTGGCATTCCAAGTGAATGTTCTAAAGTCCTTTTACCAAGCCCACTTCTAACAGGGTGGTTAAATCCTCCAACGAGGTCACATTTAATAGTGTGTGTTGTAAGCCTTTAACAAGGCAAGCCTTTCACAGGGCATCATTTCAGAAGGGTGAGAATTGAGTAGCATTTTATTGGCAGTTTTTCTCAAATTGGGTTTCCACGTAAATCAATGTGTAATGAGTTAATTTCCTATGTGTTGTACTTGCATGTTGATTTACAGTAACTTGCTAATTAGAAAAGTTAAAGTTTGCATGAATGAAAGATTGAATTGATTTATCACACTCAGTGAAAATTTTACAAGGGACATTTGGACCTTGAATAACAGATTCACCAACCCCCTCCCCCCCCCCCCCCCCCACAATTATTCTAAAGCAATTCTAACAGTTAACATAGAACAACTAGAGGGATTTTTTGATGAGAAGAAAAAGGACATGATCTGCAAGCTACAAAAAGCACTTTATGGATTGAAGTAAGCACCTAGAGCATGGTATGAGAGGTTCCACAAATATCTTGTGAAGATAAGATTTGAAAGAACGAATGACAACAACAACTTGTACATCGAAGCTGAAGAAGGTAAAGACATTTTGATATCAGAAATCTTTGTTGATGATATAATTTTTAGAGGAAAAGATGTTTTATGCAAAGATTTTTTTGATCAAATGAAGCATGAATTTGAGATGTCAATGTTTGAAGAAATCAAATTCTTTGTTGGATTACAAGTACATCAATTGAAGCATGGAATATTTGTGACCCAATCCAAATACATCAAGAAAGTACTCAAAAAATTTGGGTTAGAAAACTCAAAAACAGTCAGCACACCAATGGCTATAGGCCATAAACTATCCAAGAATGATGAGTCTATTGAAGTAAATCAGACATTATATAGGTCAATGATTGGAAAGTTGCAATATGTTGTACACAATAGACTAGACATTGCATTAGCTATTGGAATACTGGCCAAATTTTATGGAAATCCAAGAGAAAATCACTTAATGGTAGTGAAGAGAATATTGAGATACCTAAAAGGAACTGATGACTTTGGTTTGTACTACAAGAGGAGTGAAAATTTTGAACTAAAATCCTACATTGATGCAAATTGGAGTGGTAACATTGATGATAGAAAAAGCACCAGTGGAGGAGCACTTTTTTTAGGAAAAAGGTTGATTACATGGACCAGAAAAAAGAAAAATTGCACCTCACAGTCCACTGCTAAAGCTGAATATGTGGTAGCTGCTATAAATTACAGCAATATAGTATGGATCAAACATTTGCTGCAAGGTATGAAGGAAGAGGTAATTGAGCCTGTGATACTTTATTGTGATAATATATGATGGTGTCAAAGACTATGACACTACATTCAAAATGTGGAAAACTTTATCAAAAATCTATGGAGGAGATCAAAATGTTCAAAGAGAAAAGAGAGAAAGCTTAAGAGGAGAGTTTGATGACATGAAGATGGAGGAAGGTGAAAATGTTGCTTAGTATGCTACAAGAATGAAAGAAGTGGTGAATACAATAAGAAGTCTAGGTGGACAATTGGAAGAAGAAACAACTATTAGAAAATACTTAAGAACTCTACTCCCTATCTATGCTATAAGAGATTCAGCCATCCAAGAGCTTAGGTGTGTACAAGGGAACACACTAACCTTTGAAGGAATAGTGGGAAGACTTACTGCATTTGAGCTATCTAATTTTGACAACTACAGACCTGAGAACATTGAATCTGCTTTCAAGGAAAAGATGACAATAAAAGAGACTAAGGAGGACACATCAAGCAAGAAAAGAAGAAAATGAAAACATGCATCCATTTATAGCAACACAGATGAGGAAGATGTGGAACAATTAGAAGCACTAGTGGCTAGGAGATTCCATAGAGGTAAAGGAAAATTCAAAGATAAGCTCTATATCATATGTTTCAATTTCAATGAAGTAGGTCATATAGCTACAAGATGTCCATAGAAGAAGAACTAAAAAGAAGGAAACAAGTACATGAACAAAAGAGAAGATGATGGCAAAGAGAAAGGCAAGAGATGCTACATTGTTGAAGAAGACTCTGATGAGAATGATGATGAAGTAGTTTATGTAGCCATGAAGGATGAATCAAAAAAAGATGAAGATGAAGCAATAGCATTGGTTACCTGTGTGAACAAGAATGACAAGTTGATCATAGACAATGGATGCTCACATCACATGATAGGAGATAAAAGTAAGTTCATCACCTTTACTTAGTATGATGGAAATACTGTTAGATTTGGTAATGATGCCCCATGTCAAATCAAAGCAAAAGGCTCTATAAAAATCATAGAGAAAATTTCATATGATAATGCATACTATGTTGAAGGATTGAATTACAACTTGTCGAGTGTATCACAGTTAGGAAATGCAGGTTGCAAAGTTGAATTTGGAAACAAAACTGCCAAGATCTATGATGCTGATGGAAATTTGATAGGAAAGGGTGAACAAACTAGGAGTAATTATTTTTTACCTAGATATGGAAAATGCAATATGTCTTGTTGTTAGACTTGATGATGTGTGGTTGTGGCATAAAAGGTTGTGTCATGTGAACTTTGATAATCTGATTAGCATCAACAAGAAAAAGAAAGTCAGAGGATTGCCCAAGTTGAAGAAACCTGAAAACACAATGTGTAAACAATGTCAACTAGGGAAGATGACTAAGTCTAGTTTCAAAAGAAAAACATACACTTCCAATGAAGTACTAGAGTTAGTCCATATAGACTTATGTGGCCCAATGGAAGTGTAAAGTTACCTAGGAGATAGATACATAATGCTAGTTGTAGATGACTACTCCAGGATGATGATTGCTATGTTCTTAAAGAAAAAATCTGATGCATTTCAAATGATCAAGTGGTATTTGGCCAGAGTTGAGAAGGAAACAGGAAAGAACCTGAAATGCCCAAGGTCAGATAGAGGAGGTGAGTTCACATCAAGAGAGTTTGAAACATTCTGTAATGACAAAGGTATCAAAAGGAAAACATCAGTACCAAGAACTCCACCATAGAATGTTATTGCTGAAAGTAGGAATAGATCAATGATTGAATACACTAGAACCTTTATGATAGAGAAAAATGTTGCAATAAAGTACTGGAGAGAAGTTCTAAGTACTATAGTCTACACGCTAAATAGAGTTCAAGTCAAGAAAGGTACAAATGCAACACCTATTGAACTATGGTATGGTCATTCACCTAATGTTAAACATTTCAAAATATTTGGTTGTAAATGCTATATTCTAAAAGATACTAGAAATGGAAAGTTTGATGCAAAAAGTGATGAAGGCATATTTCTTGGATACTCCACTAGAAGTAAGGCATATAAGTGTTTGAATACTAATGCTAACAAATTTGTGGAGAGTGCAAACATAAATTTTGATGAGCATGCAGAAGTTCAGGTTGATGAGTCAAAGAAAATAAAGGATTATAGATCCTTTATATACTTCTATGAAGGAATGATAGTTGAAGACAATGCTATAAATCAAGTTGGGAAATAGCAACAAACTTTAGTATCTACTGAGTCTCAGCTTGTGAATGTCGAGTTACATTTAGAAGTCGAGCTGCAGAATGTAGAAAATGTACATTCTAATTTTGAAAATAGTATGCAAGAAAGGAATGATGAAATGCTAGATGAAGAAGAATGAAATGACTCTGAAGTTGAAGGATCAAACATGAAAAGGACTAAACCCAGATTAGCCAAGTATGTGAGAAAACATCACCCTGCAAGTCAAATCATTGGTGATAAGGATGCTAGACCAATGACAAGGAAGAGGCTCAAGAATGAATCATGTCAGCTAAGAAAGGTTGAACCCAAAATAGTGAAAGATGCATTACAAGATGATAATTGGTATAAAGACATGGAAGAAGAGATCGATCAGATTGAGAAAAACAAAACATGGTCTCTAGTTCCTAGACTAGCTGATAAGAATGTGATTGGTACAAAATGGGTGTTTAGAAACAAACTTGATGAGAATGGTGAGATAACAAGAAACAAAGCCATACTAGATTGCAAAGGCTATGCACAAGAAGAAGGATTGGATTATGGAGAGACATTTGCCCCTGTTGCAAAAATGGAAGGAGTAAGAACATTACTTGCATATGCTGCATATAAAGGTTTCAAAGTCTACCAGGTGGATGTGAAGTCTACTTTTCTGAATGGTATACTAGAAGAGGAATTTTACATAGAACAACCAGAGGGATTTGTTGATGAGAAGAACAAGGACATGGTCTGCAAGCTACATAAAGCACTTTATGGATTGAAGCAAGCACCTAGAGCATGGTATGAGAGGTTGCACAAATATCTTGTGAAGATAGGATTTGAAAGAACATATGACAAAAGAAACTTGTACATCAAAGCTGAAGAAGGTAAAGACATTTTGATATCAAAAATCTTTGTTGATGATACAATATTTGGAGGAAAGATGTTTTATGCAAAGATTTTGTTGATCAAATGAAGCATGAATTTGAGATGTCAATGTTTGGAGAAATTAAATTCTTTGTTGGATTACAAGTACATCAGTTGAAGCATGGTATATTTGTAACCCAATCCAAATACATCAAAGAAGTATTCAAAACATTTGGGTTAGAAGACTCAAAACCATTCAACACACCAATGGCAATAGGCCATAAACTATCCAAGAATGATGAGTTTGCTGAAGTAAATTAGACATTGTATAGGTCAATGATTGGAAAGTTGCAATATGTTGTACATAGTAGACCAAACATTGCATTAGCTATTGGAATAGTGACCAGATATTTTGCAAATCTAAGAGAAAATCACTTAATGGCAGTGAAGAGAATATTGAGATACCTGAAAGGAACTGATGACTTTGGTTTGTACTACAAGAGTAGTGAAAATTTTGAACTGAAAGCCTACACTGATGCAGATTGGGGTGGTAACATTGATGATAGAAAAAACACTAGTAGAGGGGCACTTTTCTTAGGAAAGAGGTCGATTACATGGACCAACAAAAAGCAAAGTTGCACCTCACAGTCCACTGCTGAAGTTGAATATGTGACAGTTGCTATAAACTACACCAATATTGTATAGATCAAACATTTGCTGCAAGGTATGAAGGAAGAGGTAATTGAGCCTGTGATACTTTATTGTGATAATACAAGTGCTATTAACATATCAAAGAATCCAGTAATGCATGCTAAAACTAAGCATATTGCAATCAAGTATCACTATGTAAGAGAGCTAGTGGAAGACAAACAAGTAAAGATGGAATATGTTAGCTCAAAGGAATAGATTGTTGATATCTTCACAAAAGCACTACCAAAAGATGTTTTTTAGTATCTTAGAGGTAAGTTAGGGGTGATACCCCTAGCTAAAGCTACGTAAAACAAAAATCAAGTATGTCTTGCATCAAATAAGCTGAATGTTGAAGATTTTATACATTGATGCAGAGGATGTTCACTTTGGGATCCATGCCTAAAGTAGTAGAAGTGTTAAAATTTCAAATCAGTCACAAGCAAGGTGACAAAGGGAGACATTGAATAAACTTGTAAAAGATGCACTTGCATATTAAAGATGCTAATAGGTCTTTGGCATTGTTTTCAAAGAGAGAGAAGTAGACAACTGATCAACAACTGAAGATAGAGGGAGATTTCAAAGGTTGATTAGAACAGTAGAATATGAGCAATACAGAGGGAGAAAGACAAAAAACAAGGATACAACAACAAAGAGAGAGAGAAGCTGAAATGAAGCGATCAGAGTAGTAGAAGGAGATGTGATGTTACAATTTACTTTTTGGCATTTGACTTACTATTCTAACCTAGTAAGATTGTGGTTGAATAGTTTAGTCTGATGGTTGATCAGTTTGGTTTGCCATCAATGCCAAAGAGGGAGATTGTTTGAAATTTGATTGAAAAAGCTCATTGTTGAAGATCAAAGAGGGAGATTATTGTAAAATAATGTTTTCAATCATTGTTTTGTCATTAATGTCAACCCTACTATTTATAGGGATGATATTTGCTTATAAGATCCAAGTACTATCACTTAGTTGACTGATGAAGAGGATTTGATCAACAAGATGTAACAAGAGCACCTAAGGGGAAGGTTGAGCTATGATGTTGTAATGAAGTGCAAGGATCAGTTAAGACAATGGTTAAGCAATGTATTGATGACATACTTAAGGATACAGAGTTTGGTCACACTTAGAAACATTAGAGGAAGAGGTTGTAACAAAGTTGATTGCAAAGCTTGAACTAAGATCATTAGTGGGTGTCGAGCAAGTTAGTTGAAGCTAAACAAATTCATTAGTAGAAGCCGAGTAACAAAAATTTCTAGTGTGTTCCAAGTGATCTTAATGTGCTGAGTTAAGATCAGGTGCCCAGCATCAAAAAATTTTCAGTTGGTTTTGAGTGATCTTCAGGTGTCGAGCATCATTAGAAACACAGTTGATGCCAAGTAAGACAGTATGTGCCAAGCACCAGTATTTCAATAGTGTCGAGCTATTGCATTATTTCAAAAGTTGAAGATTCACCAAATCTAAGCCGACATAGTGGTTACATTGAATTTTTTGAATGAGTTGGAAGATAAAGATGAAAAGTTGGTGGCACAAAATCCTATGTAAACCATTTTTAGGCAAATTCTAAAGGATTATTCAAGAAGTTTCTAGAGGAAATAGAATATGGGTTAGATGCAATGAATCCTACCTAATCCATGCGAATTGAAATTGAAAAATGGAAAAATCAAGTGAGAAAAGGTACTACAAGACTTCTATTTAAGAAGTCATAGACCAAGAAGAAAAGAGCTACTGAAACTGTTGTTGCAGAAGAGCCAAATTTGCAAAGTGGTTAGAAGGGCGTCAAGGAAGAGACATCTAGGAGAAGGAAGAGTATAGAGGCTCTACTTCTATGAGTGGTCATGAAGAGATGATTGCATTGGTACATTGAGTGTGGAGACTTAAGGAGACAAAGCTTGAAAGAAGGGGAAGCTATCAAGAGTTGAGAGATTGAAGGCCAGGCAAGGGTATGAGCTGAGAAGTGATCTAAGATCTGCAAGATAAGTTGTATGTTGTAGTCAGGTCAAGGTTTTCTAATACTCTCTAGCAATTTTATTAGATATGAAAATCCTATGGACTTAGGTTGGCCTAACAGCCATTTGTAAATCCTTTAACAGGGTGGCATTCCTAGTGAATGTTCTAAAGTCCTTTAACTAGGCCCACTTCTAACAGGGTGGTTAAATCCTCTAACAAGGTCACATTTAATAGTGTGTTGTAAGTCTTTAACAGGGTAGACCTTTCATAGGGCATCACTTTAGAAGAGTGAGAATTGAGTAGCATGTTACTGTGGTTTTTCCCAAATTGGGTTTCCATGTAAATCACTATGTCATGTGTTGATTTCTTATGTGTTAATGCTTGCATGTTGATTTATAGTAACTTGCTGATTAGATAAGTTAAAGCTTTGATGAATGAATGGTTGAATGGGTTCACTACACTTAGTGAAAAGTTTGAATAAGACATTTGGACCTTGAATAATTGATTCACCCCCCCTCCCCCCCCCTTAGTTATTCTAAAGCATTTCTAACACATGATGTATATTCTTTGAGCTTTTCATACCCTGTGAATTGTATAGTGGATGATTAGGAATTATGGTTATGCCAAGTGGCATCTTATGCAATTGTATATTATTTAATTAGATTTGTACTTGTGTTTATTCTATGATGTGGATTTGTTGTGTATCAGATTTAGTAAATTAACAAAAGTTATACATGTGATTCAACATCATGGAACCCCTAAGAGATGTAATCTATTTATGGATTGTTTATATATATGTGAGTTATTGCTTCCACTATATTATCTCTTGTTGTTATAAAAAAAATTTACAAAAAGGTTTGGCAAACTTAGTGAAACTTTAGGTTAATTTCTTTTGGGTTCCCTTGTGGGGCATTACATTATGCCTTATAATTAACATGGATGCATAACTACTTTGATTCTGATTATTTTGTAATTTATGCTTAAGTAGAAGCAAGTTTTTTTTTCCTATGACTATTATCAATAGAAAATCATATAAAAAATAAGCAATGAGACATATGAATGAAAATATGTATAATGACAAATCTATAACTCTTCCAAAAGTTACTAAAAATCTTAAACACTTAGATTATTTAAAATTACATTGACATAAGACAAAGCATTTAAAATAATTATAATATATAAAAATTGTATAATATTTGGTAAAAATTAAGTACACAATAGTATACTATTTTAAAAACTACACTAATAATTTGGGTTGAGTTGTGCTCTAAAAACTGAGAACAATAATAAAAGAAGAACTATCCACAACCCAAAATAAAAAGAAAACATGATTAATAAAAGTCACATTAAATTAAATAAAAAGGGTAATCTATCTAATCAGAACAATCCCAATAGGAACGAGAGGTGCAAGCGCCAAAGTTCCTGCAGAATTTGATGATTTTAAGATATTAAATGTATCACAGTCTAGAGATCTATGAAGTTGAGTTTGTGAGATATGAAATGTTCTTTTACACATTTTATAATTTGCAAGGAATATATTTATGATTGTTAAATTTGCATTGTGTAGAAAAATAATAACCATAAAATATGGTTGAATAAAAAACAAGTTTTATAATTTGCAAGGAATATATTTATGATTGATAAATTTGAATTGTGTAGAAAAATAATAATCATAGAATATGGTTAAATTAAAAATAAATAAAAATATTATACTTTCAATTGCTTCCTTGAAAAAATATGTATAAGTTTTGGTTAATTAAATTTTCTAAAGAGCAAAAGTATAAAAAAAAATAGCAACAAAAATGAAAATAACAAGAAAATTTTAAAAATTACTAAAATCACACTTATGCATAGAACACTAAATTTTTTGAATATGCATTTTAATGTAATATTTTCAAATCTTCAAATCTAAATATCAACTAATAGAACATTTATTTTATTTTAAATTGAACTAAACATATAAAATATAAGAGATAAACAATGCTATGAAATGTAGAAAGAAAAATATGATAAAGTTTGAATATAAATTATATAAAAATATATACATAAAATTTAAATAATTTAAAAGAATTAATGTAGTGAGTATAAAATTTTAAAATCTAATATTAAGAATATTAATTAGAAGATCAAAGAACATAAATATTGAATGGAAATTATGCACTATTTTCTTCTTTTTCATTAGAACTAAATTTTGAGTGCTCCTAGATTAATTGCATTCAAAATGTTGGACAAACATTTCCATATAAATGTGACCATCTATTTCATCAGCATGGATCAAGATGGAAACCTAGAAGATTTTTTGTGTGTCTTAAAATGGTACTCCATGCACTGAGAAGAATGTATTTCATGGAGTCCATATAAATATTGAACAATGCAAAGTTCAACCCATAGTGAATGTGATGAATGCATGTTGAAAATCTTGTAGAAAAGCTACTAGTCACCATATATGTTTGGAGTGTAAAAATTGGCTATCTAGATAAAAGAGGCTAGAGATATCCTTCTTTGTAGTATCTAAGCCAAAAGCTACCCTACATGAAAAATTTTACCAAATAGTTTAATTGCTAACATACCAAAGGATTTGTATTGTGGCACATCATGAGTGTGGCTTAAAATGGGAAATTACAAAAATGGAGAGAGAGTTTCATCGAGACACATAAAAATGTAAGGAAACAAAGAAACGTACTGGGGCATTTAATGGGTATTGCTTAAAATTAGAATTTTAGAATCATGCCTAAAATAGAAAAACAAAAAAACAAAATCCAATGATCCTCTGGCTGTCTTACTATTAATTTTTACAATTCCTTATGCATTTTTCTTCTCACTAAAACTGTAAGATTCTTTGAAATAAAGTTTCTTTCAAATATTGAATGGAAAATATGCACTATTTTCTTCTTTTTCATTATAACTAAATTTTGAGTGCTCCTAGATTAACTACATTCAAAATGTTGGACAAACAGTTCCATATAAATGTGACCATCTATTTCATCAACATGGATCAATATGGAAACCTAGAAGATTTTTTGTTGTCTTAAAATGGTACTCCATGCATCAAGAAGAATGTATTTCATGGAGTTTGTATATATAAATTGAACAATGCAAAGCTCAACCCATAGTGAATGTGATGAACACATGTTGAAAGCCTTGTAGAAAAGCTACTAGCCACCATATATATTTGGAGTGTAAAAATGGTTGGAGATATCCTTCTTTGTAGTATCTAAGCCAAAAGCTACCCCATAGGACAATTTTTACCGAATAGATTAATTGCTAATGCACCAAAAGATTTGTATTGCGACACATCATGAGTGTGGCTTAAAATGGGAAACTAAAAAAATGGAGAGCGAGTTTCATCGGGACACATAAAAATGTAAGGAAACAAAGAAACATGCTAGGGCATTTGATGGGTATTGCTTAAAATTAGAATTTTAGAATCATGCTTAAAATAGAAAAATAGAAAAATGAAATCCAATGATCCTATGGTTGTCTTACTATTAATTTTTACAATTCTCTATGCATTTTTGTTCTCGCTAAAACTGTAAGATTCTTTGAACTAAAGTTTCTTTCAAATGTTACCTACTAGCTTCACATAAAAATCAAACTCTAAAGATAATCAGTGAGAAAAAACTTGTAAACATTTCGAGTTCAAATCGTATTTTATTTCTAAAAATTTCAATGGCATCTATAGAAATTGTCCACTAGAATTTCAATCCCAAATCTTTACTTGTCATCTATAATTGGCTCAAAAATCAAAGCATTTTAAAGTCAATGCATAGAAAAACTGTGAAGAAAATTGATCAGAATAAAAGCACCTTTCCAACATATCAAAAGTGAAAAAAAGTTACTCAGAGGACATTGTAGATGTCAAAATCTTTGGTGGTGGATGACGAAATTGTCACCTTTCTATCCCAAAAGAGCATTGGAGAAAATCACTGCCTTTCAAACATGTATCCTGAAGGATTGAAAAACAAGCAACATCCTATGGTTTTAATAAAATACGAGCTAAACTTATGGCAGGCAGTAGATGTTAAATTTTTCTCATAGATATTAGAGGATACATTTATTGCACTGAAATATGGTAATCTTAGTTGTCACTAACACTATAAAATTAAGTATTTTTTTGAAAGTAAATATAATTTATACATTGCCTTTTACAGTGCAGGCCAATAAGATTTTAGTTTAATGGTATTTTGTTTTTTTATTAAATAAGATGAAAGTCTGAACTTTATAATAAATTCTGATCTGAGAATAATTCTAAAATCTTATTGGACAAATTAATTAGTTTTAGAAATTTAAGAGATCCAATAGTTTACCTATCTTTGGCAGGAACTAATAAAAATTTAACCATGGTATTGTGGGCAATAGCCTCTTGCTTGAGGGCACATACAACCCTAGGAATCTAAATGAAGACATGCTCTGTGGATTATTCAAACAATAACCTGCAAATATTAAATGATCCCCTTCAGTGTAGACCAAAGGCTTATGACAATTTTTGCAAAAATGAATAGCTACTATAATTACACCCAAGATGAGCCAAGGTTTAGAGAATTATTTCTCCCATATTTTAGCAAAGCAAACCACTCACTCGTAGCCTATGTATAAGTTCAAATCCTTAGTGATCACATCAAATTTGTTGCATTTTAGTATCTATATTGAACTATTCATATCATTTCGCATCCTGACCACCTCTTTGTTTCCACACACATTGTTTTGAATGATTTTCTCCTTATAAGAGATGTTATGTAGGAGAGAGTACCAAAATAAACACTAGCCTATTTGAACTTCAAATTGCTGATTTTCTCAAATACATCTCAAATAATTTTGTAGAGAGTCCAAGATTCTTATACAGTTTTCTTTTGCAACGCTTTATATTAGTTTAAAATCTTTCTTATGCACTAGTAATGCACAACAACTAGAGTGTTTCATACATTTTGACCTTGTTGAACACTATAAACTCTCAACATTTTCTCCTTTTTGTACCTCATCTTTTCCTTTTCCGACATCCCACACTGATAGATTATTAGAACAATTTGGTGGAAAGTCTCAAATAATGAACCCATTAGATCAATTAGAGTGTAACTTTCTTGTTAAGTTGGGGAAAATAAAATATTAAATCCAACTAATATTTTTTCACATTATTTTGATAGAAATTAGAGTGTAACTAATTATGGCTTTGTTCCAATGCAATTTTTGTGACTGCTAGATTTTGTGTTGGTAGAGTGGCTATTTCAAGAAGATGGTTAAAGATTAAATGACAAATTTAAAGTAGTTAGCTAAAGAATAAATGATAAATTTAAAGAAGTCTCGAAGATAAGATAATGTTAATTTCTTTGTGAAATAATTCTTGTTTTTTCAACTTACCAAATCTAAAATACATAACAATTTACAACATCTTTTCCTTTTTTAAAGTGATCATTCATTTTCTAACATATTTTGTAACTTTGAAAGAATCATTTTTTTGATATATTATAAATTTTGGAGAAAATTTTCTATAAATTTTTAATATTTTACTTATAGATCATACTCTATGATCTTTCATGGAAAAAAATTAATATAAAAGAGTGCACATTTCTTGTGGAGAAAGAAATATTCAAAATTGGTAGATAAATAGTCACATCATTTGTTTGGTTGCTTACTTTTCAACTCTAATGACCTATATATTGATTTTAACAAACATAGTTGATATATTGTAATGAAAATGGAATTATAGTTAATATAATTACTAATCTAAGATAACTATCATGCATTGTGTGTATATCACATTAACATGCATTATGTATGTTGCATTAGACTGTCTATAAGTATGTGATGAATTTCCTCAAGTTAGACAATTTTAAGAATATTTGCCAAATTTTAAATTCTAGATTTTCTCCTATGGGGACCATTTATCTTAGAAAACCAATCCTCCTATTGACTTACCATTGATGAGTTAAAGGAAAATTAAATATCAATATTGGACTTAAATGAAAGTTAAATTGATATTCTAAAAATGAAATTGATATTAATATTGAATCTAAAAGTATATATTTGTGTTATTAATTGATTTATTTATGGTTTAAGATTATTTAAATTAATAATATAATAATAAATATATTTTACAAGTATGCTTTATGACATGTATGTTTTTCTTTGATGGATTGTTTGTATGGGTAGAGTGTCACCCTAGGTGGAGATTGCATCTTTAAGATCTAAAAAACTTTTACAATTTTATATTTTTTACCATTTGGGTTATACTATGAAAAATCATAACTATTTTTGCATCATGACTGGCTCATGTGTGGTTTTGGAATGCATCTATGAGTAATGTCACATGTCTCAATTATTATGTTATTTGACTATAAGAGGTGATGATCATTATTTTATTGAGATTCTACTTGGCTACCTTATTTCCTGTTTTGTAATTTTATATGATCTAGTTGATGGTAATGATTGTATCGGCCTAAATTGGAAACACTTAAATTTAATAATGGGTTAGCACCCATTTCATCATAAACTACATTTAATTTGCAATCACCCCTTTTCACTTATGTCTATGAATACTCCTCCTAGATGGAATCATAGTAGGATTCAATAGCTCCTCCTTGTTATTCCTATTTCATGGTGCAAATATTGAGCTAGGAACTATCTCTTTGGCATCCTCCTTTCCCAACTTCCAATCATCTAGAATCTCTTTTCCACACTAAAATAAGGTTTCTCTCAACATTTGCATGGATTTTCCCAAAACCAACGCCTATTTTAGCACCCTATGGAATCCCAAGGTTTTATGGGCCTTGAGGTTGGGGATGCAATGTATATGTACCCCCGGTAAGGGATGTAGTGCATCTCTAACTAGGTCAGGGATGTAGTGCATCCCTAACATGGGACCTATTTTTGGTCCCTTTCTCAGCTCTTGTCTTGGGGTTGATCCTTTGATTTTCCAATCAGTCAGTGTGAGAAAATTTATTCTTTTACATTCACACTTTCTTAATGAAAATATATATGATAAAGTGAGTTTATCACATTTATTGAGAAATCTTACTATTTTAAGGTGAAATTATTCATTTACTTTACATTTCCAGCATTACAATTTTTAGATTTTAAGGTTAGTTCCTAAATTGAGGGTTAACCAAGGAAAATCCCTCATCAACAAAAATAAATTCTTACAAATTACATATATTGGAAGGAAAAACAAAGAACATATTCATATACCCTTTTCAAAGAACTTTGGAGTTCCAAAATTTAGTTTTCCAGTATTCAACACAGAATGCCAGGGTTGTATTTTATCCCCAACCCTAACCTAGATTGACACCACCCCTATAGGTTGACTTTGACTTAGAGCCAAATATTTTTTGGGTTCTTTAGATCTTGCAATTTTAGGTTTGGAATCTAACCTATTCACTATTCAGAGTAGTATGGAGGGCAAAAAACTAAATACAATGTTCCACTCCCTTTCAATTTTAGTCATTTATTTTCTTTATTTATATCATCATATTTACTTCATATATATATATATATATATATATATAGTCTTAATTACATTTTATAGTTCTTACTACATTACGGTTTTAAGGATCTTGCATTCCTTCTCTAATTCTATAATCATTAGATCTCTATTTGCATTAGTGCTCCTTCATAATTTGGATTCCATTAATCTACTTAGATCTAATAGCCTTCGATTTGGAATTGAAAGGACCAGTCTCATTAAATTATATTTGAGGTATAAGGTAAACCCTAACCTAAAATGTAGAGTAATTGAGTGCTTTCATGATTCCTTCTCATTTTACCTTATACATTTTTGTGAATTTAACATTTTCCCCCTTCTATTAGAGTTAAAAAAATTGCATACATCTCTTCTGATTTCTCTTTGCATGTTGTATGTATTTACTTTCATTAGATTACATCATGTGATTTGCGTATACTTTGTCTTATTGTTTATCTAGTTCATACCTCAAGGTTAGATTCCCTTTGTGTGATCTTCCTTTCACCTTTCTTTTTATATGAGCTTTATTACCTTAAGATCTACCTATAACATTCATGTTAGGAGAATTCATAGTCTCATGACCTCATTTGATACAAAATATTCTCCCCACCTATTTAGAATCATGATGACACTTTGGTTTCTCATGATCTTAATCTTTCTACGGAGAATAACTCTTCATATTCATCTCATGATGAAGAAGAGGCTTTAAGACTCCCTCTTGAACAAATCCATAAGCTTGTCACTAAGATTAAAAAGATAGACAATTGGCTTATTCAAGAAAATCATAATATCTATACTACTTTTCTTTCTAAGCTATTAAGAAAGTGGTCCATAATGATGAGAATGGTTTTAATCTTTTGTGTGGTCTTACTCGCCTTTGTCCATTCCCATTTTAATCGTTTTATTCAAGTTGCATCTAAAATAGGTATGGTTCCACCTGTCACTAGTATTGAGCCTTCCTTGGATATTTCCACTCTTATATCCAACATTCCTACCTATGTTCCACTTATTATGGCTACATCTATTCAACCATCCAATCCTCTTAGTTTGAGTCTTCCTATTACTTCTCTTTATGTGATTTTTTTTCCTACTGCATTTCCTACCTCACAACCTTTATACAATAGTGTTCTTTATAATTATCCTAACCATCCTATTACTATGGTTTTGAGTGTTCCATGGATAGCACCTTCCCTTCCTACAAATCTATAAACTCTTCCTAATGTGTCAATGCTTGCTAGTTCTTCTAGTGATTCCACCATAATTACCCTTTCTCAAATTGTCTCTTCCATGCAACAAAAAAATTCTTCTTTAACTCCATACAAGTCCAATGTTCCTACATGTGACATGGTTAGTTCTTTTTCCTTAGAGATTATCCATGTTGTTGCCCCTCAATGAGTTGATATGCCTCACCTTGGTACTTATAATGGTAAGCATGATCCCCTAGCCATCTTAATACTTTTTAAGTCCAACTTAATAATTATGCCCATTACCATAGGATTTTATCCAAGTTGTTTGCGTTCACATTTTATGATAAGGCTTTTCTATGGTAGTTCTCCTTTCCACCTTATTCTATTGATTCCTTTCATAAACTTGATAATGTGTTTATCCAAAAATTACAAAATATTATTGGTCCTCAAGTGTCTTGACTAATTTAATGCATTGTAAACAAGGTCCTAAGGAAAAAGTGATTGATTTTATTGGTAGATTTAAGCACTTTCATGTTCATATTTCTTGTCATGTGCCTGATATTTCTATTCAACATATGTTAATTACTAACTTACAAAAAGACATTAGAGATAAAAATCTTCTTACTTAATGCATTATTTCATCATTATAATTACAAGTGAGTCAGTTTGAGAGCATCACTCCAATGGATCATGTATCAGTTGATAAGAGTGATATTTCACTTAGAAAAAAACATATTTAAAAATCCTAACAACTATGTCAATAAAAAAAAAAGAAATGAATACAATAGATGAACAAGTAGTTATTGCATCCAAAAGTGTTGCTATTCTTCCTCTATTTTTTGGATGAATCATAAGTTTACTCATCTCTTTGCGTAATTGTATTCTATTATGGGAATATTAGTAAGTAATATTTTTATTACACTCCTTTCTTTCTTTCTTTCTTCTAAAAGATCAATTTTACACTTTTATTCTAAATCCTTTTATTAATATTATAGTCATCCTGGCCATGATACTGAGCAATATTTTAGCTTAAAACATAAGATTCAAGACTTGATTGATTATAATGCTTTATCTATTGATAATAATGATAGTAGTAACAAATTTTTGGCACCTCCTAATAAAAATACTCAAATCTACACTAATCCTTTAACTCAACACATTACCAATATGACTGCTCAACCCTCTTCTTCCTCTTCTATGCCCATTGTTTATGATCACCAATGGAAGAAGACACCAATATTTTCAATACTATGGAGTGTATACCTCAATATTAACCTAAGGTTCAACCTAAACCTCCATTTCAACCTAGTCTAAACCTACCCTGAGAGATTACTATCTCATTTGATGATTCTAAAACTATTAATGCTCTTGAAGGTCATCTTTACATTTCTGCTAGGGTCACTAGGTCACCTTCTTAAGGTTATATTTTTTTAGCTTAATTATATGGTTAATTTTATTATTGAAGAACCTCTTTCTCACAAATATTTGGAGTGTAATTGTTATGATTTAACTAATACTTGGATTTACACTTGTAATGATTTCCTTTATAGACCTCATGATACCATTTCTTTGCTTGTTGAAATCTGTAGTAAAGTGGTGGGTACTACCTTTGTCATCATCCCTACTTTTGATCAATTCAAAGTGAAGTTTGGTTTACCTAGGTTAACTTCCATGAAATCTATTGCTTCTCCATCCATAAATGCATAAAATTCCCTCATGATGGTGAGATTAAGATTATTAATCATATTCTCTACCATCCTTCTAGGCTTAGGCATTATGTCATCCATGACTTCTTTTGGTCGTCTATTCCAACTAAAGCTCCTACTCATCCCAATTTCCTTTTCCAATCATATCAAATTTATAAGAATAGAAATTCTATTGAGTTAAGTATGCCTAAGTATCTTAATGGCGGTCTTTCATCTACACCTTCTACAACTATTTATTCCAATTCTTCCATTTCAAATGTGACACCACCTCTTGCAATGAATGACCTAATCTAATGTGTATTGGTCCTAACCAGTACTAAGAATAGGGGTGAATCAGTACCAAATCCAAAAAAAGTTACTCCTTTAACTTTTCTAACTATACTTAGTGTAAGCTACTTGAAAACTAAAATCAAGACAAATGCAATAAGGTAGAAGCATGTAAGTTCACACACAAAATAATTCATCAAGTTGACACAGAGAATTTTGTACAGGGAAACCCTTGGTTAGAGGGTGAAAATGGTGGGGATAATATACCCAATAGAAAATTTATCCCATTAGGAATGCCTATAACCTATTAGGTTTATACAAGCCTGTGAAATTTTCCTTGTTAGAGGATTTACAAGTCTCTTTTTGAGAGACACATTATTAGAGGATTTTTGCACTAAGCTTACTAATGAAGCTTTCTCTATCAAGACCTAGAAATAGATGCAATGATAAGAAATCATTCTCATTTATTTAGACTAGAAACATGGCATTGGATTGCCACGTAGATCTCCTCTTTATATCCTCAAAGATGCATTGATCTCCTTGTTTACTTGGTGAGTTCTTTGATCTCACATATCCCCTTAGTTGTTTGCAACAACCTGTCACTATATCCTATTTTCTTTGCAATTTCTTTTCTCACTAATTTCTTCTCTTTGTGTTCTTTTGCACACTCTTATCCCTTTATGTTCTCTTCTCTTTAACAACCAACTTCATTAATGTAGAAGTTGAGAAATCCAACTTCACAGATCGTCAAGAACACCTGCATGCAAATATCCTGCAATGAAGAGAAGGCAAAAAATGAAAAAGCAGAGCTTAGAAGTTCTCAAAAAATTGAGAGTGAAAATGTATTCTAAGTTATGAAAACAAAAAGATAAAATTTCAACCTTTTAAGGTGAACTAAACCCTAAAGGAAAGAAAGCTAGGTTTGCACATTATAATTAATATAAAATATTAATTATATGCACCTACGAGAGCTAAAGCACCTACAATAATAAATAACTTACTCTAACACCCCCCCTTAAGCAAAGCTTAGGAGGAAGCTAACCTAGCAAAGCTATGAAAGCAGGAAAAATGGGTCCCAGCAACAAGGCCTAATCTAGTACCCAATACAAAGAAATCTCTATAAACCGGACACAAAGGAGAGAACCCAATGGGAAGAACAAACATGCTGAAAAAAAAATAGAAATTTTATGGCTCAAGAGACTCTCTCAAAACCATAAACAACCCCCCCATGAGAGAGAGATGAGACAACAAAGCCCCCCTAGAATGATGAAGTCCATGTAGAAATAAACAAACCAATAGAACTCCAAGGCAAAAGAAACAAGGGCATAGAACAAGGAAACCATTGAATGACAGGAAGGTCTAACTGATGCTCAAAGGAGTAGACATAAGGGTCTTAAAAAGGAATCCCCAAAGCAGGTGTTCTGACACTGTCATGAAAGAGGAGATGAATGTCCTCTATGGAATCTGCAACAAGTGCTCTTGAAGGCTCGATGAGTGGAGCTGGAGAGTTTGGTAGAGTTAAAGAAGAAAAGACTTCAATGCAATGAGGTGTGGTGATCTCAGGAATAATAGAAAGGTTCATGTGTCCTGATTGTACCACATGATGCTCTTGCACAAGAGAAGAAGTATGCTCCAATGATGGAGATGGTGGACCAAAGTGCAAGAAGGTGTAGAGATGGGTGGTATGATCAACTTTCCTTGAAGCAATAAGGCCTCTTGTTGCACTATCCTGAATGTAAACTAAATCTGCAGTGAACTCAACTGTCTTCCCTCATCCACTATGTGTAATCTGATACATCAAGAGAAGGTTTGCAAAGAGAGATGAAACATACAATACATCATGGAATGTGCCATCCTAAATGCAAACTAAACCTTTCCCACAAACTGTTAGAGCAGTGTTATTCCCCATGAGAATATGAGGAATTGGAGAAGCCTCAATAGAGGAGAAGACCTCTTGAGAAGATGCCATATGGTGAGAAGCACCTGAATCCAGTATCCAAGGGTCCTGGGAAGGGAAGGCAATGGAAGCCCGTAATGCATGACCCTGTCCAAAATCTGGTGAAGATGTTGAAGAGGTGGAAGAAGACTGAAAAGAAGACCCTTGTGAGGTAGAAGAGGATGGGGATGAAATAGAGCTCTTTTGAAGAAGGGCTTACAAATTTGCAATCTGTTTCTCATAGCCGTCAAATCTCTTCTAAAAACAATGTGCCTCATCATGAGCTCCTTTTTGACAATAGGAACAAGAAGGAGTCTCAGTCTTCTTTTTCTCCTTCTTCTTAGAAGAAGAGGATGAATCAGATATTTGCTTCGGCTTCTGCTCTTGTGTATCCTTGGAAATTAATGCCTGTGATGGTGAACCTGTAAGTGAATCCATTTGAGTGAGCTTGGATTGGTCACGAGTTAACTTGTCACAGAAAATCTCAAAAGAGGGCATCTGATGTCTGTTACCCAAGGCATCCATAGTGGAGTAGAAAGTAGAAGAAAAGATCTGATACTATCCTCACAACTTTGAGAGTATCAAAAAAATACACTCATCATTTGTTTTGTTTCTACCACATCCCTGCAAAACTGTGTGCAAAGATTTGAACTTCAACAAGAAGTCGTCAATGGTGGGAAAGCTGTCAGGTGTCAAAGAAGTCAACTCTGCATCAAGTTGAAGTGCCCAAAACTCATTCACTTGACCAAACAAAGTCTAAAATTTGAGCCAATAATCTCGTGGAGTAGTCAAACCATCCAAGTGAAATAACAGACTATCTGAAATATTGAGTGCAATCAGTCCCATGGCTTCATCCATTTTGTTCCTGTGTTGTAGAACCTCTAAAGAGCACGTAAGAACTAGCTCATTCGCATCGAGGTAGGACCATAAGCCTCTTGACATGAGAAGCTTGGTCATCTATGTCTTCTAGGTGTGATAGTTGTGCGGCATGAGCCGGATCACAGAAGGATCCAACATTGAGAGAAAGAAAAGACAAAAGTAGAAGGGTCAGATTCTGAAGAAAATTATTGAATAGAAAATGCTCCCCCCCCCACAACGAATAAAAAATATCCCTCAAAACCAAAGCAACAACTATGGAAAAACACAACAACTGAGAAAAGAACCCAAAATTCGAATGCAGAGAGGAGGAAAACAAAAGCCTCTACTTCAATGCCAAATTTGGAAGCTCAAATGAACTTGGAATCAAAAAAAACTAGCACCATTGTCTCCATCTCTAAGTCAGCTTTCTAGTGCTTCTTTTGGATCACAAAAATACGTTCGTATGCTCAAGTTATGAGCAAAAAATTGACTGCTGCTCCAAAAAAAGGCTCTCTGGAAAATTACAGACACAGGCTTAAAATTGACACCCATATGGCCATCACAAGGTTGTCGCCAATTAAAAAATCTGGTCACTGAAAAGATGATGTCATCAGATGGAAAATGACATCATCTGACTAGGAAATTACATCAGTAAGTGCCAAAAAAGTGATGACATCCTACCTAGAAATGATGACATCACACCGAAGGATGACATATGTATATCGCGAAATGACATCAGTCCTGACAGTGATAGCAGCAATGGCACTATTGGTGGTGGTGGCACTTGGGAGGTGGCACAACTACTGTGCCACTGGCGGCGGCAGTCAGTCGGTGGCCGGCCGGCGGTGGCAGTGGCCAGGTGTTGCAAGAGCAGTGTGGTCGGCTTTGACTGAGTGCAGGTGGCGCGCGAGTGAGGCCTCAGCAGAGCGAAAATGGCTACTGGGTGGCCTTGTGTTTTTTTTTTTTTTTTAAATTGCAATAAATGCAAAATCTCGTCTGTACGGCCTCCCGGAGGGGTAAATTTTTTTTTCCAAATGATTGGAGGCCAAAAACAAGAAGTTTTTTTATGTATTTTGACTGCAAACGGCCTTCTAGATCCAATGGTGGCATCCATTTGGGCCCAAAGTGCCCCAAAAATTCATCCTTCACCCGTTTGAAGAAAAAAAACTCCAAAAAAGCTGGGGTTTCTGACTGTTAATCATGGCTTCAAGAATCTTCAAACAAGGAAGCAGCAGGGAGGCTCTGATACCATGTAGAAGTTGAGAAATCCAACTTCACAGATCGTCAAGAAAACCTGCATGCAAATATCCTTCAACGAAGAGAAGCCAAAAAATGAAAAAGCAGAGCTTAGAAGTTCTCAAAAAAGTGAGAGCAAAAATGTATTCTAAGTTATGAAAACAAAAATACAAAAGTTCAACCTTTTAAGGTGAACGAATCCCTAAAGGAAAGAAAGCTAGGTTTGCACATTATAATTAATATAAAATATTAATTATATGCACCTAAGAGAGCTAAAGCACCTAGAGTAATAAATAACTTACTCTAAAAATTAACTCCATAAACAACATTCTCTTTTTTTTTGATCTCTTATATTCATTTTTCAATGTCAGGGCATAATTACCCATAACCAAATTATCAAGCTCATTTTTTAATTCATATTTTGAATCCCATGTTTGGTCTAATCATAGGAAACCCTTGACTCCTACACCTAGGGTCTCGACTCAAAGCCTTTCCAATATGTCTATGAACCAATGATAACCTTTTTCCTTTCTTTTTTCTTTTTTTATTGTACTATACTCTTCTGTCACATCCACTCTACCCATTACTCTCCTATACATGGTGTCTCACTTTATTGATGACCTAGATCACCTAACTTGCATACATGTCTGCTAGTTTTAGCATGCTGCATATACATGCATACTAATTTTTTGTTCTATCAATAATCACAAATCCTTATTTCTTCTTCTTCCTTTAACCAGTTGTAAATTAGTTTTCCCATCATTGAAAACACTTCTTACAATCTTCATGCTAATGAAACTTGTAGGGTCGATAATCTGCCCCTTTGGCATCAATGGAAAAACATCCTTTACCAACAATAACCTTTATGCTTTAAAAAGTTTCCATGATGGAAAAACCTTCTTTTCATCTTTACCATTTATTTTCTTGTAATAGTGAACACTACATTTTCAGTAGATGTACTTAGCATTCTTTTGTTAGATCTCCCCTAACAATATGATTGCCTTACTTTATTCCTTTCTTTCTTCTTTGATTCCCCTATTTTTTGTCTTACATATTCCTCTTACATATTTATCTATTTTATTCTCTTTTTCTATTCTATCATTTTTATTTTCCCTTGTTCTCTCTTCATTCATATCCTTTATATACTCTCCCCTTTTTTCATACTTTTATTCTCCCCCTTTTTGTCATCAATGACAAAGGGTTCTACAAGGTGTCAAATACATCTTTATATTGACCCTATGTTGTGGCAAGATGGGTATCCTATAATGCCTTCAAGTTGGTGAGAGTAATGATCTCACTCTTTATGTTAGCCAAGAGTGCTTCAAGTTCACTCACTATGTTAAACAGTGCTTTGGCATGCAACTAGTGCATCTATATATATAATGTGTGCTTTAACGATGCCTATTATTAGGAACAACATATAGTGTACTTCCATCATTTTGATTTTTTTTTCCTCTTTTTCTCATTTGATCTAATGAATTAGATGTGATTTCCCTTGTGTCTTGGACAAATAGTCAACTATAGAATCAATGACTATATTATAATTACATTGCAATGCTTGTCAATCCTATTGAGCTTGATGTAGCTTTCATCCCAAGTATGTTTCATGCACTTGGATTATATGTCTTCTTCATGACCAATAATGAGGCTCACAATTCTTCTATCAATTTTTCTTTAGCCTCCTATAAAGTGGCCTTCTTCTTATCTACTATATTTTTCAATTTATCTAACCTTTTGGATTCTATCTTCTTTTCAAAAAGTTAATTGATGCTTCCTTAATTATCTTTGATATTGTCAACTAAAGTGGTAATTTGGTTGATGAGACTTGTATTGTGATCATATGTAGCATCTGAAGTGAGTTCAACAATAATATTTCTGGTGATTACTAGTGTATTTTCTCTATATTGCTTCTTGATTAATCCTTTCCTTTTTAAGTGTTGTATATATTCATTGATTTCTTCTTGATCCATATCTTTGATTAGACTCCTTCTCTGCAATGATGGCATCTAGTTTTTTCTTTTCCTTTTCTTCCCTAGCATCCTTCTCAAAGAACTATCCTTTGTATTTTGAGCTTGAGCATGAGGATGAATATGATAAATAAGTCACCATATATCTCATTTTCCTTCTCTTCTTATTAGAGTACTCACGGCCTACCATTCTAGACATGGTTGGTTCTCTCTTTTAGCTTGTGTATCCATGTCTCCTCTCAAACACTCTTGATCTTGAGGATGTTGGCTCAACTACCATACCTCCTCATTCTTATTTGTATTATTCCTCCTCTTGTTGGGTTTCCTCTTCTTGTTCTTGTTCTTGTTCTTGCTCTGGTTATGGAGACTTTTCCTTTGGGGGCTCTTCATGTAGTATCTGGAAAAGTTCCAGTGGTTCATATTTTTCACCATTGTCCTTCTTTGGTGATGAATAAAAAATAGTAGTGGTTACCTTGATTGTTTCATTAATATATTGTTGAGTCATACCCATTGGTGACTTGAATCATTCATCAATAGTATTTTCGCCAATGTGTGTAAATGGTAGGGAATCTACTAGTTGTTCATGTTTTTTAGATTTGGTTGTAGGTGCCTTCCCTTTAGCCTAGGGTGTACTTGAATCCCCTTGAGTCATATTTTTTTCTCTTGCTTTTGTTTTTATTGGCTTTATTCCTCCCTTTGAGGACTTGGAGATTCGTGTCTCCTCTCTTTTTTTCCTCTATCTTTCTCTACTCTTATACTTCTTTTTTTCCTCTTCTTTTTTTCGTTGGGTTGCCTCTCTACTCTTGGAACTAGATGGTTCCTTGTTTCCTACTTGGGTATGACTTTCCTCCACATAAGTATCTACTTCTAGATTCATTTTTTTTCAAATTTTGGACAACGCTTGCTTGGGTTTGGTTGGTTCAATCAGTTATAATGTCTATATCATCCTTTCTATTGTTGAACTTCTATTTCTACACTTCCATGCACAATTTCTTTTGAGAATTGAATAATTTGGTCTCATTTTTATTAGAGAATCTGTTACTGCCTTCTAATAATCTTTCACACTTGTACTCCACTTTTCATTCAATAGTTTTCTCAACTCTTTGGGTATCAACAACTAGATATTATATGGTTTTCTCTCTATTTCGCTCATGCTATCCAATACAACCCTTATGGATTTGAGCTTATTATCCTTAGAAGACCTTGAAAAAATATTCTTTAAAATAGAATAATCATGCACCTTGACAATTTCATTTACAATTTATTCAATGGGGACCGATTTAGATTTCTTCTTACCTTTCTTCGAAGCCCTTGATGCTTCTTCTTCTACCTCCTTTTTTTATTCTATTATTATAGTTTCTCTAGCTACATCATCTTTTGACTCAGCCTCTTCTACCTCTGGTTGAGCAATTGGCAACTCTTATTCTTCTTGAGCTTGAGTTTCTTGTGGAGTACTTGAGGAAAATTCTTCTTTTATTTCTTTTGTGCTCATCTTTTGAACAATTTCATCTTGAATGGTTTGATGTTTGACTCATAGTTACCCTTTGTGGAGTAGGTTGTTGAGCCTTCTTCTTCTGTATGAGAAGACTATTTCCTATCTTTACATAAGTGGTTAACCTTGGAGGAATAGATATTTCCTATAATGCTACTAATCATTATATGTAGGGCCTTGCCTCTTCCTCCTTTACTTTGTAATAAACAATGTCAACCAATGAATTCTTTATTGAGCTACACACACAATGCACTTGTATGTGCATGCTAGGAAATAGATTTGACCTTTGAAGCTCTCCACTAGATTAGTGGGTATCCTTTCTCTTTAATTCATTTCCTTCTAGAAACCCTTGAAGTATTCCATAGCATGAGATTTCCTTCTCCTTTCAATTTCTTGTAGAGTTCAAATCTATGCCATGACCAATTGGTCTTCACTTTATTTGATGAGTGGGGATCTAAAAAATTCTCATCTTAGATAGAAAAATATGCATACTAGTATATATCCAAACCTTAGCTTTTGATCCTTGTGATCATTCATGATCTTGCCTAGGTTCTCCATTATTATCATGTGCAATATTATATGCATAAATCAATTTCTGACTTTTTGTGAATGGCTTGAACTGTTATGTATGCAATGTTACTAGGGATATAATTTTCCCTACTGGTGTGGCACATCTTGTACCCCAACACCATGGATGTAAATCTTATCTTTGGATCTAGGACCTCATTCATTATACAACAATTCCATCCTAGGTTTGCTTTCCTCTAGTGATTGAAGCCACTTGCCTCATTTATATTACATTCGTTGACAAATCAATCCTAGATGCATTGAAACCATCTACCCCCTCTATTAAGGATTTTGTGATCCTCTATGGTTTTTCCAACCATACTTATTACTCATGAATTCTATTAAAATTAAATCTTACCCATTCTTCATGGAAGAAATTGGGTATGTCTATCACTCTACTCAACATGAAACTCTCCAAATATTTGTGTTCATCCTTCAGGGATCCTTCAAAGAAAAATGAGCTATATAGATCCCATATCTCCTTATATCTTATGTCTTGAATATCAACATCCAGATATGTGCTTACATCTTTTGTAAGTAGTACATTGATGTTAGTGCAGTTTCATCTTTTACCTCTTTTCCTTCTATTATGATGGTTTGGTACTCTAGATGATTGCTTTGTTATCTATCAATTAGATTGACTTTTTTGATTTCTTCTTCCATTATACTTTCTTAGCTTTAGGATCAATCATTGTATAGGATTATGAGAGATTCTTCTCACAAAAAATACTCTTGCAGATTTTTTTATGAACTCTTAGGGTTTTTTAGTATGTAAGAACAAGTGATTTTGATATTTCAAAGAATCAAATGATCCTCAATCCTCATATTTATGTCAATAAATTGTAATGTTAGGGCTACAAGGGTCTATAAGATATATGGCATTAATGTTCCTAATCTCTTTGCAATGGTTACTTTTTTGCCTTTTTATTTTCCATCAATAGGTTGCACTTTTTTTGCTTAGTTTCAACATCTTCTCTTCCCTCATGTAGTCTCTATCAATTTAGACTAAGGGACTAGTTTATGAATAATCCTTTTATCTTCTAACCCCTCTAAGATCCATGAAATTTTTTATTCTATGGGGTCTCAAAAATGTCTGATGAGTTTGTAACTTGATTTGGCTTTTCTTTAGCCACATCACTCTTCTTTGTCCACTTGGTGGAAAAGTCCTTCTGTAGTTGTTCCATGGTCTTGTTCTTCTCTTTCCTAACTAGGAATTTTTTACCTAATCTTCTACTACTTCTACAATCTCTTGCAAAATTGCAAATCTTGTAGCAAATGTAATAGGTTATTCTGGTACCTTTCCATGGTCTGATGTTGTTTCTTGAATTCATCCTCAATTCACATTATGTTGTAGGATTACCATCATTTCTATAGGTTGTTTAGACCAGTATGGGAAATATATCCCTTCTAGTGGGACTCATTGTCGATACCTTTGGTTATCTCTAGATCTTATTTTGCAGTACTATACTCTATGTCCATACTTGTTGCAATAGTAGCAACACCTATATATTCTCTTCTCATTAAAATGAGCTACACGTTGTTGTATAGTATGGCATTTAGTACCCTTTAAAAGTACAGTACGCAATATGTGTAGTCTACTTAAACTTGTTAGAATTCTTTAGAATAACTAAGAGGGGGAGTGAATCAATTATCCAAGGTCCAGATGTACAAATAAAACTTTTCAATGCTTAATATAACCACATTCATAAAACCTTATTATGTATGCATCCATTAGATCATACAACTCTTAAATTTTGTAGGTTATTGTTCTAGGTCAAAAAAACTTTGTAGAAATGTAAACATGAAACATAAAAAATTCAATAACACATTTGACACAAGTATTTTGCATGGAAACCCAATTTGGGAAAAACCACCAATAACATGCTACTAATTCTCACTCTTCTGAAGTGATGCCCTATGAAAGGCCAACCCTGTTAAAGGTTACAATACACATTGTTAAATGTGACCTGGTTAGAGGATTTCAATCACCCTGTTAGGAGTGGGCCTTGTTAGAGGACTTTAGATAATTCACTTGGAATGTCACCTAGTTAAAGGATTTACAAATGACTATTAGGTCAACCTTAATCCAAAGGATTTACCCTAGATTGATATAATGATTAGAAAGTAATAGTAAGGCTTGATCTGATAACAAATTGCAACTCACTTGTAGATTATAGATCTATGTTTTAGTCCTCCATTCTTCTTGGATTTCACTCACTTCAGCTCTGATAGCTTTTTCACCCTTCAAGCATTTATACTCTTAATCTGTCTCACTTTTCATGTCAATTGTAGTCTCTTATGTTTGGCCACTGAATGAAGCAATACCCTAGAATCCTTGTCTTCCTTAGGTTCTCAAACATGACAACCTTTTCTTCTGACTAGCTCTCTCTATAAATAGAGATTTAAGATATTTTGTCACTTAACCACAATAGTCCATTTTAGGGTTAGGTAGGACTAGGTAGGATAAAATGAATCTACCTACTTTTCTATTTGGTTCCTCTAGAAAATTCTTCTACAATCTTCCTTGAATTCACCTCAAAATGGTTTACCTTGAATTTTGTCCCACCAACTTATCGTAGTTATCTTCCACATGCTTCACATAATTCAAGAAAATAAAATAGTCAACTCAGATTTGTCAAATCTATGATTTAACATGAATACTGACACTCGGCATCAATATTCTTTCACTTGTCTTCCATATTGTTCTTTCACTCAGCCAACACTAGTTCACTCGACAAACATTAAAGTTTACTGATGTTCAACTTCAACTAAACTTTACTCAACTTACACTATGTTTACTTGGCATACAATGAATCTTCAGTTTTCTTGGATCCAACTTATTTTCTACTTGGCTTGCACTAACTTTGCTTGGCACCTACTATGCACTCAGTCAAGCTTGGCAAACATAATTCTTCTTACTTGTTCTTCTTGACTTAATCTGTGTATTCAACCTTTGCATCCTTAAGTAGATAAGAAATACACTATATCATCAATGTCTTAGCTGACCTTTTTACTCCTTTTTTATGACATAACTCAACCTTTCCTCTAGGTGCTCTTGTTATCTCATTTGATCAAATCCTCTTCATCAATCAAACAAATGATAGTACTCAAAGTAGCTAAGCAGTTGTCTTGCCAACAAGTAGTAGGTTTGACATCAGTAACAAAACAATGATTGTTCCATTATAGTTTCTTTACTTCAAAACAATCTCATATCAACAAAACCAACACATACTAGATGTGTACCCTTTCTTTCTATAGAAATACCAAGTGGGTTTAGTAGTACCCTTACCTTTTAGAGATGTGTTTCTTTATCTTCTTCTATTTGGGTTCTTTTCTTCAAAGGTTTCTCCTTCTTTAGTATATTTTTCACCTTGATAACCAAGATTAGTTGTGCTCTCATTTCTTCTCTAATCTTTTAGCTTCTCATCAATATTTTCTGAGCTTTCATTAAATCTTCTCATCTTTTCACTGCGCTCATTTTTTCTTCTCAACCTTCTATGATCTTGGGTACTTGCTCTATTAATTCCATAAACTGCATCATTTTGGGATGGTTTCTTTCCTCAATCTTCTACTCATCCTTTCTCCTTATTGTTGCTTTAGCTTCAAGTCTTACTAATATGAAAACATTGCGTTCAACTTGAGCTCTAATAACCTCTCAAGTGATTTCTTCTTTCTCCTTGCTCATCTTAGCAATGGTTTCCTTCAACTAGTCCATTTTTTTCATTAAGTAAAATATAGCTTCTTTTGAATCCTCTAAACTGCTATGTTCCTCTAGATGTTCAATAACCTCCTGACTCTCACTAATCTTTTTTCATTAGCTTCTTCCTTTTAGTCAAGGACTTCTTGAGTTTTCCCTTCAAGTCTTCAATAGTGTCTAGGCTTCTTCCAGTCGTCTTCTTAGTGATTCCATTGGATATTCCCTCTAGTTGGTAGACTTGTTAGAATAGGGATCTATGCTTTGATACCAATTCTTGGTCCCAACTGGTACTAATAAAGAGGGTGAATTAGTATCAGCTCCAAAATTGGCTACTCCTTTAACCATTCTAACTATACTTAGTGCAAGACACTTGGCATCTAAAATCAAGACACATGTAGTAAGCTAGAAGCATTTAAGTTCACACACAAGAATTTATCAAGTTGACACAGAGATTTTTATATGCAAAAAGCCTTGGTTAGAGGGTGAAAACCATGGTGGACATAATATACCCATTAGTCCTATTGATGCATGTAAACAATTTCCTTGTTAGGAGCTATATGTGTTTCTTCTAGAAATGCATCCTATTAGGAATGTTTATAACCTATCAAGGTTATGTAAGCCTACAAAAGCTACCTTGTTAGAGGATTTATAGGTCTCCTTCTGAGACACACCTTTTTAGAGGATTTTTCAGTAAGCTTACTAATGAATCTTTCTCTATCAAGAGTTACAAATAGATCTCTAATGGTAAGAAATAATTCTAATGTATTTAGACCTTAAATATGACATTGGCTTTTTGTGCACTGATCTCCTTGTTTACTTGGTGAGTTTTTTTTTTATCTCACCTCTCCCTTTGGTTGTTTGCAATAGCTTGTCACTATATCCTATTTTATTCACTACTTCTTTTCTCCTTGGTCTCTTCTTTGTGTGTTCTTCTACACACTCTTCTCCTTCTATGTTCTCTACTCTTCAATAACCACCTTCTTTTCTCTAACAACAACATTCTCCTTTTTTTTTATCACTTATATTCATTCTGTGATGTTAGGGCATAGTTATCAATAACCAAACTATCCCACTCATTTTTTAATTTAAAATTTGAATCCCATGCCTGGTTTGTTCATAGGAAACCCATGACCCCTACACCTAGGTTCTATACTAATAGTCCTACCAATTTTTCTATGAACCAATGGTAGCCTTTGTCGTTTCTTTCTTCCATCATTTTTCTCTTTACTTCTTTTAAATCCACTCTACCTATTACTCTCCCATCACATCCATGGTGACTTACTTCATTGATGACCTGGATAACCTAACTTTCATACATGTCTTCCTGTGTTGGCATGGTGCACATACAAGCATACCATTTTTCTCTTCTACTAGTAATCACAACTCCTTGTGTATTATTCTTCTTTCAAGTAGTTGTCAATTAGTTTTCCCATCAATGACAATGCTTCTTACAATCTTCATGTTAATGAAACTTGTAGGTTCAACAGTGTGGCTCCTCCTCTTGTATCTCAACCTACTATTATTCCTCCTATTTTCTCATCTTGAGGTAACAAGAGACTTATCTCTATTGATCCTTCTTCCACTCTACTAATTTCTAGAAGGACTAAACATATTGACATGTTTGTGATTATCAAAAGAAGTGCCAATCTAGAGTTAAGGATTGAATGCATGCTTCTCATTCTTCTTCTCTTTCCTTCGATCATCCTATATATATGGAAGAAGTTAATAAAAATCATAATGATAAGATAGATAAAAAAAAATAGTTTTAGATTCTGTTGATAGTAAAATTTGATGAAGGGTGCTCCCCTTAATACCATAAACACAATAAAAACAAGGAAATAACAACACTTTGCAAGAACAAAATATGAGCTTCTTATTATTGCCGCAAATGTGGAATTACTAAATTCATAATTACAATATCCTAACCCACATGGGCACCTTCCTTATAGTAATCTGCAAGACAAAGCTATGAACTAACACCCAGAGTTGTCATATACAATGTATGGGTATTTCTTAAATAGGCAATTTTATGTTGTCTAAGAAGGTTCTAGAAAATCAAACTTTATACATAGGGCCATCAGACCCTAACAATACATATAGAGTCAGCCAAATACATTTTTGACTTTTATTTTTGAATTTTTGGTCAACCCAACTTTGGAAGGCCATAAATTTCAAATTGTTACTTTGATTGGATATTATAACCACTTTTCACAATCCTTAGCTTCTTATCTATAGGCTCAGATACACACATGTGCCCATCTATCAAGTTTTCTAGCCTCATCCAAGCACATTTAGGACTTCAATGGTGAGCCTGAAGTGTTTATGCCAAAATGGCACACCAAAAATCTACAATAAATCCATGAATACTCATGATATGGCACTGAGCCTCAACAAGTAGGTTGATATATCCAAGATGAACATGTTGGGTGATGCGACGCGCTCCCCTGCCCACAGGTGGTTAATTATGTGGTGTTTCATGTTCACTAAACGTCATGGATTTTGGTGCAACGGCAAATGGGCCCAACAATTGGTATCAGAGCCTGGTTTTGGCTTGGTCATGGGTTCAAATCTCTCCGGTGCCTTCCCGACCCATGTAAGCACCTGGTATGCGCGTCGAGGGGGAGATTGTTGGGTGATGCGACACGCTCCCCTACCCACAAGTGGTTAATAATGTGGTGTTCCATGTTCACTAACAGTCATGGCTTTTGGTGCAATGGCAAATGGGCCCAAAAAAACATCCATCTCTGAAATTAGGACATTTTGAACTCATATGTCTGACTTACTAAGTAGAAAGCCTCCAAAAATAACAACTCTGCATTAAGACAACCCTTATTCAAACAACCAAAATGAAATATTTTTGGTTTGATGCAAGATTACTCTTACACCTTGGATGATCCTGCATCAATATTGATGAACATGATACATTACATGATCTTGCTAATGATTATATGAATATGGTACTATTGATTTTCATAATGATTTTCTTAAAATGATTTCAAAACAACTTTTCATTACATCTATTCTTGAGAATATTGACTCTTAAAAGGGTCCCTATTTAGACTTAGATATTGTTCCTAATTTATTGGGTGTTATTCCTCTCATGACTTTTCCACCTTCCCTAAATGATATAGATTGAGATTAGGGAGGCAGGTGATGCACTTGAGTGGTTTCTCTAGCATAGTAGATTTTCTTTATTTTCCTTTTGTGATGTGCTTCTCCCTATATTATGCTTTCTCTATGTTTGTTTAGATTCCTTTAAATGACCACCCTTGTTTCTTTTTTGGTGCAAAGCAATAAAGGAATTGAAATTTTGTATCATTCTTCTACTTTTATCTCAATTCTTGTATACTTTTTTACATGTTATGTTGTACTATGTTGTTAGAGTAATAATGTATTGACTCATTATCTCTAATTTTCTTAAGCTAAACTTTAGGCATATAATAATTAATTCTTTTATTAATTATTATTATGAAACCTAGGTTAGTTTCCTATTACTGTTTTGATAGGTGTTTGCATGCAATGATTATTTGGAGCTATGGATTGAGCTTTCCTCAAATTCAACATGATCTGAGCTCTAGAATTTCATGTCCATGTTCTCTTCATGAGATTTTTTGCATTGGTTTTTTTAGATCTAGTTTTTTGCATAGGACTTTGTATGGGATCTAGGGGGACCTTCATTTTAGGTCACTTTGAGCCCAAATAGACATCAAAATTGAGCTCAAAGCATCCAAAAATTTCTATTTCCATATACAATTTCTATAGTTTGGACAAAGTTGTTTCTGAGGAAAAAGAATTGGCACCTAGGTTGTATGGCCTAGGCACATAAAATGAGGCAGTGATATTGTTTTTTAATTAAAAAAATATCACAAGTATTTTTTGATTTTTTTATTTAATAAAAAAAAAAATCAAAGTTGCATGATATTTTATTTAAGGGAGATTATTGATTTTTATTGAGGAAGGGATTTTTATAAAAGAATTTTTTTATGGGGACCTATAGGAGGCAAGCCGCCTTTACCTACATACAACCCATACTCCTCAAACTGACCTCCTCTTTTCATTCAAGGGATACTTGTGCACTCCTTGGTACATGGGAACATTCCATGCATTATCAAAGGTTCTTTCCAGGTAGCTCCTCCTAAGTGGGCCCCATACCTTTGACTGCAGCAGCTGGTCTCCTTCGAGTAGTGTGCCACCACATTTGTACCAATCTCTTTAAGGTATGCAATATTTTTTTGGTACCTTATGTTTATTTTTTGGCCACACACCTATACTAGCTTGCGCAAATTTTGGGATTTTGGCCCTTATGTTACGACCTCGGGCCCACTACCAAGAAAATTAAAGTTTAAACAATGCTTCTTGCTGAAGAGAGTCACCTACTCTACATCATGTGGCATTTAGGATTAAATCATGTTTTTGGCAATTTCAAAGGTGAATGTTTTGGAAAAATATTTTTTTTTTTTTTGTTCACATGCCCTCCATTCTCCTAGGACATTGTGCTACATTTGTCTCTAGCCTCACATTTTATGTGAGCATAGTGCACGATACTAGGTCTTTGTCAGGATTGGTATCAAAATTTTCCCACACACACTTTTTTTAGAGGTGTTTTTTTTGGTGAAAGCCCTTTGTGTCCATTTTTCATGATAATTCTTGGACAATGGAATTTCTTTTGGAGGCCACGTAGATTTTGGGCATTGTGTGTTTTTTTCCATTATTTTGTTGGCCCCTACAATTTTTGGACCATACATTGCCTACACACTCTATGCCAAATCATCCACATGCTCCACACCCTTTTTGGATGGGTTGTTATATTTTGAAGCATTTTTTTATCGACAACTTTCTCAATTGGATTTTGATATTATGACAGTCTTATGGACTAAGATTGGCAATTTTGAGGATTTTCTCGACACGTGTGACTTTTATTTTCACTGAATTATTATCCTAGCTCCAACATATTTTTTGGTCATAATGGATTTTTATTGGTGTTATTTCTGATGAGATAGTTTTTTATGGAATTTTTTGCCATGACAACCATTCGACCATCAAATTTGGGCTTATCATCTACTAATGCCAATGCTTGTATCATTACACCTATTTTCCCTCCTAGATCAATTTGGAGCTACCAAAAAAAAATTTCTCATATCTCGAGCATACGAACTCTATTTTTGACGAATAAGATATCTTCATAAAGATGGTTCCAATCATGTCATAGTGGTATAGGTATTTTTAAGTTTTGATGTGTTTTTTATAACCTTTTTTTCTATCAAAGTTATAAGTTCATTTGTGCACTCCAAAATACATATCTTAAGCATTCCATCTCAAATTTGGGAAGTCTTTATGTCATTCGAAAGGTCTTTATGTGCTCTTTCCAATGGTTCTAGTTTTTCTAGATTTTGCTCTAGGTACATCCTATTCAATTTTTTCTTTTTTCATTATGGTGGATATCTTGGTTGTTTCAGGTTTGAGGAATTTTTTTGTTGCTTTAGATTATTTTTCTTGAGCTCTATTATCTATTGTATCAACATTATGACTCTTCTAGTCTTTGTAGACATCTATTGTAGCATGTTTATGTAAACACACTAAGAAAAATTGCCATATCCATTTTTCCTTTTTATTTCAATTATGTTGCCTTATTTTGTCTTTTAATTTTGGTGGTTTCCTCTAAGGACACTTATACAAATTATTGTATTCTTTGGATTCACCATATCTTGTGTCTTATTATACATGCATTACTCTAATTAAGTGTCATGGGGGTTGATATTTTGCCTTTATTTTACATCCACCTTTCTCCATTAAGTTCCCTTCCATGAAATTAGTCTCATAATGTGTCTAAGATTTATCACCTCAATATACTCTTATGTTTTTATTAGTGCATCTTAATCATGGTTCTTTGACATGCAATTCTATTAGCCCACTTTTCCAATTACCTATCACCTCATCCTCTTTTGTATTAGGGGGGTTCTTCTCTTGGTTTTTATACTTCCTTGGTTTGATAGAGTGAGCTATTTATTTAGTATTTGTTCCTATGTGCTAGGAAAATTCATTGATTGGGTACCTATGCATTTCATTGAGATGGATAATTTACCATATAGACACTCTTCTTTTCATTCCTACTTTAGTTGCAGCCTTCCATGTTTGAATTATCAAATCTTTAGGATTTTATGTTTTACATCATTTGTATCTTTGAAGTTTAACTATTTTCCTTTGTGTACCTCCTAATTTGAGTAGTGTCATTTGAGGACACTATTACATATTATAGTCTTTCTCTACCTAGTCAGATTCTATTTTAGTGGAGGTTCTTCAGATCAATAGTTACTTTTGATAGAGTTTGCAGTTTCTATGTGCTTTAGTGGTGTTCTTCATGATCATCCTTTTATTCCTATCTTTTGGGACATTCTCTAGCATGGAGGTTTCTGTAGTCCTACACTATTTCTTTCAACATTCTTTCCATCTCTCCTTGGAGTAGGGTTTTTCCCATGTGGTTTTTTTTTTCCTCATTTTTATAGAGAATTGATTGTGATTGGTTACCTCATCAAGCCTTGTTTTCGGAACCCAAATTTACTTTTAGTAATAGTTTCTAGGCTATAGCTACTCCCTAAGTTTATCTTAAGGGGGATGCTAGAGTAAAAAGGTATTATCTTACTATCTCTAGTTTGATTAAGCTAAACTTTAGGAATTTAATTATTTATTTATTTATTATCATGCAACCTAGGTTATTTTCCTATTAGGGTCTTGATTTCCTTTATAAGTATTTATCTCTCATTGTAATTAACTTTGTTTTATTGAATAAAAAAATTTTGTTTTACACATCAAGAATGTCTCTTCTTTCATGGATATGTAAATTTGAGCCTCCATATCTTTGCTCCTCTCTTTCTACAATAGGTGTTTGCATGTAGTGATTCTTAGGAGCTATGGATTGAGATCTCCTCAACTTCAACATGTGTCACTATTTATACATGTCAGTGTATTTGTCTACTTTTATTTGGGACATGCTAACACCAAACTTTTTTTTAATCTCTATGATGGTTTTCTAAAAACACTCTTCTTTATAACTCTTACATTTCTTTACTCTAGTGTGTTGTAGTTCTAATTCCTTTGGAGAATGATGAAATTTCATTTAAAATTATATTTATATGTTATCTCATGATCATAGTAACCCTAAAGTTAGTAGATCCCTTTTATGCTCTCTATATATGTGACCAGTACCCTTGATTTGTCTTCTCTTGGGAGTGTTTTTCATAGTGGAAATGTTCTAATTTGATGTATGTACACTCCATTCAAGTAATTTTTTCATCTTAAATTTTTCACTATAATCTTAACATGGGGGCATATGCTCTACTCATTTCTCACACACACACACACACACACGCACACATACTTGACAACTTAGACATATACTTGTGAATTCTTATAATGATTATGCACAACCTTAAAGAATAGATTCTCCTTGAGCACTTTTGATTCCACAAGGGTGAGGGTATCCCTATGATTAGGTATCTCTTTCTTTTTCACTTGCAATATTCTAATTCCCATACTTGGGTAGTACATTCAAAACTCAACATGTTAAGTCCCATACACGATTAATGCATTTTAAACTTTTACTTTTATGTGATTCATAGTGAGATATATACTTTTCATTGGGAAATATAATTACACCCATTTCTTCTTTTATTCCTTTTCTTAGTGGTTTGTCTCTTATTATGATCGTAGAGTTAGTAAAGACTCAATCCCTTGGGGACTTGATGGATTATTTGCCTCCTTGATTGTGAAATGTCATCTTATGACTTATGCTTTACTTTACCAAGAATTTAGGTTGAGCCCATACTTTTTTTTAAGTGAGGGATAAATATATTTGTCTTAAAATGGAAGCACTTCAATTTAATCATGTTCTAACACCCATTTATTGTGATTTCATCATAAACTAAATTTAATTTACATTTTACCCTTTCTTCTTATCTCTTTTTATTTTGTCTAGATGTAATTGGGGTAGAATTTGATAGACCCTTGGTATTTGTATTTAATGGTGAAAATCTCAAGGTAGGACCTATCCCTTTGGTGTCCTTTTCGATTTTCCAATTACCAAAAATCTCTTTTCTGCACTAAAACACATGTTTTTCCAATATCTGTGCAGATTTTCATGAAACCAATGCCTATTTTAGGACCCTAGGGGAATCCAAAGGATTTTTGGGCCTTGAGATCATGGATGCACTATCCCTACCTCAGGTCAAGGACATAGTGTGTGCCTAACTAGGTAAAAGATACATGGAGTCCCTAATTTGAGATCTATTTTAGTTTTCCTTCTTAGCACTTGTGTTGGAGTTGATTTAAGATATTATTTTAATTGCTCGGTCGGCTGGTGGGAGAAAATGTATTCTAAATATTTTATAAGCACATATTTGCATGTAACACCTTGCTAGGGAACCCAAGAGAAATTAACCTACATTGTTACTAAGTTCTATTAACAATTTTTTTTTATGTTTAAAACAACATAAAGATAACAAAGTGAAAGAAATTTAACTCAAATACACATCACATACACTACAAGAAACACCATCATAGTTACACCTCTCAAGGGTTCCATAATGTTGAATCACACAAAGGTTTTATTATGTTAAGTTTAACAATTAAACAAAGTCCATGACATATAATAAACTAATTGTACAAAATCTCATGAAAGAATATACAAAGTACATAAAATGCCACAAGGTTTAACTAGAATGCATAATTACCCACTGTACAGGCCATAGGGTGCAAAAAGCTTAAAGAATATATAATAAAAATTTATACAACATCCTATAGAATCTCAAGGTTAAAAAGTATAAAATACCATAAATTATCGACTAAACATAACCACAAGTCTCCATAAGGTAAGAAGAATAGATCATCTGCAACAAGATGTGTCCAACATTAGTGTCCAACTATCATATCTCAATGGAAAAGGAATCACTACCACTCAACCTCATGGAACTTAAATAGTCTACTCCCACTATGTTGAGGAGATAATCTCAAGTCCCAAATGGATAAAAATCCACAAATTACAACAAAGAATCTAGGTTAAGGAATCATGATAGCTTTATATATCAAAGGTACCAAGTACAAAAAATTAAACATCTAATCCCAGAGTAAGCCAATAATATGTAAGAACCTAGTATTCATATGGGAGAGTGTCATCACATGAGCCAACTCAAAGGCTACCTTGGCAGTCTCAATGGACTTTGACCCCCTAATAAATCTATGCACTATCATTAATCCTTTCATACATATAAGGGAACTAATTAATCAAGGATGCTACCAAGCATCTTCTATGTCTCCAATCTTAGCCTGTAGTAGCACTCAAGGCATAGGGGGAAATATTAACTCTTTTTAATTCATTATAATTCTCATTAATATAATCTTTATCACTTGTTAAGATAACTTCAATGAGTTATCCTAGAAGCCACATCCCAATATATACATAGATAATCAACCCTAAGCTCATAAATGAAATGCATCATAAAGCCACAATAACCACACTTAGTCTTATACAAGTGGGTGGAAATTGCCAATGGTTCTCAAAGAAAAACATCAACTCGATATATCAAGAACATGAAAGACATGAGCTTCACATAAAAAGACTATCTCCATGATAGGAAACATGTAAATCAAATCATGACATAAATCACTGAAAGCGTAACAATTTCATCCCTAGCCTATGATATACTTTCTAACTAGCCAACTACGTGGGTTTTGCAAACTGACGCAAGATTAAATATATACAAAACACATCAATTCATTTAAAACACAAGTGTATCCAGTCATAGCTTTTAGTTTAACAAATCACTAAGGTTTGGTTTTGAAAGAAATATGGTGTTTTCATTCTCATAGATTTTCGTTGAAATAGAAGATTACGATATTTTTAAATCAATGCATTATAGTTTTCGTCATTCAATCTTTTGGCTAAAACTACTTAGTTTTCTTCCATGGATAAGTAGACGAAATTTAACATGTCATTACGAATAGTTATTATTCATGATCTTATATGATCGTAAACATTTTAATTAAATCATTTCTATAATAGTTTCTGAAACCTATCATATTTTTATGACATAATTTCATATTCCTATTTGTTAGAAGAACTCAATATTGAATAAAAATAAGTTTTATTAAATTCAAAATAATCAAACTTGTTATTTTATTCTTTAAATAATAATACTCTATTTGACAATTTGAAAACTCATTAAAAAAATACTATTTTTATATTTAAAAAAACTAATTTTAATACTAATTAGTATTTAAATCTACTAATATTTAAATAATAATTAAATTCTATAAAACTAAACTTGATTTAATAAGTAACTAACATTAATAATAGTAAACATTAATTCAAATTTAAGTTTGTTCTAATTAAAATTACTTTCCTATCAGACTACTAATAGAAAGTGTTTTTATTTTTAAAAATGATATTAGAAACAATAATTTGCTATTGTATTTCCTTTATAAAAAAATAGAATTTATTATTTTAGAACAATAAATATATTTTACAGTTTTTATTATTTATTTATTTTTAAATTACGAGGATGGGGTCATCCACCCACCCCCAGCGACCACTGAGGTTGCCAACTTAGTGCAGTTCCTAGTTGAAGGTGAAGAAGAGCACAGGGTAATTGCTCTTGCTTTGATGCAAGTTTTTACTAGATGAATGGAGATGTATGTCCTATTAAATTGTAATTGTGATGCACCTAGGCTTAGTCAAAATTAGCCAAACGGTTAATGTCTCGCTATGATATATGTAATTGCAAGCCACCCTTAAAATTCACACATTAAGGGAAGAATTAAGATTAGGAAAAAAAAGTCAACTTTGACTATTTAACACTTTTTGTGTAGGAAATAAGAAATGGAGATGCATGTCCTATTACAGTTTAAGCCATCCATAATTGCAAAGTCATAGGTATCATTGCAACCTACTGTAGTGAGGCTTTCATGTATGAGCTAACTCTTGGATAAGGGTTGAAACTAGGAACATGGAGTAGACCTGGAAAAGTAAATCTTGAAGTTGGATTACATTATGGAGTATCATACTCTTTGATATGGGATTGTTTCGAATCTTGGTGTGTGCTACCTTTGGAAGGTGATCTTGATTCTTGATTGCAACATGAGATTGGGTTATGAATCGTGTTAGAGGCATGTCACCATTTTTTTAGTTGTCATAAAGCTTGGTGGTGAACTTGTTCATTTATGCATGATTTGTGTGTTAGCCTTTGGAAGTTGCAGATCGAGATTGTGGCCAAACCCCATGCTAGGTTGTATAACTTGATGTGGTATAATTTTGGTGTGCTAGTCTTCTAAGCAATAGTGGAATGTATTCACCATGCTTTATGTTAAGTCTTAGGATTTGATGTGAGGAAGTTCAGTGTAATTCTTGGTGTTCAGATCCTGTCGTGCAAGTCCTTGTTAGACTTTTGTAAGTTGATTGATAATGGTTGAGATTTGGTGTGATCTCCTTGACATGGCAGGATATTCTAGTGTAAAGCATGCATATTTTAAATCTAGTGTTGGTGTCATTCTTGAAGTTTCCTACAATGTTATAAATGATGCATATTACAAGTTTTGTTCATTTTTTATCACTATGATGATTTCACGATTTTGTTTATGGTAGAATATGATATATTTATTCCTAATGATCAGATCATTGTTTTATATGGAAATGTTTTAATGTACATGTAATGTCTAGAACTTGGAATTATTATTATCTTATATTATAAAATCTAATAAGATTGTAGAAAATCTATTTAAACTATCTTTTCTTTTATTTGGAAGTGCATTCATGTGTAGTTGTATCTCTAAAATATCACTTGTATCTTTTGAAGTGTATTGAGATGCCTTGTATATTGTATTCTTCTCTCTATATGCTAGCTTGATAATGGACACTCGAGAAAAAGATATTAAATCTTGGCATAAAAAATTAAGATTTTGTTTTAGTTGAAATGAATTAAATAAGGAATAGAAATTTGGTGTTGGAGAAAGTATAATAGTTTTGTTAGTTGTGCTCCTTATTCAGGAGGGGCACATGAAGCACGAAGTCCTTCTACATTCCTTATTTCCTTGTGGCGGTTATATTGCCTCACTTGTTCAATGTTTGATCAATCCCATCCTTGGCACTTATAAATACATTCCCTATTCTTCCAAGAAATTGGTCCAATTGGCAATATAATGCTTGCCATATGATTGAAATTATATTTTGGTCCAGAGTGGATTTCATATATTTCTGCTATTTATAGAGAATGTCCATTTGGATGGAATTTATGATTGCATGTATTGAACTCTATCTTTCATTTCTTTTACCTACAAGTTTGAAATATGCAAATGTTTATACTATTTTATTTGTATATGACAATGTGTTCCCTAAGGTTAAAAATATTGTAATTACTTCAACAGTTCAATACCTTTTTGTTTTTAGATTAAATTATCTTGCTGAGTAGATAGTTTAAGTTATTGAAGGAATAAAATTGGTAAGGTATCAACTAAATACTTGTTTTGAAGATTTATCCATCTTTCGAACTTGATATATATATTAGAGTTTTAGAGTGGTGAAATCATTAATTGAATAATAATTTTTAAGTATCATATTAGATATTCTAGATGTTCTTAAATTATAATGCATTGGATAATTATCTAGAATTTTTAGCTCTTTTAGAAAATTATATATGCATTATGGCATCCTAGTAGTGAAAATACCACTATATTTATAATTTACACATATGGGAACTTGAATCTGATTCCATGAAATGGAATTGACTGAAAAGTAATGAAGTTTTATTTCTTTTATATACACCTTGTGTATCTATCTTATGAGATGAACTCAAGATATAATGGATTTTTTGGAATACTTTTTTATTTAGAATAAGTTTCATTAATTACACACACACACACACACACACACACATCTTAGTGAACACAATTTCATTACTACTCATAGTTTTGCTTGGTTAGTCTTCCTCGTTGTTAGAATGGATATCTTTCATATTAGGAAAGATTTTGATAAAGCTTAATAGCTTCATGGTAGGGTGATAAAATACTCCTACAATATTCTCTACCTTTATGTTTATGTTACCAATTTAGCCTACACCTAAATTGTTAAGTCTTGAATTTTCCTATACATTGAACCATATGTTTTGAGTTGTTGTCTATACATTTTACATAATAATTTGAATGTAAAATGTAAAGTAGATAATTCAGTTACAAGAGAAATTTGATGATTTTCATTCAAAGTTACACACAAGTAAAAAAGCAGTAATTTTTTAATGGAAACATATTTTAGAACTATTTTATAAGGTACAAGATGTTCAAATTTTAGACAGTATTTGATACAATGCACTCAAATACCACACAATTTGTGGAAGATCCTAATACACTATCTAAATAAATAGATTGCATGAATAGAAAAGTACTATAGAGATAAGCGAAAAAACCTTCATTGCCTAAGTAGAAGGTCATTGATTTTAGTTTTGAAGAAGATCTGAGCTTGCATCTCCAACTTTGAGTAGACCTACAAAATGTAAAGAGGGGGATCAGTTCACACAAGCTAAGCAATGGAAACCATTCAAAAAAAATCTTTGCAATACTAAGTGTTCCTAGAATATGCTCATTTAGATGAATGCAGTAAAAGGTGTAAAGGATAGAGAGATAATTGAAAGTAAAGAGAGTTTTACACTTATAATTTTTTTCATGTGTAGATGCAGGTGTGGAAGCTAGAGATTTTGGGGTGACTGTTGAGGGCACATACATAAGTTATCAGTTTGGGACCTTTAAATTGAGCCAAAGTAACTAATTGAAGACATTGAGAAGACAATAGAAGTTACATACATTAACTACAAGTGTAGAACCTTTTGGTCAAACTAGGAAGGGGAAAATGATAAAGGTTTGAGGAGATTGTTAAAGGGAATTCCATTCATTGCATGTATAAAACCTTTCAATCAAATCATGAATTTTTTGAAGACACGTGAAACACTAGATTGTTGCAGGGACACAACTTTTGTTGTGAAACCTTTCAGCCATGTGAAGAGTTATATATTTCAGATAATATAAACATTTTATTAGATTAAAGAGTTGCAAGTGTGTGAAACTATTTTTATATTCAGAGGGATACATGAAGTTCCATTTATTCATTTGATCTCATATAAAATTTAGGTTTCCAAGGAGGATTTATTGAGGTATTCTTCTTTTTTTTTAAAGATTTTTATTCTTGTAGCATTGTTCAACTACACGATATCAATATTAAGTGCCAAATTATGGTATGATAAAAGGGAAAATAGTTCAAAAAAAATGGAGTCATTAATTTTATTATATGATATCATACAATTGTCCCTTATAGATATGATCAGTGAATTTGAGATGTGCATCAGTAGATACATAGGAAAAGATTTAGGTGCCCATCTTTAAGATAATAGATGATCAGACATGATTATCCTCATAATAAAGAACAAGGTTTGGTTATTAATGTCAAAATTATGACTAAGATGTAATGAGAAATTGACATAAGTACATTATAGGATTGAAAATATCATCCTTTTTATTCAAATTTTTCTGATCATATTAATTAAAATACTAAAATTATGTGATTTCATCATATGCATATTGTTTTGATTAAGTAAAAACAAGTTTTAAAGTACCTAAGACCTTTTATGAAGGAACATAACAACAAGAGTAGAGAAGCTTAGAAGAACTATGCATTAGCACCTAAGAACATAACTATCTAAGACAAGAAGCATTAAAACAACCTACAGGAAAAGACAACATAAAGAAAGCAAAAGACTACATAAAGACAGCTACAAGGTCTTCAATAAATCAGCTTCCTAGTCTATAAGGATGTTCATATTATCTACAGAGGCCTTTAGATCTTCCATTTCTTTGGCTTTGATGACCTCAGTCTTTTTTGAGTTGGCCCTAGTACACTTTCCAGGTCCATGGTCATCTTTCATGTCCTTGGAGCCTTGACCTTTCCCCTATTCAAATTTTTTCATTAGAGTATAAATCTTTTCTACCATAGTCTTCAGAATAGAACTATTTTGGTCAACAAGTTTCCTAACCATCTTCTCCATATTGATCACTCTATTATCCATACCATCCAAACTTTTCTAAAACTCTTTAATCAACTAATCCAAAGCTTTACTCTTGGTTTCCAAGTGTGGAACTCATTTCATAAGATTCTTTACCTCTTCAACATTACTAATCACCTTAGAAAGTCTATCAATATGATGACCCAAAGTTCTATCCCCTCTAGTAGTTTTGTTGAGCTGATCAAACTCTCTCAAGATGTCTTGCATCTATTATTTCAAACTACTAATGTCCTTCTTCATTCACCCTAGATTACCAAATATCCCCATCAAATAACCCTAGTCATCAATGTCCTTGTTATGAATCAGGTAATCCTCATCCCTACCCAAATTGTATCTTTCATCATCTATCTCCTTATGCCCTTTGTCAGCCACCTTCCCTTGAGAAAGCACATTCTTCCCTTTCTACTCCATCCTCTTAATCAAAGGTTCATCATCAGAAGGTATGTTTGAAACCTTATCCATATTCTTCCCCTTGTTTCTTGTAACAATACCATAAATGCCTTTTTCCCATTACCCTCCTTGAGCTCCTCTTTAGAATCTGTATCTATCTTAGAATCGACCTCTTTCATCTTCCTTTTCTTCCTAGACAAGCTCCTGAGAATGATCTTTTTCCTCTTTTGATAATCTATCTTAGCAACCTCATCCTCTATATCCTCATCAAAGCCCTCATCCTATTCACTCCCCTCATTCTCACACTCCAGTGATTTTTAACTATAATAGGGTTTGTCGACCTTTTTGGATTTAAGAATGTTCATTGCTAGAACCATTAAGCCCTCATGGCAGGCATGGTCACCCTCAAGATCATTCTAAATAGCCAAAATTGTGTTGCCTAATGATTTCTCAAGGTAGAAGGGAAGATTAAGCTTAACTCTATGCCTAAAGTGGTTAACCAGCAAAAATACTGAAATGTCTTAGTAAAGCAACCATACAAAGTTAGATATTCAATCACCATGAACATGACAAACCTCCAAGGATGAGAAATGGAACCAGGGCTAAAATAATAATTACCAATTTTAACCAACCTTTTACACTCTTTAGTTGTATCTACAAATTCTTCAACAACCCAATTAGAAAGCTTGTTATCATTATAGAAATTGATTCCCTCTATATCAAGACCCATAGCTTCCACAATAATGTTCTCTATAACCTCCATTCTCTAATTATCCACCAAACTACTACCATCCATCTAGGTCTTAATAAAATGGTAGGTAATGGAAGGATTGCTACCCTTTAAATTCTCCATGAAGCCCATGAAATTCTCCTATTCCAAAATTTCCCAAGTATCTATCTTCTTCTAGTCCTTGTAGTTGGCTGGCTCAACCCTCTTTCTCCTGCCTCCCATCTTCTTCAAGCTATAGCAAAATCTTATCATCTCAGTATAAATAGGAAGAATGAAAAAATCGATGTCGATATCATAGTGAAGGTTTTTATTACATAAACAAACCCAAAATCTATGTGGCGATGAATGAATTGTCTCTTCAAAACTAATCATATCCCAATACTCCCCAATCCTAACCAAATCACAATTAATCCTTATTGCCACATTCATCATTAATAAAACTTTTTTTCATACTTCTCATCTTATCATACTCAATCAAGGATAACCAATTGGTAGGGATATTATCACCATGATTCCAAATCAGCTTGTCATGACTTTTGCATGCCAGATTCATAGCCTAATTAGCAACATGATTTGTTTCTCTAAAGTTATGAGCGATAACACAATTCTCAAATGAATTAATTAAACAAATAGCCTTTCATATAATATTATTAATTGTCCAAGAGGGATTATTAATTTTATTAAGACAATTGATAATATTAAGGTTGTCCCCCACAAGCCAAATCTTATCCAAATTCATACTTTTGGCATAACTAAGACCATAGAGAGCCGCACTAGCTTCTACCACATGATTTGCTTGTTCCCCAATAGGAATGGTCATCACCCCCAAACTATCCCCATACATATTTCTAATGATAGCACTGCAACCCATCATCCCTGGGTTGCCCTTCGAGGCACTGTCAAAATTAATCTTACACCAACCATGTGGAGGACAATCCCACCTAGCCAGATTCCTAAGGTTATTACCATTCTAGATAAAACTTAACCCTTCCAAGTTGCAATTTTGAATCACTTTTCCTTCCCACTCATTATGATGTTGGTGATCTTTCCCAATAGTCCTCATATTCTCTATCACCAAATGCTTAATCTTATGGAACAACTGGACAGAATTGGTCTCCTTACCTCTAAACACACTATCATTTCATTCCTTCCACACACCCCAACAAAGGAACGGGAGGATGAAATCCCATTACTCCATAATTAAGGTATTACGAGAGGAAGACTTTCATTTTGTAAATAACTCTTGAATACTAAGGGGGAAAACCCATTCCAAATCCATCATACCACAGATCCTTTCACATAATCTTCTAGTATAAGAACAGTGAATAGTCATATGGTTGATAGACTCTTCTGCTTCCTTGCAAAGATAACACCTGCTGACAAGACTCATACCTCTCTTCATCAAATTGTCAATGGTAATAATTTTATTTTGCAAAAGAATCCAAAAAAATATGTTAACTTTGAGTCATTCCTTTAAACCAAGCTTTAACCCAACAAGGCACCTAATAGTCTTCAAAAGCATTACCATACATAGAAGAAATAGAGAACAACCCATTAGGGTTATATTTCCATATTAAAGAATCCTCCTCTTGAACTAAAAAGATATCATTCAAAAAAAATTTGAGATCATTAAGATTATTATCCACTCTATTGAGGTTTACCCAATTATCCTCTTCCCAATAATCAGCAACATAATTTCCAAAAAGGTTTTTCCATTGAGCCATAAAGTCGTTGCACTTCTGATCAAAACTAAGGGAATGATCAAGAATCCAAATATCATCCCAAAAAATAATATTCCTACCATTTTCATCCTTCCATCTAACCTCTTTATTAATATTCTTTTTCATTTTTTTGAGCTTGCTTTTCAATCCCCGAACCCCCTTGAGAAGCCTCATTACTGAGGAAGAGATTAAACCCTTGATTCTCCCTATTATATTTATCATTCCATATGTCTCTCCATTCTCCCTTCTCTTGATGCCATCACCATATAATCTTTGCAAGTAAAGAATTATTTATAGTTATAACCCTTCTTAGGCCTAATCCTCCTTTGTTGATTGGCATGCAAACTTTATCCCAAGCAATCAAAGCCATTATTTTCTTCTTTTCCATACCTGTCCATAAAAATTGTTTCTGAATTTTCTCAATGGCCAAAGAAAACTTCCTATGAATCTTAAATACACTCAAAGAATACAAAGGCATATTTTGTATATTGGATTTAAGAACAATAACCTTACTGGCTAAGGAATGATCCTTTCTGTCCTACTAACTTTGAGTGGCTTTTGTCAATCAAAGAACTCTAGAAGGTCTCAAGAGGGTCAAGACAAGGGGGTAATCCAAGATAAGAACCCAGAAGGGTACCAACCTCACAACCAATAATATGCTTATTGTTGTATTCACTTAAATTGACTACTTATTTATCTACATGTGTGAAACAAGAAAGATGTAAATTTATTCTATTTAATTAGGTAGATAATTGACAATTGACTTTGCACTCGGCTATGAGTGCCTACAATTTCTAGAATTGACTTATGATAGCAATTAGAATATGTCTTTTATTATGTAAGTAATAGATGTTGCATATGTTGTGTGAGAATTTTGATATTGGATTTTGTGAGATTTTTGGAATGATCTAGCATGCGATGAATGAAAAATAAAGATTTTGTTTTTAAAAGTATTGCATCTTGCATTTTGCATTTAGGAATGCATGAGATTGAAAAAGAAAATATATAATTAACAAGATTTATTGCATGTGATGCATGTTACTTGATGTTTTTCACATTCTTAACTCTCCTTGGATGTAAGGTGTCGTGTAGAATCTACTCCCTCTTGGTGATTAGTGAGAATCACTTTGTTTAAGATTGTATTTTTTTATGTTATTTTTCATGAGCTTGAAGTGATGAAGGGATAGCTTCAAAAATTTATATGATCTTTGTGACCACTTAGCCACTAAACTCTTTTATGATCTATCTATTGTGAACCTTGTTCACTTTTATTATATTAAATATGTGATCCACTTTTGGACTTTGATTGAAAATTATAGATCTTGATTTCAAGAATTTTTCTAATCTTGATGTGGCTAGGGTGTGTATGTCTTTATGATGTTAGTCCTATGATTTAAAGTGATGTCATTTATCATGTTCAATGTGGAACATTGATAAGATGTATAAGGGAGTAGATTGTGAAGAACATGCTATTCTTCCTCTTGCATTAAATTTTTTCTTAATTTTAATTATTGTGTATGATATCTAAGAAGCTAACCTTCTAGTTTGAGTGTTAAATGTGGAAAAATAGGGAAGGGTAGAAGTGATGTTTTACTTTTCACTCTACCTGCTAGTATAAATTTGGTACTAAAATACTTTGGCCAAAGCTATGTGCATATGTTCTTCGATATTTTTTCCCATTTTCCATCTCCCACATTTGTGATTAGATATACTTAGACATATGTGGAAAGTATTATGTTTCATGGTTGCACCAAATACATCTTGTCTTTTTCATTGTATGGGAATTCTAGGGTTGGGAATTCTACATGTTAGGTAGGATCTCAAGGAAATATAAGGCTTCATGGTTGGGAAGGAAAGCACCTCAACCATACTTTTATGTTTTGTAATTTCCTACTTGCAATGATTGAATGGAGAGAAGTTCATACATCACACTTTGTTCTTTTGCATGGGTTAAGTGCATTTACAAATGATAAAACTTTGAATTCTTATTGATGTATATGTTTTCTCTTTTATGATCTTGTACTCATTTGATGTACTTATTATTCATGTTCGATGAGCAAGTCAAATTTTCCTATGATGTTCATTGATGTATGATATCATCAATTTATGTATGATGCATCTCTATGTTATAATGAAGTTTGACATGAAGGTCAACTTCCTAAATGTATTCATTAATGACATATTCATGTGATGACTTGTTATGTTTGACAGTTTGGGTCGATACTTGGCGTACAAAATCATGTAATTATTATTGTATCTTGTATTTTGACATGTAGGTCAAATTCTAGTGTAAAGTTATATAATAATTGTAATATAATTTATTTTCTTGTCAATTCAACTAGGTGTAGTTGATTATTGAGTTTGACTTGACTTGACTTTTTTGTGATTGATGGCATACGGCCTATGTGGCAATGTATGAAATTGTGGTCTTTAAGATGTAACATGTGTTTGACTTATTTCTTTAGAAATATTGTGGTGACAAGATGGGCAGGAGGGCTTAGGTCACATAAATGGGAACAATGGATGCATTAATTATTTTTGCAAGTGATTGATGAGCACACCTAGATGACTTACTCACTTAGCGAGCACCACATGTTAGATGGTACTTATGATTGAATATTTTTACTCATGATCGAGATGTGATTGAAAATGAGTTTAAAGGAAAAAATTGACTCTTGATACTTAAATTAAAATGTTATCTCCTTGAGCTATTAAAATTATGGATGAATTAAAATAATTATGAGTGTATTTTTGAGCATGACAAGAAGTAGAGATGAAGTATCTACTAGTGGGGTCAAATCCATGTGATACCAAGGCATGATAAGTAAGCATAGGTATGCTATAATGTGATTTTAAAGTAGCATGCAATTTAATTTTTAGAATCATTGAGATAAGGAAACAATTGGTTTGATATTTCAATGTATATCTATGTTGATTCATGATATGGCTTGGACTAATATTTTGGTTTTGTTCCTATGAATGTAACAGAGGGAATGCCATGTCGTAAGAAAGGTTGAATGTTGTCTAAGAGATGTGGTCTAACCTTGTAAAACTATATAATGGTAATGGAATTCACACACTCACATAGAAAATATTCTTGAAATGGTTAATTATTTGATGTGCATACTTCAAGTGTGTGTTTATCTATCTTTTGAATTTGTATTAGTGCTATATTTAGAAATTTGTGTGTTAATTTTATTAGAATACATTCAAATGAAAATAAGGTTCATTTCAAGAAATGAAAATGTGACTTTGTTAATTAGATGGAAGTCAATATTTTTGATATAATTGAATATGTACTGTTATGAGTTATCAAAGTTAGATTTATGATCTTATTCATGTTAAATTATTGAATTTTTTGGAATATGATTGCATTTTCGATATATATAGCATCAGGGATGATACATTTTCTAAGGAGGTAATGATGTCACAACCCATTTTCCATACATTGAATAAATTAAAAATTCATTTTTATTTAATTTTATTTATTGATAACAAATACAATTATATATTTAAAAGACCAGTTATAAATTGATACAATGTCTCTCTTCAACAATTTCATTTACTGATTACAGTGGGAGGAGGTTGAAAAACAATTAGGGCCCATTTGGTTGATGGAATAGGAATAGGAAATTACGAATATGTTTGGTGCACTAAATCAAAATAGGAATACGGATACATATTCCCATTTTGTCCCTAAAGCAAGCGTATATCAATTCCAAAAAATAGTTGTTATTGGAATGGGCCATTCATATTCTCTATAAGACTTTTCCAAATTATATAATTATTTGGAATCCATTGTTAGATTAAATCCTATTTCATTTTGGTACTCATTTTATGAGGCATCATTTTCTCTGTAAACAATGCATTGGGCTCTAGACGTTGGATGAGAATTGATGTTGTTGAGAGTGTAGGAGAAGGCAGAACTATTAGATTTCATGTGTTTCATTCACATCTGTTGCCAAAATATCTTATCTTGCTGCAACAATCTACAAATGAGCAGCCGCTAATCTATAGGTTTTGAGCTACTATTGATACTGTCCATTTTGCCAGATTTTTCTTTGGTTGCATGTGGTTTTAAGATGTGAAGGTATGGTTGTTTTTTTGTGCTCTGCCAATAGTCATGAAATAAGTTGCCCCTTAATTTGATGTGGATGTAGTGAATGTGTGCTTTGTTGTTTTCTTTAATTTTTCTATCTAATTCACACAACACCAAGTGAGTACACTTTATGTTGGCCTGTGATACATGCTTTCCATTTACTTTGACTCACAACTATATCATAGGTTCAAGTATGCTCTATTATGGTATAATGTTGCTTCAAAGCATATATAGAAAAATAATACCCCATTTTGTATCATGGCACAATCTGGCAATTTGGAATAGAGTTCATAAAGTTGAGAAAAGGGCACTCAAAATCACTATATATTTAAGTACATTCAAAATCATAAATCTGCCTATTATGCAGGTCCCTCATCACTTTGGTGCATCTTTAGTCTCCACACACATTGATATTTACATTATTTTCTAGTTCCTTATTAAGAAAATAGGGTCCTTGTATATTTAATTTGAAACGGGTTCTAATTAGAATCAAGTGCATTGCACTTTAAAAAATAACGCTTATTGATCACATATTGATTTTTTCAAAATGATAATAGTACCCCTTGATTTCATCGCATCCAAAAAAATCTTTGAAAATGTTGGGTGTAGAATCATTCTTTAATAAACACCAAACATCTTAATAAATAACTAATATTGTATGATGTAGATTCATTTCAGGAACCCAAACTTGTCACACAAACAATTGGTCAAGATTAACTCATTTGGAATCAACTTCTTTACAATTTTTGAAATAATTAACCAAAAGTAATAATATAATTAAACAAATAAGTTTTTAAATTAAAATATATATATAAATATAATCTTATTCCAATTCTAATTTTGTACAACCAAACAAGGGATTAAAATTTTTCCAATCAAATTCCAAGTGAACCAAACGAGATTGGGATTACCATTTTCCATTCTTATTCCTATTCCCATTTGACATTCTAATTTTTAATTCCAATGCAACCAAACGGTCCCTTAAGGGAGAGAGAGAGAGAGACTAGATTTGGAAGAAGACTACACGTACGGAAAAAAGGAAGACTTGTTGAATTGGAAAGGGTGGGGAAAAGTAGAAAGTAGGCACCATTAGATGTTTCAACATATTTTCTTGCCAGGTTCCAATCTTCTTTGTACTATCTCATGAATAGATTGATCATTGATGCATATTTTTTATCTTAGAATCTATGAATTGTGTGTAATTAGAGAAACTCTTTTGTTTATTATATTCATTCCATATGGTTTTGAATAGTTTGATGTAGACAGACTTGTGATTCTATTTTTGTTTAAATAATGAGCACCATGACATGTAAATCTTTTCTTATGTTGTGCAACCATCCATGGAGTTGGAATAGCTAGGGAAAGCTTGTTTGGCATCCAGAATGAGTAGATTATCAAATGTTTGATCAAGTCTTACAGAGTGGTTGTGGAATATGACTTCAAATCTCAAAATTTCACATATTTCATAAATAGCTTACTGCCTAATCCATCGTAGGGATATATAATCCTTGCCTCTTTCTAGCAAACATTTTTCTTTTCTTTATCCTTTACTTCCACATGGGCATATAGACTGGTTGCTAGGAACAACTCCTTCTGTGGTAGCATTTCAACTACTGTGTGTGAGGCATGTCATCTACACTGTGGATATCCCCACCAATTTTTCTCTTCTTCTTTTTCGCACAGAAAGATGATAATATATTGTCCAAAACTTGGAATTATTATTATTTGATATTACAAAATCTAATAAGAGTGTAGTGAAATTAGTTAAACTGTGTTTTCTTTTATTTGGAAGGGTATTCATGTGTAGGTGTATCTCTAAACTATCACTTGTATCTTTTGGAATGTATTGAGATGCTTTTTATATTTTGTTGTTCTCTATAGTGGCTTGAGAATGAGAACTTAAGAAAAAGGTTTTATATTTGGCATAAAAACTTAAGATTTTGTTTGAGTTGAAATGAATTAAACAAGAATAGAACTTCAATGTTGGGGAAATTATAATTGTTTTGTTACCGGTGATCCTTATTTGGGAGGGGCACGTGAAGGATTAAGTCCTTCTACATTCCTTATATCCTTGTGATAGTTATATCTCCTCACTTGTTCAATGTTTGATCATCTCATCCTTGGAACTTAGTAATACATTCCCTGTTCTTCCAATAAATTGGTCATGTTGGCATTATAATCCTTTTCATATGATTGAAATTATGTTTTGATCTAGTGTGGATTTCATATCTTTCTACTATTTATAGAGAATGTCCATTTAGGTTGAATTTGTAATTGGATTTGTCAAACTCTATCTTTCATTGCTATTACTTGCCAGTTTGAAAGATGCAAATATCATTACTATTTTTTTCTATATAGCAATGTGTTCCTTAAGGTTAAAAGTCATATAATTACTTCAATTATTCAACACCTTTTTGTTGTTCTAAATTAAATTATCTTGTTGAGTAAATATTTAAGTTATTGAAGGGATCAAGCTGATAAGATATAGATTGAATACTTGTTTTGAAGATTTATTCATCTTTTGAAATTGACAAAAGTTTTAGAGTGATGATATCACTAATGGAATATTGATTTTTAAGTATCATATTAGATATTTAAGGTGTAGTTAAGTTATAATGCATTGGATGAGCATCTACGAATTCTTGGCTCTTTTAGAAAATTATAGGTGCATTATGGTGTCCTAGTAGTGCAAATACTACTATATATATAATTTACACATGTTGGAACTCAAATATGATTTCATGAAATGCCATTAACTCAAAAGTAATGATGTTTTCTTTCTTTGGTATACACCTTGTGTATCTATGTCTTATGAGATGAGCTCAAGATATGATGGATTTTTCAGGATACTTTTTCGTTGAGAATGAGCTCCATTAGATTGTGTGTGTGTGTGTGTGTGTGTGTGTGTGTGTGTGTGTGTGTGTGTGTGTGTGTGTGTGTGTGTGTGTGTGTGTGTGTGTGTGTGTGTGTGTGTGTGTGTGTGTGTGTGTGTGTGTGTGTGTGTGTGTGTGTGTGTGTGTGTGTGTGTGTGTGTGTGTGTGTGTGTGTGTGTGTGTGTGCGCGCGTGCGTGCGTGCATCCGTGTGTGTGTGTGTGTGTGTGTGTGTGTGTGTGTGTGTGTGTGTGTGTGTGTGTGTGTGTGTGTGTGTGTGTGTGTGTGTGTGTATTGTTGAACACAATTCCATTGTTGCTCATAGTTTTTCTTGGTTAGTATTCCTCGTTGTTGAGATGGGTATCTTTCATGTTAGAAAAGATTTTAGGGAATCTTAATAGCTTTTTGGTAGGATGGTAAATCACTCCTACGGTATTCTTTCCTTTTATGTTTCTTGAACAGGTTCTAGAGCTCCTTTTAGCATGGTCATCTTGTTCAAACCATCTTGGTATTTTGGTATATGATTTATGGTTTCTTTGGTACATCAAGTTCATAAATATGGATAAATATTATTTTCAAATTTAGAACTTGTCACTTCATCTTCCTCTTCATAGTTTTATACATATTCTTCTTTTAAATTAAACAAAAATTTAAATTGTTGGTTGGTCAATGATCTTGACTCTGGTAGAATTTCCACATTTCTTGGGATATGTTGACATGGCTCTTGTTTTTTAGGGGTAATATTTATAAACAAGGGTTTCAAAATTTCAAACATGGTTTCATCCAACAATTTCTAAAGCATGAATCCATTCGTTCTAGAAGTTTAATTTATATTTTTTCAACAATAATACCAAACTTGGAAAGCACTGAGAAGATAAAGATTCAAAAAGATTTCTACAATGGTTTCATAATCCCTACCTTAATTTGATGCTAAAAATTTGGTAAATTTAGTGTACTTTTAAAATCACATTTTTCTATACTTTTAGAAAATTCTCTTCCTTTAATTGCAAAAAAATTTCCGCAAACCCATGTGTGTAAACAATGAACTAAAATCTTCTAATAATGGTTTGTTCTAATCCTACTTGGGGTTTTGGATTTCTATTTGTAAAATTCCCTTACTTTATCAATCTTTAATTATTTTATGTACACTTAGTGCCTTTAATTAGAATAAGACTTTATTTTATTATTCCCTCTTCGTTTAATTTAGCAAGATGTTTTTAGAAAGCATAATTATTATTTTAACTAATAGTAATATTTAAAACCCATTAATTAAATGCAAATTCTAAATTTATTATTGTTAAATTAAGTAATTATAATGAATCCAAATTTAGCCTTTTCTATTTTAATTACTTCAATTTCCAAGATTAGATTTTTAATTAAGTGTTTAAAATTTATCGGTTGTATTTAATTAATTAAACATATTATAAAAATATCTTCTTTTCTAAAATTCTCATTTAATTATTTCCTTAGCCAAATAAATACACTTATAATCACAAAATACACTACATACTCCAATAAGAAACTCGACTAAAACAAAGTATGCAAATCAAACTCAAGGCTAATATTCTCGAATTCACATCACCTTAATGAATTTGAAAAGGCAAAAAAATTAGCTACTTTTCCTTTATCTTAAGACAATATAAGCTTAGGCTTAGGATTTGGACTTGAAAACTATATCCCCTCTTTTACCATTGAGATATTGTGATAGGGCATGCTCATCCTAGCAATTCAGGAAAGTTGATGCTCGATACTTGCAACCATCATAAAAGAAAAGCATGTGCTTATACATATATTTCTAAACTAAATAGGCAATGGAAGGGAGTGGTGCATCGTGTAAATCTTGACTCATAGGTAATACAACTCCCTCCCTTGAACATTAGATACATCATCATGAAGTAAAATAGACATGTATACCATACACATGAAAGTATGGGGTAAGTAACCAGAGTCTATACAAATCATCATCATTAACATAACTATAATCACTATATAAAAGCATTAAAAACCATACCATCAAATGAATAATCGTGAACCACAACAGTGCATGAAATATCTCAATTTTTAAGTAGCTCATCAAATATATGAGTCCAACATAAAAATAATATCAACCAACCAAGTATCCAAGTTTCATTGAATCAAATTGCATAAGCATGAAAAGCTAGCCTAAAAGAGTTCAAAAATATAGATGAAATAAAATTGGGGGTAGGTACTACATCCTCCCCACCTAGAGTTAGGCTTACTCTTGGAATCCTATAAACAAGTAGGGATATAAATCTTGTAATCTAGATGCATCCTCCCAAGTAACAAATGACTCATCTGTAGGGTCTCATTAGATGCTTACTTTCTTGATGATTCAAACCCTAAGTGTCAAATTGGACTACTAAAGTATGTGCACCAGATCCAAAGCCACTTGATCCTCCTATACCTATAATTGACTCCAATCAAGAACATTTATGAAATATACAATATATTTCCTAAGAACAAAAACATGGAAAAACATCATGCACATGAGCTAAGATGGGTGACAATGCAAGACATTAGGCAACTAGACCTATCCTCTCAAGAATCTCAAATGAGCCCACAAACTAGATTCGAACCCTTTCCATATTGGAGTACACGCTTTTGTGAATTTAATCTCAATAATACCTTCTCCCCAACTACAAACTACTTATCAATCCTATGAGCATTTGTATACTTCTTATGTCTATCTTGTGTTATGGACACATGCTTATGGATGCACACAACATTTTTCTCCATATGTCAAAGCATCTCAGTACCCAACAAGATGTGATCCTCTAACTTATCCCAACTCAAAGGTGTATGACAAGGAAGACTATATAATTCCTAAAAATGTGTCATCCCAATAAAATTGTGATACCCACTATTATATGTAAAATCCACTGGATGTAGATAGTCCTCCCAAAGAGTTTGTCGATCCATGACATACATCCTCAAAATATTTACAAGAAACTAATTCTCTCTCTCTCTCTCTCTCTCTCTCTCTCTCTCTCTCTCTCTCTCTCTCTCTCTCTCTCTCTCTCTCTCTCTCTCTCTCTCTCTCTCTCTCTCTCTATCCATCAATATCAAGGTGATATGTTGAGATGAAGTTCAATTATGTACTAAGATCATGTTTTAAGGAAGTCCAAATTGTGGACGTAAACATAAGATCCCTATCTAATATAATCTTTCAAGGAATATTATGCAATTTCATAATTTCATGGATAAAGACTTTGGGTATAGAAGTCATTTTGTAGGATGACTTTATTAGTGAAAAGTGTGCAACCTTAGTCAATTGATCAATAGTGACCATGGTAGCATCATATCGATGGGAGTTATGGGAAACCCCACAATGAAGTCTACATAAATAATATCCCACTTCCATAAAGGATGAGATTAGGTTTTAAAAGCCCTATAGGATGCTAGTATTTTTCTTTATCTCGCTGGAACTTGAGACACTTAGCCAAAAAATCAGTGATATCATGCTTCATACCAGACCAATAGTGTAATTTTTGCAAGTCAACATGCATCTTCTTGACACTTGGATGTTTTGAGTAAGGTGCATGATGGGCCTCAAATAGGATTAATGTAAGAAGATAATCTAATGGTGGTATATAAATCCTCCCTATATAACATAAAATTTCATCTAACTCTAAAACATATCTTGTAAATTAGCCTTACAAATATCTACCTGAGTCAATCTTTGCACTTATTTCCTAATACCAAGTATTTGTAGAAAGTGATTGAAGTATACAACTCCTCAAATATGCACTAAGAGTTAAAGTTGATATCACATGTCTCATGCAACTCAAATCATGAGCTACCATGTTCTCCTTCCACTAAATATACTTCACCTCAAAGTCATACTTGCATAGAATCTCCATACAACATCTTTTCCTAGAATTTAGATTGGCTTGTGTAAAGATATATAGTAAGTTGTGGTGATTGCTATGAAGCGCAAGATGATGCCCCACTAAGAAATGTCTCCATCTCACTAAGGCATGAAAATTTATTTCTAACTCAAGATCATGTATGGGATAGTTTAGCTCATGACCCTTTAGTTTGCAAGACTCATATACAATCAATCAAACATCCTTCTTACATAAGGAATGCTCTAATCCCTTATAGGGAAGCATCACTTCACACTATGAAATCACCTATTGGTTCAAGTACTGCTAGAATCCCCTTTGCACTTTTCTGTCCAAAACAAATTCCCCTTTCTTCGGAAAGAAGTGATAGGATATATAATTCTAGATAAGTTCTGGACAAACTTGCAGTATTATCTAGCCAAACCCATGAAACTATGAATTTTAGACACATTAGTGAGTGCATGACACTCTACCATAGCCTAGATCTTTGCAGGATCCACTAAGATACCATCTCCTAAAATAGCATGCCCCAGATATTGCACCTCAGACTAAAAGAAGTCACACTTTATTGAATTGGCATGCCACTAATTATCTCTAAGGCATTAAAGGATTAACTATAGATGTTCGTCATGTTCCTCCTGAGATCTGGAATATATAAATATATCATCCAAGAACACAAGTAAAAATCAGTCAAGGTAAGAATGAAATACTTCATTCATCAAGCACATGAATATTGATAGAGCATCTACCAAACCTAAAGGTACCCACTATAAACTCATAGTGGCCTTATCAAGTACAAAAGTTGTCTTATGTATATATGCATTATGAAGGCATAGCTAATGGTACCCTAACTTAAGATAAATCTTAGATAACACTTTGTCTCCCTTGATATGATCAAATAAGTCTTCAATCCTTGGTAAGGGATACCTATTATTAATCATTACTGTGTTCAACTTCTTGTAGCCAATACACAAGCGTAATAACCATTCCTTCTTCTTCATAAAGAGAACATGTACTTCCAATGGAGAAACACTCAATCTAATGTAACCTTTAGATAGAAGGTCCTCTAGTTGTAGTTTCAACTCACTCAACTCTTGAATGGTCATCTGAAAAGAAGCTTGAGATATGGGCTCCACTCCTAGAGTGAGATCAATGCAAAAATCAATGTCCCTCTTTAGTGGCATACCTAGGATCTCTCTAGGAAAGATGTAAGTAAAATCCTCCAATATAGGATGATCTAGGGCGTTGTCCTTAGTTTTCTCTTCCTCAAGTTCACTCACAATAATGATGATCTTTTGACAACCCTTTCGAATGCTTTGCTTAAGATACATTGTAGAAATAATGTGGAGGAATATAGGCCTATGGATGCCTAAAATCTTTGAGTCCTTACCCTTCTCATCCTTATGCCTAATGATCTTCTTCCTATATTTAATGTTATCTTCATGCAAACCTAGATAATTTGTGCCCAAAACTATATCATATGATCCAAGGGGAATAGCTTGAAGGTATACTCTAGTAGTGAATCCTCCTAGGTCCAAATCACATTGGTGCACTAGAGGATTTGTGGCTACCTTGGCCCCTAAAGCTAGTTCCACTTGCCAACCTATGTCTTATTTTACCACCTCCAGCTTGTACTTGGCAAGTTTAGAAGGTGATATGAAAGAGTTTGTGGCACTAGAATCAAATAGAATAGATTACTTTTGAAGTCTCAACCAAAGTGCCTTGGTGATCTATCACTGCAAAAACTCTATATGATTTCCTAGCATCACCCATTGTAGGCTTAGATGCTATGGACCTCTATCTATAATACAAAGAAGCACATTATGGATAATTAGTTGCAATTTTCCCAAACTGCCCACATGATAAATAGCTTGTACCTCTAATATAAGGAGGTGCATTGGACTATTGATGGTTGTCCCTACTAGAAAATGAGTGGGTACTATATACAAACTAACTATAATGATTGTGCTTATTGTGTTGAAAGTTCTAGAAAATCCTAGAATTGGAACCATTGTTATTGCTCTGAGGTGGAGTAAGGATATTCTCCACTGTTGCACCTAGTTTTCCCTAGAGAAAGGAGGCTTCCTATTATAGCATGATGCCTAATTTTTTGTGCCCCTAGACCCTAATGGTACATGTCCACTAGCATGTGCTCCCACAAAACCATCATGTCCCCTAGTGAATTTATCCTCTACAAGTATGGCTTAATGAACTGCCTCCTTAAGGGTCTTAGGCTGAAATACCTTCGCACCCCCAGTAATATGATTGTTTATTCCATGTATAAAGTACTACACCATCAATGGTGAACTATCATTGAGTCCTATATAGGGCATGAGCTCAAAGAATTTGTGTCATACTCTACTATGGTCGTGGTATACTGCCCTAGGTTGTGAAACTTGTCTACCTCTATTGACTCCATTGCATAGGTAGGGAATTCTCAAGAAATAATTCCCACATGGTGTTATTCATGTCCAATCCTAGTTTCCACTCCTTTATTTCCACCAGTTCACCACAAGAAAATCTAATGAGTAGCATGCCTTTCTTTGACATTAGTGCCAAATTATTGCATCACAAAACATCTATCCAATGTAGTCAACTAGTTCTTTGCATCATATCTAGTACCATGTCTCATAAAAGGTTTAGGTTTGACCATAAATAGGTCCTTCATTTGAGTGGATTTGATATAATCTCATCTATTCTCTACATGACCCCTCTTAGGGATCTTGGATCTATGTCTCTCATCGTTCCCAAAATGATTGGATCCCTCCTAATCAACTCTTTTTTGAACAGTTAGGCACTCTAAGAGAGTGTCCAATAGCTTCTTAGTGCTAGGTTTCTCCAAATCAACATGGTATCCCCCATTGTTCTCATCTATGTTCCCTTCCTAAATAAGACTCTCACTAGGGGTCAGAGGAGGGATAATATGTTTACCTCTCGCAAAATGTCTACCCCATCCTGAGCTATAGCCTCTAGAAACTAATCTAGTTTTAGTCACCATCCTCCTACAACATTCAAGAAGGAACAAGGATATCCTAAAATCAAATAAAGGCATGAAATCATAAAAATACTCACATGAATATATGTTTGAAAATAAAAGTTCAAGTTATTGATAAAAAATTAAATTAAATTAAATCAAGTGTTCTTCAAGTTTTTCCTGTTTCTAAGTTTGTGCATGCAAGTTTATTTTTCAAGTTATTCAAGTTGTAGTTGATAAGTATTATTGTTTAAGTTTTTGTAAGTTGACTACTTGTCATATAGTGGGTGTACCCAATTCCCAGAGTTTCCAATACAGAAACTCAAGCACTGATATCAAATGTAGCACCCCATTAGGGAACCCAAGAGAACTTAAACTAAGTTTGATAAAGTTTTTTTTTTAAAAGTTTACAACAAGATAGAGATAACAAAGAAGAAGCAATAACTAAAATACACATCACATAAACTATGAGCAATACTATTACAATTACATCTCTCAAGGGTTCCATAACATTGAATCACGCACATAAGTTTTATTAAGTTTAATAATTAAACAAATCCATGACATATAATAACCACTTCTACAAAATCTCATGAAATAATATACAAAGTACATAAGATGCCACAAGGCATAACCATAATGCATAATCATCCACTACACATGTTGTAGGGCATGAAATTCTAAAAGAATACAAAATAAAATATGATACCAAATTATGTAGGATCTCAAACTAACCAAGTACAAAATACCAAAAACTATCTACATGACATAATCACAAGTATCCATAAGATAAGAAGAATAGAACATCTAGAACAAGGTGCATCTAGCATCGGTTTCCAACTTTCGGATCTTAATGTCAAAAGAATCACTACCATCCAACCTCGTGGAGCCTAAATGTACCACTCCCACCATGTTGAGGACATAATCTCAAGTCCCAAATGGATAACAATCCACAAATCACACCAAGGAATCTAGGTAAAGGAATCATGATAGCATTCTATCTCAAAGGTACCAATTACAATAAAGTAAATATCTAATCCAAAAGGCAATCATTAATATGTAGGAACCTATTGTGCATATGAGAGATTTCATCACATTAGCTAACTCTAAGGTCATCCTAGCAATCTCTCTAAACTCTAGCCCCTTAGTGATTTTATGCGGTATCAAAAATCATTTTGTGTAGACAAGAAAACTAACTATGCAAGGATACTACTACGCATCTTCTTCCACTCTCATCCTAGCATGTACTAGAACTCAAGGCATTGATGAGGAACACTAACTCTTTTTAATTCATTTTAATATCCATTTCTATAATTGTTACCACTTGTTAAGATAACTTACAATGAGTTACATTGGCAACCACTTTAGGGCCCCAACCCCCATTGCAAACCACTTTCCAACATACACGTAAATAACCTACTCTAAGCTCATAAATCAAGTGTATCATAAAGCCACAATAATCACACTCACTCCTATATAAGAAACTAGAAATGTCCATTGGTTCTCAAAACAAAACATCAACACAATATCCCAAGAACACTAAACAACATGAGCTTCACATAAAAAGAGTTGTTTCCATGATAGGGAACATGTAAAATCAAATCATGATATTGATCACTAAAAGCATAACAATCACATCCCCAACCTCTAGTGTACTTTCCTAACTGGCCAACTACATAGGTTTCCCAAACCGACATGAGATTAAAGATATGCAAAATACGTTAGTTTATTTAAAACGCAAGTGTATTCAGCCATAGTTTTTTGTTTAGCATATCACTAAGATTTGGTTTTGAAAGCAATATGGTATTTTCATTGTGATGGCTTTTCCTTGAAATAGAAGATTACAATGTTTTAAAATCAATGTATTAAATTTTTCACCATTCAATCTTTTGGCTAAAAGTACTTAGTTTTTCATTATGGATAACTTGATAAAATTTAAAATATCATTATGGGTAATTATTCTTCATGATATTGGGTGATAATAAACATTTTAAATAAATATTTCCTTTAATATTTTTTGAAACCAATCATATCTTTACAACAAAATTTCATATTCCTCACTAGTAGAAGAACTCAATATTAAATAAAAACAAGTTTTTTTAAATCCAAAATAATCACACTTATTATTTTATCTTTAAACAATAATACTTTATTTGACAGTTTGAACCAATGGGGAAAAATGCTAAGGATCTATATAATCAATTTGGTGACATAAATATTAAAACCTTATAAACAATGCTCATAATGAAGCTTTGATAATGTTAATATTTCAAATGCACAGAAATACACTAGTTAAAACATAAAACATTCACACATACTACCTTGGTATTTGACTAAACAACTATGGCATTTTCAAAATAATAAAATAAACTTGCTAATAAGATATAATGTGATAATATTCAATTTTTTAAGGATGGTTTCAAAAGATGATGATGTATAATTAAGGATAGGAATATTGATTAATTTGAAGCAATCTCTAGCACTCTTGACAAATTAAATAGCCCTTCTTTAATCAAATAGCTCTATTTCCTTAAAAGGAAGCTCAATAGATTATTCTAGAAAAATTTTAATAAGATTAAACGACTAACAATCTTGGCCAAGAAGTATTGCATGGAGGATAAACAATGCAGTTAGCCAAGGTTGAGATAAAGAATAGTTTAACAAGGTAGCTGAAAAAAATGGAAATTTTCAGAAGCATACTCCAAAGGGAGGATACAACTCTAGTCTTCACAATTATGTAAGTAGGGGAATCCCTAATTCATATGATGTACTTTGTAGATGAAATAAACTCTCTATTGGAACGTAGGATTCATGTATAAATTTTAATATTTTAATTAAATTTTTTGGCTTAGGCATTTTACCAATCAAAAATAAAATCTTTGTTTGACAATTTAAAAAGTCATTAAAGAAAATATTTAAATTTATTAAAGCCTAACTTTAATACTAATGAATATTTAAATGTAATAATATTTTAAAAATAATTATATTCAAAAAATAAAAAATATAATAAAATAACATTCCTAATATGTTATGCAAAGGTTTGGCCATCTTTTAAAATTGGCCCAATTATTATTTTTGTCAAGTTTCCTAATTACCTAGCATGCTTTTTCAAATCTTAGCTCATTTTAATTTAGCCGATAGGCTATTTATGGGAACTTTGTTCCCAAAATTGGATTTTTGACAGAAAAGTTGTCATTTGGTCGAAAAAGTGGTTAGTTGGTCAAAAAAGTTGTAAGTTGGCCAAAAAAAATATCAGTTTGGTCAGAAATTTGTAAATCCTTTGGCCAGTTTTTTTTTATCTCACTCCACTTTTAACTCTTGTTTTGATATTTATTAATTGTTGTCTCCACTTTTAACTATTGTTTTTCTTTTTCTATTTATTTATAAAATTAACTATTTGTGATCTCAAGTAGCTCATATTGTGATCTCTATTTATTTAACTTTTTATTTTTAAAGTTAAGTTAGATTTTAATTTTTAAATTATTTTAATTTAGTTTTTTATATTAGTTTAGTTTTTTTAAATATTATTTTTTCATTTCTATAATATATTTAGTCAATAAAATATTTCTTAGAGACGTTGCTATTTTTTCATATTATTTATTTATAATTCTCTTATTAATTTTTTATAATAGATTTTTTGATGGGATTTTTTTTAATGATTGTTTCTCATCTATGATATATTGAATTTAGATAAATAATATTTATTAATCTATTTAAAATATTTTACTAAATATTATGATTTAAATTGAAAATTATTAAAAATCTAATTTGTTCACATGAGATTATATTTTAAATCTCCACTTTTAACTATTGTTTTTCTTTTCCTATTTATTTAAAAAATAATTACTTGTGATCTCCACATTAGCTCAAGTTGTGATCTCTATTTATTTAACTTTTGACTTTTAAAATTGATTTAGGTTTTAGTTTTTAAATTATTTTTATATTAGTTTAGCTTTTTCTTTAAATATTATTTTTTAGTTTCTATAATTTATTTAGTCAATAGAATATTTATTAGACATTATTCTTTCATATTATTTTTTGTAATGTTCTTATTAATTTTTCATAATAGATTTTTCTATGGGGTTTTTTAAATGATTATTTTTTTCATATTTGATAAATTGAATTTAAATAAATAACATTTATTAATCTATTTTAAAAACTTAGTAAATTTAATGTTATTTAAATTATAAATTATTAATAGTCTAATTTATTCACATAAGATTATACTTTAATAATTTTATTAACGAGCACCTATAGGCTTATCATTGCAAACACAAAAGCTTGCAACTTCCAATAATATATAGTTGTGTATATTAAAATGTGTATACTTATATAGATATTGGATATCAATTATAACACAACTAATTATTTAATAACCATTATAGAAGGATGGACAAGTGAATTCATCAATATTAAGGCAACAAACTATTAATAAGGAGAAGGAAAAAACTTTGAGGAGGGTAGGAGGAAAACTTGGGAGAACAATTACATCCTTGCCAACAACTTTGAGAAACCAAAGACCATACAATTTTGTGCATAGAAGCTAGATTTTCTCCAAAAACCAAAGATAAGAAGGATTAATAAGAAATAAAATATGCCTATGTTTAATTGAAGATGGCATTTTTCTCTGCAACAACAAATATGAATTGAAAAAAACTTACAAATCATAAAAATGAAGATCTAAAGCGTGCAAAACATTTGGAATTCTTTGTAAAAACCAAATAAGGAAAGGCAATTTATAAATAAAAAATGCCCTTTGCCTCATTCCAATCATTTCAGTACTTTAGCTAGGGTTTTTCTAGAAAAATCATAAAGCACTAAGAGTAAATCGATTAGACAAATGGAAAAAGTTTCCAACATAAACGATTTCCTGTACTAAAGAAAAAACCAAACTTTTGCTCTAGCAATATTCCTTCCAACGACAGGACAAACAAAGAATTGGAACAAGGATGGACCAGAGTTGGTAAGCATGCCAAAAGATGAATTTTTCAAAGCTTGTAACCAATTTGAATAATCGTTCAAGGGGAAATATTGATAATCTAGATATATTAATTTCCCAAAATTATCAATATAACCCTAGCTCAAAATATCAAAAGGATAACAAGAAGGATCCTCCACTTTCCAAGACAAAAGATTATATTATATGAGATTTTAACGTCCACGGGGCTAAAAAATAGCCTATGGGACACTATAACCCCTACATCAACTTAGTTAGTTGGAAAACATGTTACTTTCAATAAGAATGTGGAAATTCTAAATCAAAATGGAGTAATTTGTCCAGAGTCACCACAGGTCGATCAACATCTATCAATCCACAAATGTATAACCATAATGCTCAAACACACAAAATTTTTGCAATCCACTAGAAAAAATACATGAATAATTTCTAGAAGCACTTTTAAAAATACGGGTCATACACCTTCTAGAGTGGCCCTAGATCTTCTATGAGGAAAATTATGGTATGATTGATGGAGGAATTGAGCGATTAGGTAAGTAGTTCTAACCTGATGAACAATTATATTTACTTGGATTATAAAGATGTAGTAATTAAAAAATCTTTTATCCATGGTGATTCTATTTTCTTTAAAAGTTTCTATTTAAATATTTTCAATTGGAAACCATATTTTAATGTTGAAACTTATAAGAAAGAGATAGTCTTTAAATGGGTGTCAATTATTAATTTTCCCAAGGAGCTCCTACAAATCAAAATACTCTTCCAAATTGGTAATTTAATGGGAGGCATAGTTATCGAAACTACTTTTCTAGACAACTCTTCTATCAAGTTTTTAATTAAATTTCAGCAAGACACATTATTTTTCAAGCCTCTAAAATTTACCACTAACCATTCCATCTATAAGTTCCATGTTTATATATATATTATATTGGAAATACTAATCTATTTTCATCAAAAGAAATGGAGGACATAAAAGATACACCATGCATAACGGAACCTAGATGAACAAATCTTAGTTTTAGATTTGGAAATCTCAAGCACAAAAATATGTGTTGCCATAATAACTTGGAGGAATCAAAGTAGGTGGTCATTGGTGGTAATTAAAATAACAAATACATAAGGGAAAATCTTTAGATGGGTAATCTAGACCCTTTTACTCCAGATCAAGAGCTAGAGGAAGGAAAAATCATATCAAAGAAGCTATCGATCCATTTGGAAGAAACTAGGGGTGAAGATAATTTTACCTTTATAAAGGAATTAGAAACATATGTTCGAATTGAAAACCTTGATAAAAACAAGATTATGGAGCAAGTCAACATCTCTAAAGAAAATATGAGAGAAAGGGTCTAGATTTTAGGCAGTGAAATTAGTATTTGGGGTCTTCATTATCAATATGGAATTGGGGACTTACAAAGTTAATATAAACCCAAAAAAATGGCAACATTTAGACACAAGAGCACAAAATTTGGAGCACATAAAAGAAACTAATGAAAACATAAGTATGAAAGAAGTTGGAGCATATGACATTATATATAAGGTGAAGGATATGTATGAGCCTGAAAGAAGCGATTTAGAAAATTTAGGAATAGAAGCTAAGATTAATATGATGGAACAATGTGAAATTATAATTAGCAAAATTTATTTATAGAAGAAATAAGAGAGAACATTTGATTACATAGCAAGTCGATGAAGGACATCATGGGAATACACAATAACATGTGTGATCAACTTATTTTATGGAAAAGGCTCATAATTTGTACATGGGCCTGCAAGAGAAAATATTGGGGAATGATCTGAGGATAGATGTGGGACTATCACCTGAAAGGGATAAGATACATGAAAGTTAAAAGGGGAATATATGAGAAGATACAATAGGGCCATATACAACAATGAGAAAATATAATATCAATCAGAATCCTTCAAATACATTGGAGGATAATGGTGGTGAGGCTAATAAAGAACCAGGAAAGGAAAAAGGTTTATCATCACATATAATTAGCCAAAGATATAAATTAGATCAAGAGGTAGAGATATACATGGACACAAGGAAAAATGAGACTGGAAAAAAAGACCGAGCAGTTAACAAAAGGGAAAAAGGAGAAAACAACCCATGGTTATAGAGCAAGTGATGAGTTCAGCAAATACCAAGCGATATAGTGAATTTGTGAAAGATAAAAACATAGTCTTAGACACTTTAGTAGGAATAGGGGAAGATAAATATTTGGATATAACAACAATAAAAGAGAATATAAAGTAAAAAAAAATGAAATGAAATCTATTCTACCCTTCCTAGAAACAAAAGAGAAAAGAGAAGGAGCTTGCAAATATAGTCCTATTAAGTTAGAGATGCTCTTAAGGGGATCTAAATTGATAATCAAGAGGAGATCCCAAATAATTGGAGTTTGGACAATTTAGACAAGAATAAAGAAGGAAAAATATAAAATTGGGAGGAATTCAAGATCTAGGAAATAGAAGAATGTCAGAAAGATATAGACAAAACAAATGGTGTAGATAATTAGATTAAACAAATAGAAGGCATGTAAATATGGATGAGGATAAAAGAGGATTTAGTAATAAAATTATGAAAGAAGTAGAAATAGAAAATTTAGATAAAGAGAAAGATGAATCTATTGTTGCAAGTGTGCAGAACATTAGTATAAATCCATACACCCTTTGGTATTGTGGCAAAATTTCAAGAATTAAAACATCCAATATGTAGAATAAAGAGGACAAAATGTACAGTATCAATGGATTAATTAAGGTATACTAGCTTTAACACATTTCTACATCCCTATCAAAGAATGTACCTTCTTCCTTATATAATTTTCTAAAATTATTATTGGCTACCTCTATAATGAAAACTTCCAGCTTATTAAGGAATGTAGGGACTTCCATGATTTCATTATGAAATATTCTTATGTTCCTTTACTTCCATGTCTCCCAAAAAAGTATAGATGGTGAGATTTTCCAAAGATTATTGTAAACCTTACTACTCCCATTTTTAGGCCTACTTTTTAGAAAATTAAGAATAGTAGCTAGAAATGCTAGATTCTAATTTAATTTAGAATAGATTCATTGCAAACAATCCTTAGAAAAAGGACAATCAAACAATATATGCTCATCAGTTTCAGAATTAGCCTCGTGTAGGGGGGATCTAGACAAACCCTCAAAACCTATCTTAGTAAACAAATCCATTGAAAGAATCTTCTTCTGGAGTGTATCCCAAAGGAAAATACAAGCTTTGGGAAGACATATTGAATCCAAAAATAGATTTAATGGAATGTCTTTTGAAGCCTCCCATATAAGTCTATCTTTCCTATCTTTGTGATTGACATGTCTTTCTTTTAGTAGTTATTCAAGCATTTATTTTTCTTGGTATAACAACACAGTTTCTTGGAGGGATTTCCATTACCATCCCCCATATTGATTATTATTCAATTTGATTTTATAATCACTAAGTCATTTTCCCCAAAGATTGGAGAGAGCGACTTTGATGTTTGTTGGCAAGTTATAGCTATCTAGAGGAGGATGGTCATCCCAATAATCCTCCCAATATAATGTGTTTTGTCATTGACCTATGTCTTAGGTTAATTTTTTTGTAATGAGAGGGTTATAACTCATCATAAATTTTCAAATTCTAGATCCCCTTGGGGTGTTACTTTATCTAGAAGAGAGATAGAGGAGTTGTGTTATTCAAATATTTGTTATACATGAATTTTTCTCATTTACTATCAGGATCTTGATACAACCTCCATTTAAGTTTCACACCTAGCACTGCATTTTTCCAATTCAAGTTTTTTATTCCCAATCCACCATATTCTTTTGGTCTACATATGTTGTCTCATTTTATTAGAGTATGTTTCTTCTTTTCTTCAGTACCTTGCCAAAAAAAATTTTAACTTCCTATCTAGATTCCTTTTAACTCCTTTAGGAAGAGGAAGACAAGACTATTAGCCCCAACTAATGATGTAACTAAGGATATTTTATCATATGTAAAAGAGTCATATCAGTAGTTATGTTTTTATTGATGTCAAGACTTAATTGGTTAGACATTATGATAATTCAATAGATTACCATATCATTTGATCAATGAAGAAGATTTGATTGATAAGAAGGATTTGAGGAAAGTATGATTATGATAAAGTTGATGATTATTGGTGTTCAATGGATACTTGAATGAATTGGACTATGATAGTATAATGTTGGTCTAATTGTTTTGCAATCATGTTATGTTGTGATTAAGTTCATAACTAGTGAGTTATTGAAAGAAGGACTACAATATTAATCAAGAGATTACAATTGTCACTGAGTGCCTAGAAAAGAAAAGTTAAAGTTAGTGTTAATCGATTGAACTATTACTTGAGTCTAGTTGCAATGTTCACCGACTAAAGATTAAATAAAAGATTAATTTGAGGCCAAAAAATGATGAAAGTTGAGAATTTTTTAGAAGCATAAAGGATAAGGATGAAGTTTTTTATGAGATCAATGACTAGAATAATTCAAAGATGATCGTATGGAGAAGATTTTTTTTTTCATAATGAGCACAAACTTTGAGGTAAACTAGTATTGACGAAATGGCTAGAGCAATGAATTTAAATTCTACGGTTGTAATCAAGAGGCAAAATCTAGAAGGATCTAGAAGGAAGAAGTTAACTATTTAAGGAGATGAATGAGACCATTTTTGGTTGCTAATTGTTTGTTTGTATAGCCGATGAACTGTAGAAATTAAAAAGAAGAAAAATACAAGGTGAACTAAGCAGAATAGTGATGAATAGATCAAGCAAGGGAAGTGCTAAAGTGAAAGAGATAGTGTGTGAATCATCTAGATAGAGATCAGAAGGTAGAAAGAAAGCAAAGCATAGATTTGAATAAGAAAGGTAGTGCTAACCCTAGCAAATCATTTGACTGTTACTTTCTTATGATTTTAGCAGATAAAATCTCTAAACTGAGTGGACCTAACAAGTATTTGAAATCATATATGGTAACATTGATTAGTGATGTTTTGTAAGTCCTTAGATGTAGGTCACTCTTTAGTAATGATAAGGAGTGATAAGGTCTAGATGATTTTTGGTTTAAATCCTCTAACCAATGCACAGTAAAAATGTGCATGTAAACCTTTAACAAGTTTGGTTCCTAGTAGAGTTCACTTCAAAAGAGTGAAATTTTTGGTTTATTGGTTCTCAGGTAGTTTTTCCGTTTATAGGTTCCCACATTAAAATATCTATGTCAAAATGTGTGAATGCTTAGGTGTTGCAAAGTTTATTTTCATGTTATTTACTTAATGCAACAACTTGACATAAGCTAAGTTAATACTCTAATACTCCATAAAGTAAAGAATAGTGAGATAATAGTTTGAAGTAAAGTTGACATAAATTTGATATGAAATATTGAGAATGGTTATCGAGTTATTGTTGTGAAAGATTATGAAGTTGAATTTAGTACTCTTTTTTTTAAAGGCTTATAGCATAACTGGTGATAAGAGATTCGCCCTCCGTCCTCCCTGCCCCCAATTATAGAACAATTGGCATTAGAGATAAGTTCTTAAAGAATTTTTTTGAAGGAATTTAAGCTAAATATCTGAAGATGTATAAGAGACAAGTACCAAAGCTAAATAAGGAGAACTTATCCTCATGTAAAATTAGAATGAGGCTACATGTATTAGGTATTGGAGAAAATACTCTACACTAACTAGAAAATTTATATTTTTCTCCTACCCCTTTTATAACTATGGAAATGATGGCATAGAAGAAAGAGCATAATATTTTGATGATTGAGATTGCATCTACCCTAAATGATGTTGATTTTGATGATATCAAGAACTATACTAATGCAAAAGAAATGTGGGAAGGTTGGAACTTGTACATGGTGGAGATGAGAATGTGTTGAGAGAAAGAGTAGAAATTTTGAGAGGCAAATATGATGACATGAGAATGAAGGAAGATAAAAAATGTTATATAGTTTGGGAACCGAATTAAGGAAGTTATGAGTGCAAAAAAATCTACTAGAGGAGTTATCAGTGATATTGAAGTTGCAAGGTCCTCAAAACCCTCTTACATGTCTATGCTATAAAAAAAATTGCAATTCAAGAAGTTAGAGCTATGCCTAATAATGTTCTTACTCTTGATGGTTTAGTTGGTTAGTTGACTACATTTGAGTTGACTAATTTTGATAATAGTGTGCCTATAATTGGGAAGGCTTTCAAGTCTTCACTAACCATTAGTAGTTCAAAGAAAGAAAAGAGAAGTAAAGATAAAAGTGAGTTAGAATCAAAAAAATTCTTGCAAGGAGATTATCAAGAGGTAAAGGTAAATTAAAAGGAAAAATACCTATGATATGTTTCAAATGTAATGAAGTTGGTCACTTTTCTACAAAAATGTCCTAACAAGTACATGGATGAAAAGAAAGACAAAAATGATAAGAATGATTACAAGCATAGAAAAAAAAAAGTGTTAGCATAAATTTTGATCATATTTCTATGGGGGAGTATAATAATATTGTTGGAGACATGATTTATTGGTTAAGTGTTGCATTCATGACAACATTTGTCGTTGATGTCAGCATACTTTTTATTTAGTGAAAACTGATAGGGTTACAAAGGAAGAAGTGTTTAGTGTAGTTCAAGGATTAATGATCATCTTATGTGAACTTGATAATATGTCTATCAATATGTCTAGATTCTATAGATATGAGTGTGTATGGAAATATGAAGACCTTTTCAAGTTATGAGGATTTTACTAAAGGTAACTTTTAGACAACATTTTTAGAAAATAGGTACTATTATTTTGATTATAACTCCTCACATGAATGTAATTGGCTTAAGATGACTGAGACAGAGGTTGAAGACATGATAGAGATTCACTGGTGAATAAGGAATAATCAAAAGATCATCATGTGAAAAGTTATGAATATTGTGAGATGACAATTTATTGATAATACTGAAATGTGTAAAATCATAATGCAACTTGTATTACAATATCTTAAGATTTTTCTATATTAGGAAATCCTCAAGGCCAACTCAATACTTATTCTTTAGTACTTGGTATAAAGGAAAGATTATTTCATTGGTTGTAGTCATTAGTGAGATCATTTTGTTATGCAAACTTGAAAGTGAGATCCAGTGTAGATAGTTATTGTATGAGTGAAATTGAATGCAAATATATTTTTATCATAATAGAGATTAATGTGGATTGATCTAATGTGAGTTTTAAAGGAACTTTATTGGAAAATGAGTTGTTTATTTAGTCCAAAAATCTTGGATATGCTTATCTCAAAGATTGTTTAGTGAAGACTGTTTCTGAGATTATTTGGACAATGGGTTCAGTTGTCTTCCTTTCAACTCCTAATAGGGTTGGAATATCCTAAATGGGATTCAAATTCTCATAATAGAGACTCATACATACTATTCGTATCTCATTGAATCCTAATAGGGTCTACCCTTTCACAAGGAACTTTTATATTAGTACATCATCTTGTGGGCATGGTTATCTTTCTATGCATTTTTCATTTATTATTTGCATACTTTGGAATAAATAAATATATTGAGAGTTGTTATAAATGTAAACTAGTTCAACCCCCCCACTTTCAATTATCTTGTTGGATTTTACTTTCCAACAATTGGTATTAGAGTGTCGGGTCCTTAATAAGAAAAGTTTAATAGATTGAGGATATCCATGGCGCATTTCAGAAAATAAAGTTTGAAGTTTGATGAAGTTAACTATGATAGCTATAAAGAAATATGTTCAAACACTTCTTGTATGCATGGGTTCATAATTTTGGTTGGTTACAATAAATAAGAAGAGTGTAAATGAATAAGACAAGCTTGACTCTAGTGAAGAAGTTTAGAAAGATATATTCATGCAAAATATGCTCGCTAGAGAAGCACTATGGGTAGCCCTTCCTAAAGCAAAATATGGACAGGTAAAAACTTTAAGACTTGCTAATGAGATTTGTCTTTCTCTAAAAAGGATATTAGAAGGTGTTGAACATGCTAAGAAGGCTAGATTGCAAAGTTGGATATATTTATTTCAAGATGCTAAGATGTTGGAAGATGAAACTTTAAGAGGTTATTTTACTATAATATCAGATATTGTTACAAGAATTAAAAGTTGTGGAGGTAAAAAGACAAAAGATGAAGTTGTGTGGAAAATATTGACCTTAACACCTTCTTATCATCAGAGAGCATAGATGATTGAACAAGTTATTCCTTGCACACCTAATTTTACAAGAGAGACTCTTCTTGCAAGATTAAAGACATCTGAAATGTGGATGAAACATAATGAAAAATGACCTAGAATATAGAGTACTTTTAGCATACAAACAGATAGACCTACATTGACAAGAACTGTAAGTACAAGTGGAGATTATGCCAGTAGTGGCTAAGCAGAGGATGAAGAAGACAAGAATACTGAAGAGGCCTTACCTTTCTTATGAATAGATAAACTAAAGGTAAAAAACTTCTTACATGTTGGAAATTTAAAGAACTTGGCCAATATTCTTCTAAATGTTCTAAGAGGGTAAAGAAGTTTGAGCCTAGAAAGCCTTACAAGTCAAAAGTATCAAAAAATTATTTCTATGTTGATGAGGATGATGAAGTTGATTTTAAGATGATAACTTTCTTAGAAGACAGTGATAATGAGGATAATGAAATTAGATTTGTTTCTATTAAGGAAGAAAGTCTTGGAAAAAAAATAAGAGAAGAAAAGAAACTAGTATCGCAAATAAAAAAGAAAAAGTTAGATTGGATTATAGATAGTGGTTGTTCCCATCATATGACTATATATATATATATATATATATATGAATAAATTTATTGAGTTCAATAGGTATTATGGAGAAGTATTTAGAGTTGGAAACAACATTGTGTGTCATATAAAAGGAAAAGGATCTATTACACTTGATGGAAAGACTAACATTGAAGATGTTTTCTTTGTGAATGGTTTGAAACATAATCTTTTGAGTGTTGGACAACTTATTGATAAGGGATATCAGCTAAAGTTCATAGAGAAGACCTGCATTATCAAGGATAAAGATGCTAAATTAATTGGTAATAGTACAAGGACAAGAGGTAGTGTATTTTAATTGAATCTCTCTTAAATGACTTGTTTAGTTACGAAAGTGGATGATAGTTGGTTATGACATAAGAGATTTTGTCATATCAACTTTGATAACATTGTCAATGTTAGTACTACATTTGCAATTAGAAATTTTTGTAAGATTGTGAAACCTACTAACATGATGTGCAAAGAATGTGTAGAATGGTCATTCACACAAGATACATAAAGTAACACAACATCGACTCAATAGTACTAATGGAACATTCATTACTTGTAACAAAATAGAAAAAGAATACCAATTGGCGAGGAAATGTTATTTCTTTAATTGATTATCAAAAACATGAGTACATCATCAATATTCCAAAGTTCTTATACAAGGGTCATTTGGTTGGGAAAACCAACCAATGCATTCCTCAGTTCTAATTATAATGTTACTTTATTATGTACTACATCTATCCCCCAAGAAAATAAGTCATCTTCTAGATGACTACCCAATAAACCAGAATAAAAACTTAGACTTTAAGAAGAGGGTTGAGAACACATCCCTGTACTCATGGTTCCATGAAGTCATTATAGTTCTTGGTCAATCACTTTCTTTTTGGACCAAACTCCCTATAAAACTTGCAAATAATCCATCTTCTTTGCTTCTCTTGTTGTGATTTTTTCTTCCAAGGAAGCCTTTTCTATGTTCCAGTTTCCTTCTAGGACTACCTTTTCTATGTTCAAGCTTCCTTCTAGGAATGCCTTTTCTACCTTCTATTGTTATGTCAGAGCAGCTTTTTTAATCTTCCATTCCTTAGCCAATCATTGTGCCAAGTTTTTTCCTTGCTAGAGCTCTAAGTATGTCCTTTGAATTGTAATTTACATGTTTGCAAGTCTCTATTTAAGAGGTGTTTGTTCCTAAGCTAGAGGTATAATGTATGATTTTATCCATTTCATAGTTATTTCCACCTATCCATATCCACTCTACTGAAGAAACTCCCAGCCTTTATGATAACCTTGATATATAAATGTTACCAACGATTCAGTCACCCTAAGTATGGTCCCCATATTTTGATTTTTAGTGTGCATGATTATTTCTTTAGTGGAATGTTCCACATCTTGTAATTCGTTCAATAACATTGTAGTTTTGTCCGCAAAGGAAAATGTTTCAGCTCATCCCACTCTCTCACTCTATATTTCTACAAGATCTCCATCCTCTTTTTCAAGAGGGGTGGGGGAAGGTGGAGAGGCCATCCCTTCTTCCTCAAGTAGTTTATTGGCCTCCTCTAGAATTATATCCTCAATCAGCATATCCTCTGCAGTTATAGTGTCTCCTCCCTACTTCTCCTTTTGAATGTCTATTTGGCATGTGGATTGCACCACCAAAGAAATAGGATGGACCACTTTTTTACCCAATGGTGTTAGTAACCTCACCTTGTGTGCATATTGTCTTTGGCATTGGGGGTATATCACCTTAGTGCAGGGTTGATATGATGGGACTAGTTGCACTACTATACAAAGGAAAAGTCTCATGGCCCCTCATTGTAGAATGTGTTGTTGGTGTTGACTTCCTTCTCCCTCTTGCATGTTTTCATTGTCCTTCTCCAAGGTTTGGTCATCCTCACCCTCTACTATATTGGTTCTTCCATGAGCTCCTTCATATGTATGAGCACTTCCTTGGACACCTTCATCCATATGCATGTTGGCCACTATACCATCCCTCAATGTGCTTAGGTTAGGTTGGTGAATTTGGGCATACTCTAGTACCTCTATGGGTAGTGGTCCTCCTACTGGTGGTAAGAATATGGTATCCCCAAGTGTGCCTTTCAAGTGACTTAGATGAATCTCTACCTCCTAGGAATCTAAATATGTGTCTGTGCTACTCTCCTCCTCTTTAGTGTTGTTCTCTCTAGTATCCTCCTAACTTGAATCCTCAACAATTGCTACCTATACCTTCATCTTTTTCTTTTTCTTTTTTTGAGGTTCTCCTCCACCTCCTCTATAGGTGTCCAAGTGCACCCAATATGTCATTGTTGGTTTGTAGGGTTCCAATCTATTCTTTAGAACTAATGTCCCTCTATGCTTAGTTGTTAATAGAGTACAAACTACTTCCAAAAATAAGGCTATGACATGATGTGACATGTAAAATATGTGATTCTTTAGTTCCATGAATTATTTCAATCTTTCAGAGAGAAATTGACCCTAGTTGTACACTTGTCCCCTATGTAATCCATCAAACATGGGTAACATCCATAGAGCAATATCTTATGTGTGGTTGTTGGCTATGATTTTTCTCTTGACCAAATTGATAATGCAACACCATTCTTCATTGGTTATGAACACTTTCTTGAGACCCCTATTGTTTACTTAATTCAAGCCATTACTCTAGTTAAAGTGTTAGAAATGACTTTAACATGGGGCATATGCTCTTCTCACTTTTTGCACGCAAGAACTTACTTGACAACTTAGACATAAAATTTAGAATCCCTCTAAGAATTAAGAACAATCATAAATAATGAATTCTCATTCCAAACCTTTGGCTCCACTAGGATGAGGGTATCCCTAAGATTGGGTCTCTCTTTATTTTGAACTTACAATATGACATTTCCCATACATGTATAACTCATTCAAAACTCAACATGTTAATTCACATACATGAATAAAACATTTTTAACATTTATTTTTGTGTGATTCACAATGAGATGTATACTTATCATTGTGTGAGCTCATCACACCCTTTTTTTTTGGTTCTCTTTGTCCATGATTTCTCTCTTATTGTGATCTTAAATTTAGTCAAGGCTCAAACCCTTGGGAGATTTATATAGTCTTTGTCTCCTTCATTGTGATAAGACCTTCTCCTGCCTTTATGCTCTACTCTACCAAGAGTTTGGGTTGATATCATAGTCTCATTAAAATGGGGGCCAAATGTATCATCTTAAATTGGAATCACTTCAATTTAATGACAATTTAGCACCCATTTAATGTGATTTCATCATAAATTGCATTTAATTTGTATTCTCCCCTTTCTTCTTATATATTTTTATTCCTCCTTGATGGAATCAAGGTAGAATTCAATAGATCCTCCATGGTATTCCTATTTCACAATGCATAGATTGATGTAGGACCTATCCCTTTGGTGTCCTTTTCTATCTTCCAATCACCTAGAATCTTTTTTTCACACTAAAATAGGGTTTTTCACAAGACCAGGACAAATTTCCCCAAAACTAGTGCCTGATCTAGAACACCAAGGGAATCCCAAGGCTTTCTAGGCCTTGAGGTCAAGGATGAACTATGTCACTACCCCAAGTCAAGGACATAGTGCATCCCTAATCAAGTCAAGGATGTAGTTGTTAGAAAGTAAAGTCCACCAAGATAACTCGAGGGGAGTGAATCATTTATCAAATTAAAGCAAATCTCAATATCCTTACTAAATCCAAACATGTAAGCAATAGATGCAAGAACCATAGAAATATTACCATACATGATAACACAAGATTTGATAACTAGGGAAACCCTTGATAAGAGAGAAAACCTCAGTGGGGATGGTACCCACAAAATGATTTACAAAAATATAAGTTCCTTGTAAGAGGATAAACCCTGTTAGGAGTCAATAAAATACATTCAGTATATAGAAGAGTTAGAAATATAAGAGGAGTAAGTAAGAGGGGAGGGGTGAATCAGTTACTACAAAAATAAATCCTAAATCCCTTAGATGTCAATACAAATCAAAAATCTATTTAAATTGTATTTTATTGTAACTCAACAAACACACATGCACTCAGTTTACACTAGCAAATGATGTAACTTGACAGATACTGAAATAAATCGGTAAATTCTTAACATGAAAACCTTAAGATATTATATGTGATTAATCTATCTTAATTTAGTTTCATACACATGAAAGAACAAGCATAAACATAATTGACACCAAGATTTAAAGTGGAAACCCAATTTGGGAAAAACCACCAATTACAACTAGTTATGGATTTTTACTCTTTTGAAGTGAGCCCTGTTGGGAGCCAACCCTATTAAAGGTTACAAAACATGTTACTATGTGTGACCTTATTAGAGGATTTAATCACCCTATTAGGAGTGGACTTGTTAGAGGTCTTTAGACAATTCAATTTAGAAATGTCATCTTGTTAGAGGATTTACAAATAGTTGTTAAGCCAACTCTGTTAAGAGATTTAGATCACTACTACAATGGTTAGAAAGTAACAATAAGATGACCTAATTTTTGATGCAATTGAATTGTTGATTATAGATTTCAATTCTAGCTTGTATACCTGATCCCTTCTGATCGAATGTATCTTTGCAACTCAACAAGGATATTCTGCTTATCCTTCTAATTTGCTTCCTCTAAGTATCATCAAATCTTCAATTATGTTCCACACATTCAATCCTTGGACTTATATTTATATCTTACACATTGCCTATTCAGCTTGAATACAACTTAGAATAATTAATATTCATCTCCTTATTCGGTTAGAACCAACAAACAATTCAATTGAACTCAATATGCCAAAACAAGAAAATTCTTAGCAGACCTTGCTTCGTAGATACTAACTCAAAGTGATTTCCCTATGTTAACCAAGTGAACTTGGTTAATAGTGCATATTCACAAAGTTCCTTTGGTAACCAAGTGAGATCGGTTAACATTGGTTCCATCCAACATTTCCTTCATTAACCAAGTGAGCTCGGTTAACACTCAACTTCTACAAACTTTCCTTTGTCTATCAAGTGAACTTGGTAGACATTGTATTCTAAACTAGAAAAACTCTAGAATGTTTAGCAAACACAGGGAACTATCTTCAATGCCTAAGTGAGCTCAGCATACACTAACTTGAAATGATATGACATTTTGTGTAACATCAAAGACAATACATAATTGATCAATTATTTCCAACAATCTCCCTCTTTGGCATTGATGACAACACAACATGTCATAATAAAATGAAATTGTAAAGTAAGAATAAAGTAAGGAATATATCCTTAGTTCCATTATGATTCTCCTTCATGAGAACTCCCTCTATCAGTGTGAACTCCCCCTGCCTTCAGTTTCTCCCTCTACCAGCAAAACGAGCTATCTTCAATATCTTCTTCTAATAGCAAACTTCCCTTCTTTGATATCAAACCAAGTTCTCTCTCTATGACATCTCTAGAATAAATACTCTTCCTCTTTATAAAATTTCTATGAGATATGATAGAAAACATCTTCCTCTTTGACATCTCATGCCAAAAACAATATTCAGTAAATATCATTGTACCTTATGTATTGATTCATTTACAATGTGGCCTTCTCAATACTACATCAACTAACTTATCTTCAACATGCTTTGGTTGATGCATCACTAAACTTCATTTAGTGAGCTTCAGATAGGGGAATGACCCCTAACTTACCTCTTAGATACAAAAATGCATCCTTAGGTAATGGCTTAGTGAATATATCTACAATTTGTTCTTTAGTATTCACATATTCCAATCTTACCTCTTTATCTTGTACCAATTCTCTCAAAAAATGATATTTTATAGCAATGTGTTTGGTTTTGGTATGCATCACAAGATTCTTTGATATATTAATTGCATTGGTGTTATCACAAAAGATAACCACTAGGTCCTTGATCTATATCTTCATACCTGCCAATAGTTGCTTGAACCAAACAACATTTGAACAACTAACTGTTGTTGCCACATATTATGCCTCTGTTATGGACTAAGAAATACAATTTTGATTCTTGCTTGTCCAAGACACTATTCTTTTACCAAGAAATAATGCTCCACCATTGGTGCTCTTTCTGTCGTCAACACTTCATGCCCAATCAATGAATGTTTTCAAATCCAAATTGCCTCCTCTTTTGTACCATAAACCATATTCTTTAGTACCTTTCAGATACCTCATGATTCTCTTGATTTCCATCATGTGATTTTCTTTTGGATTTTTTGAGAATCTTGTCACCATACCAACTGCTAATGTAATATCAGGCCTTGTATGCATGACATACTGCAATTTTCCAATCATTGATCTATATATGTGGTCTGATCTACCTCCTTGGAATCATCATTTTTAGAAAGCTTATTTCTAGTAGACATAGGTGTTCCAACTAATCTTCCATTCCAAACTTTGTTAGTACCTCCTTGGTATATTTGGATTGAGTAATGTAGATACCATCTTTCTTCTACTAGATCTGCAATCCAACAATGAATTTTATTTCTCCAAACATAGACATTTCAAATTCTTTACTCATCTCTTCCAAAAATGCCTTGCATAAGTCATCATTTCTTGTAAACAAAGTGTCATCCACAAAGATTTTTGCCAACAAAATCTTCTTGTCTAGTCCTTCTTTAATGTACAGACTATTGTTATAATTTGTTCTTTGAAAACCAATCTTTATCAAGTAGTTATGAAGTCTTTCATACCAAGCTCTGGGAGCTTGCTTGAGACCATAGAATGCTTTGTATAATTTGCAGACCATATCTCTTTTGCTAGTATCTACAAAACCTTAATGTTGTTCTATTTAGACTTCCTCATCAAGAATTCCATTCAAGAATGCAGATTTTACAGCCATTTGATAAACTTTAAATCCTCTATGTGTTGCATATGCTAGTAAAGTTCTAACACCTTCTAATCTTGCAATAGGAGAAAAAGTTTCACCATAATCAATACCTTCTTCTTGATAATAACCTTTACAAACTAACCTTGCTTTGTTTCTAGAAACTTTTCCATCTTCATTCAGCTTATTTCTGAAAACCCATTTTGTGTCAATTACATTTTAATCCTTAGGTCTAGGAACAAGAGTCCAAGTCTTATTCTTCTCTATCTATTTTATTTCTTCATTCATAGATTCAATCTAACTTTCATTATCCAAAGCATCTTTAACATTTCTAGGTTCAAATTCAGCAAGTAAACATGTCCCTTTCAATTTGTTCCTTATCATTGTTCCATCTGATTTGTCTCGAATGATCTGATCAAGTGCATGATGTGTTCTAACATATCTTGATAACAAAAGTACTTTGGATTTGGAATTTTTTTCACTAACTTCTTCATGATCTTCTATATTAATGTTAGGTCCTACTGTCTGTGACTCAAGTCCATCCGACTCAATTTTTTCTGGCAACAACTCAGTAGCTTCCTACTCCGACTTAGGTCCTTCAGACTGTGACTCAAGTTGTACTAGTTGCAACTCGGTAGCTTTTGGAGATTTTGAGGACTCAGGAGGTGAGGCCTCTTGACTTCCAAATAGATTTTGCAATGTATTAGTTTCATAATAAAAAAATCTTCTATAATCCTCGAGTTCTTTGTTGCTCTCTTCTTCACTCTTTTTTGCAAACTCATCAATTCTCAAATGTGCACTTTCTATGATTTTATGAGTAGATAAATTCAAACATTTGTATGCTTTACTTCTGCAAAAGTACCCTGGGAATATGCCTTCATCACCTTTGACATCAAGTTTACCTTTCCTAGATTCCTTCAAGTTATAACATTTGCTACCAAATACTCTCAAGTAACTTACATTAGGTTTGTAGTCATGCCATAGTTCATAAGGAGTTTTATTTGAGTCTTTCTTCAACTATACTTAGTCCAAGGTATGCACTATAGTATTGATTGCTTCCTTCTAGTATTTGATTGCAACATTCTTTTCTATCATCAAGGTTCTTGCATAATCCATGATGGATCTATTCCTTCTTTCTGTTATACCATTCTGCTCAGGTGTACCAAGGGGTGATACTTGTCTCTTAATTCCTTTTTCAATGAAAAATTCATTGAATTTATTTAAAATGAATTCACCACCTCTATCTAATCTCAAAAAATTTAGTTTCTTTCTAGTTTCTTTCTCTACTCTTGCCAGATACCACTTAAATTTTTGAAAAGCTTCAATTTTTCTTTTAGATACATTACAGTCATCATTCTAGAATAATCATCAACAAATAGAATAAATACTTATCTCCATAGTAACTCTCTATTCCAATAGGTCCACATAAGTCTATATGAACTAGCTCTAGGACTTCTTCTGATTGATAGTCCTCACTTCTGAAACTTTTCTTTCCCACCTTACCAATTTTGACAATTTTTGCATAGATCCATATCAGGTTTTCTCATACTAGGAATACCTCTTACTCTTTTCTTCTTGCTTATCTTGATTAGATTATCAAAGTTCACATGACATAATCTTTTCTGCCATAACCAACTTTCTTCTACTTGAGCAACAAAACATGAACTTTCACTAAGATCTAGGTAGAATAGATTACATTTTGTTTGTTTCCCAGACCCTACCAAATTTTCTTTTCCATCCAGCAGTTTGGCCTTCCCATTCATTAATTCTACCTTTAATCCAATGTTATTTAATTGTGCCACACTTAGTATATTATGCTTTAGTCCTTCAACCCAATAAGCACTATCACATTTAAGTTCATTGGTTAGTGAGATGTAGCCTTTTCCCTTTATGCAACAAGGTTCATTGTTTCCAAATCTCACACTACCATCATCATAATATTCCATGTGTTCAAATTTTGTTTTATCCCCAATCATATGATGTGAGCAGCCACTATCAATAATCCATGTATCATTCTTACTAACATGAGAGATAAGTTCCATTTTATCTCCTTCATCATTAGATTCATCTTTTATAGCAATATATATCATTTCATTATCTTCACTGCTATCTAAGACTTTAGCTAAAAAATAAGATTTCTTACCTTTGTCATTGTAGTCCTTGAAATTCTTGAAATCCTTCTTGCCTTTGTATTTGTTGTGCTTCTTTTCATCTTTTTCTTCTCTATTTGGACATCTTGCAGCAATGTGTCCAACTTCTTCACAAGAGAAATAGATTAAAGGAATTTTACCTTTATACTTTCCTTTGCCTTTGGGATACCTTCTTGCAAGTAATGCTTTAGTGGCTTCAAGATCACTATCAAAACTATCTTCATCTTCAATTTTAGAATGATTTTCTTTTGACCTTTTGACTTTCTTCTTGAGTGACAACTTGGCTTTAAATGAAAACTCAATATTGCTAGAACTAGGAACATAATTATCATATTTATCTAGCTCAAATATTGTCAATCTTCCAACTAGAGCATCCAAGTTTATCTCATTATTTGGATTACAACTCATCTCTTGAATAGAAGACACTCTAATTGCATAGATAGGAAGAAGGGTTTTGAGTACCTTGCTTGCCATTGTTATATCTTCAATTGTTCCTCTAGAGGCTTTGATAGCACTGACACTGGCTTTGATTCTTTCAATGTATTTGGCAATGTTTTCATCATCTCTCATTTTCATCTAATCAAACTATCCTCTTAGACTTTTAGCTTTGTCTCTCCTTACGTTGTCATCTTCTCCATAGATGGCTTTCAGCTTGATCCATATTTTATAAGCAGTTCCATAGTCTTTGACCTCATTGAGCTTGGTATAGTTGAGAGATGAAGCAATATCTATCATCATGATATTATGACTCTTTTTCTCTGCAATTTCTTCAACAATCATAGTTCTAGTAGGAGCCTTATATTTGGCATCTAGATATTTTAGCCTCAAATCTCCAATGGTCTCCAAGTGTATCCTTATGAGTTCCTATCATGCCTTGAAGTTATCTATGTTCAACTTTGGGATCTCCCTTCTGTAAGACATCCTAATCTTTAGATTAGGTCCTTGAAACCTTTTTTGCAAGCACCAAGAAGCTCTGATGCCAAATGTTGGAAATATAAGAGGGGTAACTAAGAGGGGAGGGGTGAATTAGTTACTACAAAAATAATTCCTAGATCCCTTATATGTCAATACAAATCAAAAAGAAAAAAAAATTGTATTCTATTGTAACTCATCAAACACACATGCACTCTGTTTACACTAGCAAATGTTGTAACTCAACGGATACTGAAATAAATTAGTAAATGCTTAACATGAAAACCTTGAGATATTATATGTGATTAATCTTACTTAATATAGTTTCATATACATGAAATAAATATCATGAACATAATTGACACCAATATTTAACGTGGAAATCCAATTTGGGAAAAATCACCAATTGCAACTAGTTATGGATTTTCACTCTTCTGAAGTGAGCCCTATTAGGAGCCAACCCTATTAAAGGTTACAAAACACACTATTAGGTGTGACCCTATTAGAGGATTTAATCACCCTGTTAGGAGTGGCCTTGTTAGAGGTCTTTAGACAATTCAATCTAGAAATGCCACCTTGTTAGAGGATTTACAAATAGTTGTTAAACCAACTCTTTTAAGAGATTTAGATCATTGCTACAATGGTTAGAAAGTAACAATGAGATGACTTGATTCCTGATGCAACTAAATTGCTAATTACAAATCTCAATTTTGGCCTGTATACTTGATCCCTTGTAATCGAATGTATCTTTGTAGCTCAATAAGGATATTCTATGTATCCTTCTAATTCGCTTCCTCTAAGCATCTTCAATTATGTTCCACGCATTTCAATACTCAACTTGACCTTATATTTATATCTTACACATTGTCAATTTGGCTTGAATACAACTTAGAATAATTAATATTCATCTCGTCATTCAACTAGAACCAACAAACAATTCAATTGAACTCAATATGCCAAAACAAGAAAATCCTTCATTAGCTGACCTTTCTCGGTAGATACTAACTCAAAGAAATTCTCCTGTGTTAACCCAATGAACTTGGTTAACTCCTTTGGTAACCAAGTGAGCTCGGTTAACACTGGTTCCATCTAACATTTCCTTCATTAACCGAGTGAGCCCGGTTACCACTCAACTTCTACAAACTTTCCTTTATCGCCCAAGTGAACTTGGTAGACATTGTCTTCTAAACTAGAAAAACTCTACAATGCTCAGTAGACACAAGAAACTATCTTCAATGCCCAAGTGAGCTTAACATACAATGACTAGCAATGATATGACATTTTGTGTAACATTAAGGATAATACACAATTAATCAATTGTTTCCAACAACAATCCCTATTAGGAAAATATGAATCCTTTTTAGGAGATTCCAAACCTGTTAGGAGTTGTGGAAGATAGAAAGACCCACTATCCAAATAGCTTCAAGGTAACACCACCAACCTCACTTTCCAAATGCTTCAACAAAAGACCATTGAACTCACTATCCAACTTGTCTTAGTATTAATCTTCTCAAAATAATATAGATAAACAACTATCCATGTCAACTTATTTTCCAAATACAATCTCTATGGTCACTCACAGTGCCTCAACTATACCAAACACTTTTCTAATCAAAAGATATTCAATATTAGGTTCATTATATCTCACATATAAGTTTGCATGCTCATATTACACAATCTCATCACTAAATCACATTCTACTACAAGGAAATAACTTTTGCTTTATGCCAAGTCATAGAATAAGTTATTGAGTTGGTCTTGGGGATTTCTTAATTTACAATAATAATATAGGACCATCTTAAGATATTACATTTACACATTACATTACATTTTTACATCTTTTGATTATTATACACAATTGTCAGCTCACATTCATCATAGCTCTTCACACATGTAACCACTGACCTTGCTCACTTAACCACATCATCTTCAACATGTCTTCTACCTTTTTACATCCTCTCTTAACTAGATTTTATCTCTATTAAGAGATATAATAAAAATATCATCAACTGATATCTAAAGACTCTGTCTGAACATAGTCTTCAATCAATCCTAAACAACTATCCACTGTCTTCAAATTTCTAATACACACTTAACCACATCATTAGGACACTTTGTTTAACATGTCCTCAACTATGCATAGCCTCATCTTCACTCCTCAAACTGTGCAACCTCAATATCTCTTTGCTTCTCTGTCAATCTTCACGAAATAACTAGTATGTTGACATCAATAACAAACACAGTCATGAATGCAAAACACAACCTATGAATAATGTCTCCAACAATGCCAGGATACTCCCCCATAGGAATATTATCAACATTCATGCTAACAATCTCCCTCTTTGGCATTGATGGAAACATAGATGAAAAACATCTAAGTTCTACACATACCAAATGTCTCTATTGCATCTACTCCCACATTCATATTAACTATGAATTTCCATTGTATTATAATCAACATGAGTAAGGTATTAATCTCCTAAGCATCTTTTCAAATCAATCCTTTTCAAATCCTCTTCATCAATCAAATCATTCTATCACATGAACATCTCTCCCTCATAGATATTCTTCCCTCATTAACATCAATATATATAAGGATTTTTTATTCTCCCCTAAGGAGAAATACATGGGAATTGGCTCCTAGACCTAAGGATAAAAATATTATTGGAAATAAATTTTTTTTCATAAATAAGATAAATGAACAAGGTGAGTTTGCGATAAAAAAGAAAGATTGGTATGTAAAAGTTATTCACATTGAGAAGTTATTGATTATGAGGAAACATTTGCACTTGTTACTAAAATAGAAGTAGTTAGAATATTTTTGGCATATGCAACTATCAGGAAATTCAAAGTATATCAGATAGATGTCAAATCAACATTTCTAAATAGCAAACTAGAAGAAGAGGTATACATTAAGTAGCTTGAAGGTTTTCCTTTGACCAAGGAAGGAGATATGGTTTATAAGTTGAAGAAGACATTGTATAGATTGAAACGAGCACATAGAGCATGGTATGTGAGATTAGATAAGTATTTGGAAAAATTAGGATTTGCTAAAGGTATTGTTGATAGTAATTTGTATTTGAAGGAAACTGAAAATGGTTTACTAATTGTTGAAGTGTTTGTGGATGGCATAATCTTTAGAGGATATGATGAAGAAAGTGAAGCATTTATAAAAGAGCTAAAGGAAGAATTTTAGATGAGTATGATTAGTGAGATGAATTATTTCTTGGAATTGTAGATTGTTTAGAACAATAATGGTATCTTCATATCTCAAACTAAGTATTCGAAAGAATCATTGAAAATATTTGGTGCAAACTTATTGGAACACCTTCGGTAATTGGTCACAAGTTATCTAACACAGAGGAAACCCTACAATTAAGCATAAAAAGTACAGTTCTACGATAGGAGGATTACAATATCTAACACACACTAGACCTAATATAGCTAACATAGTTGGTATTGTGGAGATCCTAAAGAATCACATTATGTAGCAATGAAAACAATTTTTAGATATTTGAAGGGTACACTTGATTTTGGATTATGTTATGATAGATAAAATGACATTACATTATGTACATACTCTGATGCAGAAAAAAGTACAAGTGGTGGAGCATTTTTCTTAGGAGGAAGATTGGTTTCTTGGCTAAGAAAGAAACAAGGTTGTATCTCAAAGAGCATGATAGAAGCAAAGTATGTAGCAACAACTAATAATTGTAATCATATCATCTAGATGAAATAAATATTGAAGGAGTATTAAGTTTACAAATCCTGTTATCATACATTGGATAACATAATATAGTGAATATGTCAAAGAATAGTGTTTTACATTCATAAACAAATAATATGTCTATTAAGTGTCACTTTTTGAGAGAGAAAGTTGCAGAGAAGGAAATCATATTGGAGTATGTGAATACAAAGGAGAAGATAGTAGATATATTTACAAAACCTTTGTTGAAGAATAGATTTGAGTACTTGAGAGGTATGCTTGGGGTTATGACCTAGCCTACTTTTGAGTAGTTAATGTATAGATTGCATTAGTTCAGTGGTAACAAATCATTATTCATTATTTGGACTAGATGCTTGATGCTTCTTCTATGGGGGGTATCTATGTTTGAGTTGAGTCATGAAGGACTCTTGCTAACTAGTATTTAACATTTTCTTTGGACACTTGAGCTTATTGCATATCTTATGTATTTAAATTGACATAATGATGCCTTTGTCATTGATGTTAATGGGGGAGAGTGGCACATGAGAAACATATTTTGATATGAATGTTTGCAAATATATTAAGGTGGAACCACAATAATTGGTTACACTTTTTGGCCTAAACAGACACTGAACTATGATTTCTTTTTTAAAAATCACTTTCGGATGCAAATTGTTGTTTAACTATTAAAAATTTGAAGATGAAGCAAATTAGATTCTTCTAGGATTTTATGTGTAGATTCTAAATATAATTTTTTTTTCTTTTTAGAATTGTTTTGATTCAATTATTTTTTCTCCCATGAAAATTGGTATTTTGTCAAAAACCTAATTATGAAAGAGTCATTCTATTTTTGACAAGCATAACATTTTTTATATAATAGATATCAATGTGATTCTTTCAAATTTAGTTTGTTAACAGCCATACCAGGATCATGGAGGTGGCTTAATGTCATTATCTTTAGTATTACATATTTTATTGACATTTAAAGTTGAACTAACTCTAATTTTAACATACATTTTTTATTAGATAAACAGGTTTTATAGGGATCCTGAAACTCGAGAGTTAAAACATAACAGGCTGAAAATAAGCGTTAGAAGCCCAGCCACAAAAGTTACAAGATTAAAGGTTGAAAATAAGTACTAGGCCCAGCTAAATAAATAAAGGCCAAAGAAAAGGCCAAACAAAAAAGATAAGACTAACGAAATAGTCAAAAGCCAGAACAAAAAGCCAGCCAAAAAGGAAAAAGACAGGAACTAATCTTCGATCTTTCTTTCCATCTCCTGCATGACCTGGGCATCCTCCTAGGCAATCTGGTTCTCCTCGGCCTCCTGCTAGTGAGTCTTGTGTTCTTCCTAGTCCATAGTAGAAAAAGTGATACCACTAGTATTATCATCATCAGATCTGGCTTTACACTTGTCTTTTCCATCCACATCCCCCTACATGTCTTTATCTTTAAGCCAAACAATTAAAGATAGAATGTTGTTATTGATCGAGTTGAGCAGTGAGATTGTCTGGCTCGATAGATTGTGGTTATAATTTTCTAGGTTGTGGATCCTCCTTTCCACTAGGCTTTGCCTATCAACATAATCTGTCCCTTTCTTCAGTCCCTTAAGATTCTTGGCTCCTTCCATTTGACCCACCTTCTCCTTAACCTCCTCCATCTCATGAAAAAGCCACTTGATTGACCTGTAATTATCTATCATGTTGTTGTGAGCATTGTTCAAGAGGTTCATCCCAGATTCCCTAGCATTATCAGAGATTTCCATAATCGCATGGTCAATGAGCTCTTCAAGATGTTGTTCCTCCTGGTTGTCCACCAAGATCTGGGGACTCAAGACTTCTGTGAAAATGCCCATTTTCGAAGTCCTAACATTAAAATTTATCTAGGCTTTCCTCCTATCTTTGGCCAACACCTCCCCCCCCAGCTCACGAACTATCCTTTATCTACTCCTCTAGGTGGGCTTGGGGATGGACATGGGAGAGAGGGAGTGGAGAAGAGCTTGGGTCCTACTGCGACCTCTCATCCTTCGTGCCCACCCTCTTGCATTTCTTCCACACTAGGTTTCCTTATTTTCCTCCTGCCTCTCCTTTTCCTCATCTTCAAACTCCATAGCCTCCTCTTCATCACAATTGTCATGCTCCTCATTCCCAAGCTTCTTCTGGCCATGATCTCTAGCGCTTTTTCTTCTAAGGGTAATTGGGGAGGGTGACTTCTTTACATTAGGCGTTGCTTTTTTACTAGAGAAAGTAAGCCTCCCTTCCTCATAACTAATGCTCTGAATATTATTCGAGTCAGAGGAGTAGCTAGAGATTTCGATTTCCTCTTTCCCAACCTGTGAAGGGATGTTACTTATCGTCTAAGCCTTGAAGTGCTCATAGATGAGCAGTAATAGCCCCTCATGCAAAGCAGGGTTAGTAGAGGGTTTCTTTTTGAAGCTTGACACCGCCTTGCTCATAGAGTTCAACAAATAGAAAGGGAAATAGACTTTTCTATCATGTCGAAAATGATTCAAAAGAAAGAAATGGTGGGTGCGAACATGATCAAACATAGGGTCAAGAGTAATGTACTCAATGATAGCACGCAAAACATACCTCCAAATCTTCATTATAGAATCCGGATCATAAAACGTATCACTCTTTTTTAGGGCATTCAGCTCCTTAGAGTTGTCGGCAAAGTCCTTCACTGCACTGGCCAAAAGCTTTTTGTCCCTAAAAAACTTAAAGCCCAACATCAAAATCTCAGTAATAGCCAAAATCACCTCCTCTGTTATCAGAAAAGTTATCCCATTCACCTTGACTCTACCATCCTTCCACGAATTGACCATGCTTTCAGTCACATTTTGGTCATAACCATGCAGCTTCATGATATACCTTGAAATCTCGCCCTGAACTAGTTGCTCCCACACTTTCTCCTTGCTTCTCCATTTCTCCATTTTTCCCACCAGTTCTTTTCTGCACCTTTCACCCACCATCTCAGCACTTTTCTCTCCCACAATTCTCATAAGAACAACCCTCTAAAACCTCACCACCTAATAGGGTTCTTTGTGTTTTAGAGAGAGACAGAAGAAATAAGCCTTCTCGTTGCTTAGGTTAAAAATGCAAAAAAAGACCCATAAAGTGTGCTAAATAGACTATAATAATTCCCACTTCTTACATTTACCAATATAGCCTTTAAGAGACACACCCTTTCCCCATAAGCCTTTCCTATTCTTAATTGCAGATTGATCTCCTTTGTACTCCCTTAGATCTTATCCAGCTTGGTCAGGCTCTTAACATCCACTGAAAAACTCTTTCCCAGTTGCCAGGACATTTTTGGTCAGATTGGACACCTTTATTTGCAAACCAATCTACCACTGAGTTTTCTTCCCAAAAAACATGAGTGTCATGGACTCTATTAAATTTAGCAAGAGTCTTATGTGTCTCATCAATAAGATTTGCAATCTACCACGAATAATGAGATTTTCCATTTAAAAATTAAAAAAATTTATTCAAATCCCCTTCAAGCCATAGATTAGAAACTCCAACTTCAAAAGCCAGTTTCACCACATGGCAGGCCGCACTTGCTTTCGCAAAGTGATTAGTTTGGAATCCCAGCGGGAGCGAGAAGGCTACTACTCCATCCCCAAATTCATTCCTAATTATGCCTCCACATCCCGAGGAGCTAGGATTTCCCTTAGAGGCCCCATCAAAATTGGCTTTATGCCATCCTTCTAGGGGGAGAAGCCACTTGGCTTCCTATCTATTTAACATTCTTTCTTTTTCCTTCTCCATTTTTCTACTGCCCACTTCAATATCTCCCCCCTTCCTTACAAGGTAGTTTTCCTTTATATTTTTGTGAATCTTATTCCTAAGAACAATGGATGGCTCCTCTCTATCTTTGAAGATTTTATTGTTTCTCTCCTTCCAAATGCTCCAATAGTAGTGGGGTAAGATCCAGGTTCCTAATTCTTGCAAAACAAGGGATTTCAACAAGGATTTCCATTGGTAGAAAAAATCTAGGAGATTAGTTGGCATGCACCAGCTAATCCCTAAGTCTTGGGTTAGGAAGTCCCAGACCTCCCTAGAGAAGGAGCAGTGAATGAACAAGTGGTTGTCTGTTTCCAGCTAGTTCCTAGATAAGCTATATCTACTTGGCAGAATCTATTCTCTTTTTATAAGGTTATCCTGAGTGAGAATTTTGTTCTATAAGGCTAGCCAATAAAATATATTGATTTTAGGAGTGAGGCCTAGGATCCAAGCTTTTGACCAAGGAGGCTTCTCTTTTAAGCTCCAAAGAGCCATATACCTAGAAGCAACAGAGTAGTTTCCACTGGAGTTGTCCCCCCATATCATTTCATCCCTCTTATTGCTGAGAACCATTGAATTTAACATTAACATGATTGGATTTAGATCATCAGAGATTATAGACAAATCTATCCAACCCTGGTCGTTCCTATAGTTGCAAACTTTCAGCCCAAAAAGTTGAATACAATGGTTTTCCCAAACATCATAGATAGTATTGTTCATTAGGGGATCCTAAATAAGCCAACTATCAGACCAAAACTGGATATCCTCCCCATTTTCCAATATCTAAGATACTTTTTCCTTTGCTAGGTCCTTGGCTTTCAGAAAACCATTCCAGATAGTTGATCCTCTAGGAATGTCTTCACTAAAAAGGGTGAACTAAATAGAAGGCCTCTTAATGTACTTGTTGACCAAGATGTCTCTCCATTCCCTAGTTCTGTTGAAGATACGCCAAAATTTTTTTGCCAAGAGAGCCTCATTAAGATGAGTAAGCTTCCTTATGCCAAGACCTCCATAATTCTTAGGGAGATAGACTTTGTCCCAGGCAACTAGTGAGTATCTTTTTTCCCCTTCAACTCTTGTACCTAAGAAATCCCTCTAAATTTTCTTCATCCTCTCCATGAATTTAATTGGAATAATAAAGAGGCTTAGAGCATACAGTGGAAAATTCTGAAGGGTGGATTTAAATAGCTGACATTTCCCAGCTTGACTAAGAATAGCTCATTTCTAGCCAACAAGCTTTTTGTTGAACCTGTCCATAATACCATTCCAGAAGGAGTCAAGATGGATTGAACCCAAAGGAAGCCCAAGGTAGGTAGAGGGAAACTTTCCCACATTACAACCTAGAATCTTAGATATTTTCCTCTGCCTGTCTTCTGGAGTATTAATAAAATATAAAGAGCTCTTTTCCCAATTAATTAGTTGGCCCAATCCTCTAGAGTAGATATCCAGGACATCCTTCATGGCTTTTGCCTCCTTCATAGAAGCCTCCCCTCCCATGATAGTATCATCAACGAAATGCTGATGCGAGAAAGGAACACTTTTAGAGGAAGGTTTTACCCCTTTGATTCTGCCTTCTTTCTTCTTTTTCTCAATAAGCCTTCCCATACATTCAGCCAAGATAATGAAGAGTATTGGTGAGAGAGGATCCCCCTACCATAGTCCTCTTGAGGATTTGAAAAAATCTAAAGGAGCTCCATTAACCAACATAGCAAGAGAGGAAGTAGAGACAAGCTGAGATATCAGTTTACAAACTTTTAAATCAAACCCAAAAACCTTAAGCACCATATCGAGAAAAGTCTAATCAACTCAGTCATAGGCTTTAGATAGGTCCAATTTAAGTAGCATCCCTTCTCATTTTCTAGCTTCCATAGAGTGGATCACTTCATGCACCAACATGACCGAGTCTAAATCTGTCTACCCAAGACAAAACCCATTTGTTGCTACAAAATAATCAAAGGGAGGAGCTTGAGCAACCTAGAGGTAAGAACCTTTGAGATAATCTTGTAAAAGGAATCACACAAGCTAATAGGTTTGAACTTGTCCAAAGAGTTAGCCCCGGACACCTTAGGGATGAGGACCAGAAAAGTGGAGTTAATCTCCTTAAGAATGCTCCTCACTCCAAAGAATTCCTGAACCACGTTCACCACATCATCCATCACCACTTTCCAATACAACTGAAAAAAGAAGGTAGGGAACCCATCAGGGCCAGGAGATTTATCCACATGCAAGGAAAAGAGAGCTTCACGAACTTCAATAGCATAAGGAATGGCTCGAAGCATTAAGTTATGATGAGGTTGGATTATCTGAGGAATAGAAACAACCAAATCTTCCTAGTCCACCTTTGATAGAAGAGGATCCCAAGACAAGAGAGAAGAGAAGAAGAAGATAGCTTCAACTGATATTTCCTTCTCCTTAGTTAGCAGATCATGCCCTTTCATGATGCCAACAATTTTGTTATTAGCTCTATGCTTGAGGGTAGTTAGATGAAAGAGGTTTGAATTATGATCACCATCTTTAAGCCAATTGACCCTAGATCTTTGCCTCCAAAACTTCTCCTCTTTGTTGATGATATTATGTAAGTCTATAAGAATAGACAACTCAACCTCCCTATTAAGCTCATCATACCCGTCCTGCTGAATAAAGGCTTGAACAGAAATAATTTTGTCACACAAGACATCTTTCTCATGAAAGACATGGCCAAAATCAGATTTATTCCAAACTTTAACCATTCTCTTAACATTACTCAGTTTCCTGGCAACTCTAAACATAGCAGTGCCTTCCACTTCTAAACCCCACCAAAATTTGACTTTATCCAAGAGATTAGGATGAGAAGTCCACATTTTTTTAAATCTAAAGGGGGGGTTCCTTCTAGATTCTATAGGAGCAACCAAGAGGGAGATAGGAGAATGATCAGATCCCACTCTAGGCAGGAGAGCTAACCTACAAGAGAAAGACTTCAACCAATCAGGGGAGATTAAAGCTCTATCCAGTCTGACCTGGATGCAGTCTTGCCCCGAGCATTTGTTAGACCAAGTAAAGGCAACTCCCATAAGATCCAAATACAGAAAAGCCAAACCATTGATGAAGCTAGAGAGGTCTTGTTTACTTTCCCAGTCCAGGATCAGACCACCCATCTTCTCCCTATCCACAAGAGGAGTGTTGAAATCTCCCATAATGATGCCTTTCTTTAAATTACTACTTTGCACCAGGTTTCCTACTTTAGTCCAGAGATTTTTTCTATCTCTTTTATTGTTAGGAGCATATAAATTCAAAAAAAACCAATTTTCATTGGATTGAATATGATGAACATGATAGAGAAGAATATTACCCTCATTAAACACTACTTCAACTCTCAAATGCTTGGTATTAAATAGGGTCAGCACACCGTGCCAGAGGCACCCTCTGCATCTAAAGCCTCCCCACTCATCATGCTACTAAACTTGACTTTCCTTAGATATTCCTTTTTCATCTTAGTTTCTTGGATCATCAAAATCAGGTCTTTGATCTCTGATCAAATTCCTTATAATTTCTTATTTGTGGGCTCCGTTTAAGCCCCTTATATTCCATGAAATGATCTTCATTTTCCATTCTTGGAACACTCCTGAAGAGTTCTCTAGCACCCATTTGTCAAGCATCTTTTGGTCTCCTCCTCTCTAGTTTGCTTCTTTGTTTTTTTACCTTTTCTAGCCATTGTTCCCACATTCGGTTTGCAGCTGCTTCTAGTCTCCACCGAAGAGGCCAAAGAGGTTTCTCTAAAAAAATTCTTCTTAGGCTTAGGGGAAAGAAAAGCTTTTCTTTCCAAAAAAAAATCCAAAGACCTAGGTACTATTTGAGCTTTCTTTGGAGTTCTAGAAGGATCTTCCCAATCATCAAGCACCCTCACCAAAACTTCTTTCTCGTTCTCCACAACACTGCCAGCTCCTACTCTAGAGGAAACAAAATTATCCTATGGGCCTTGATAGATAATTATATCCTTATTAACTCTATCCTTTGCTTTGTCTTTGGTGGCCAAAACACTACTCCCTTCAGACTCAGGGATCCCTTCTAGATCTGCTTCCTTCATAATCTGTTTTGGAGCTACCTTGCAATCTGTAACCACAAGCTTTACCTGCTGAAAATTTGCTACCCCTTCCACAATTTGAGAGTCTTCTAACTCGAGAAATTCAACTTGGTTTCCTTCTAGGGCATTTGCCTCTAGCTTATCCTTTAGATCTATAGATACTTCAACATTTGAAGTTTTCTGGGCATGCTCTTCAAAATGGGGAAAATCCTTCTTATCTTTGGTCCGAGCTATTGCAGTAGAAGGTTCTGGCTTATGTGTAATGTCCTTCCTAACTTCTCCAACCTTTTGACCAACCATAATAGAATTAGCCTTGTGGCCTTTCTGGTGGTCTTCCTCTTCCAATTTTTTTTGTCCCTATTGTAAGAGGAAGGGGGAGACTTCTTCTTCTTGTCCATCTTCGCTTTCGGACATTGAAAAGCCTTATGTCTAGTCTTAAAACAATGATAGCAACCAAAAGGTACACTCTCATAGTTCAATTGTTGTATGTGGATGTTGAGCTTAGACTTGAAGAACACCACTTTTGGCATATCATCCCCTTCCCTTACTCCTATGCATATCCTTGCATAGGTAAGTCTGATCTTAGAAGCAATAATAGGATCAATTAATAATAGTTCTCCAAAGGAACTGGCCACACCCTAAAAAAATCCTCATTCCAGAATTCCAAGGGCATCTCAAGGAGTCTAACCCATACTGGAGCTTGCTGAAAAAAAGATTCATTTAAGTCCAATTTTGAAGACCATTTCTGCAACACCAGAGTTGTCTGTCCTATACTCCAAGTCCCTTCACACAGAATATTAGCCATGTCCTCATTACAGGTAAAGTCAAAAGAGAGAAACCCCTTTTCCATTGCAGTAACATTGACCTGACCTTTAAGGTGTCATTTCTTCAAGGTAAAGGACCACACCATATCAATGTTTGGTCTCTGACCGATAAACTTTCCAACTAGCGTAGATGCCATCAAAGCTATGCTATGATCAACTAATTCATTTGGAATAGCAGTCGTGCATGATCCCTTTTCTAGACTTGAAACAATCTTAACCATAGGGAAAGATGACTTACCAGATGGTTTGACACTGAAGAGCGAGGCCCATTTCGTTGGAAGATTCCCTGGCCTGACCACATTGGGTTGTGCTTTTGGCTTGATCTGGATTTCACTATTAGCACGTGGGTCCCCATCCCCATTTTTTGCCTCTCCACACTATGCTTGAAAACCCTCCTTCATACTTGGTTTCAGAGACCCTCCTCCCTGAGGACTCCCACCTAAAACTAGGTTTGAATTTTGAACAGATGCTTCCCGTCTGCCCCCCCCCCCCCGACCTCTCCCTCTCCCTCTCTCCATTGAGATGATAGTGATCTTCAAATTAATTTTGACATACATTTTTTTTTATGCATGTAACTTATTTTACATTTGTCTGATTTTGAATTATTATTTTTCAAATAGAAAGAGGACTCAAATATGGAGCTTTTGGTTATTTTTTCAAAAAAATTATTCTCTTATTTACTATTTTTCCATGAGCATCCAATACAAAGCTTAATTTTGGGTATAATCCTACATTTGATTCATGCCAAAAAAACATGTACATAATGAAATCAAAATATATCAAATCTATAATTATTAGAAAGCTTATTCTTAGTACTTTCTCCATGCAAATGGGAAAGCATTTATTTTTTAATTTGTGCCCTCTAATTCATTCCCCAATCCAAGATTTCTCTATAAATTATTTAGCCTTTGCAAAATATTCTTGGGACTTCCTATAGATAGTACTTTCTATTTATAGTAGTTTCTATCGAAACTATTTTACCTAGTTTCTATCAAAACTATTTCAAAATTTTCATGTGATTTCAACCAAATACATTTGATCAAAAGTACTTTAATTTCAATTTAAAGTACCCAAAAAGTAACTTTCAATAGAAAGTAAAGGACTTTTTATCGAAAGTCCCTAAGGAGTTTCTATCAAAAATCCATAAGCAAAAATGTCAACATTTTAGTTTTTGGAGAATTTCCTTCCTCTAAAAATTTGTAACCCGCTATTGTGGGTTTAGCCAGCAAAAAGATTTGGTAACCTTAAAACCATCCAAGGAGAAGGTAAAAATTTGGGTCGGGATGACACCCACAAATCTTCACTACTATAGCAATAAAGTTCACCTGTTAGGGGTATAATTTTGATCACTTCTGATGATCTACCATGTAAGTGGTCTACCATGTTAAGAGCTTATAGACTTATTCAATCTACCTTGATTAAAGAATTTAAAACTTACAATGAATTAAGCACTATGTTAAAGAGATTTACCCTGATTCACTTTTCTAGAATGTATGAATACTTGATACTTCAATTAGCACTCTAATTCTTGATTACAGATCTCCTCTTTTGAATCTCTAATCCTCTCTTTGATATGATAAAACTATGTTCTACACTTCACTGCTCTACTTAGTCACTCTATCCGATTCTCTTTTAGAACTTCTCTTCAAGCATCCAAAATTTTCTTCTTGTGCATACACACTCACCATCATAAAAATAAGGTTTCGATCCTTTTTTTATAACCAACTAGAGAAGGTTCTAGATCAAGATCAACAATCTAGATTTCTCTCTTTTGCCGCTTAAACCTTCCATTTTTTTGATTGGTTAAACACCTTGCATAAGGATTAATGATCCATGAAAAAATGTGTAACCATCTCCTTAAATTACTCCTCAATTATTAAAGCATGCATTATGTTGGCCAAAAATGGTTTACCTCAGTGTTTGTGCAATTCTAAATAAATATGTTAATACTAGCTTGCTCAGCACATGAACTCTCTAATGCTTGGTCATGACTAATCTTCATGTTGTCCCTCAACTTTTGTATGTTTAGAATTCACTGTATAACTCAACATGAACTAAATTTGTATAGCTCAGTACAAATTGCTTTCTATCTTACTTGGAACACATAGGCTTCCATTTTACTTAGTGTACATAGGAGTACTTGATGACCATGGACTTTCTCAGCAATAAAAATTGATCAACTGTAACTGAAATAAGAACAAGTCTAGATACATTGTTCAACCTTCATTGGATGGCTCGGTCATAGTGATGACCAACCAACATTACTATAGAAATGACTACGTACTTAGCACTAATAGACAACAAACTATAGGGATCAACAGTCATAACTCCTATGTCTTTGCTTCCAATAATTTGATTAGTAGGGTGATTTGTTATCAAATTTCTATTAGGTGACATTGTCAATCTCTTCATCAGAATTGTAATCAAGCACTCTTTCCTAAATTCTAAACTTCTCGTCCACTCTAACATTTGTGATCTCAACAATAGTTTTAGTTCTCTAATTAAAATATCTATAAGCCTTTTTTTCAATGAATAACCAAGAAATACACCTTCATCACTTCTTGAATCAAACTTTCCAATATCACGATCTATCTTAATGTAGTGCTTACTTCCAAAGATTCTAAAATATTTAACTGATGGTGCATCTCTAGACCATAGTTCATAGGGTGTCTTAACAATGTCTTGTCTAATTTGTACTTTGTTCATAGTGTATACTATTGTATTTATTTCTTCTCTCCTTAATATCTTCACCATATTATTCTTAAACATTGTAACTCTTGTTGATTTTATTTCTCCTTTGTGCTTTACCATTATGTTCGGGTGTCTTAGGGGCTGGAAGTTGTCTTTTAATGTCATTTACTTCACAAAAACTATTAAACTCATTTGAAGTAAACTATCCTCCTCTATAAAATCTTAGACATTTAATCTTTAATCCACATTCATTTTCAACTATATTCCTAAATATCTTAAACTTCTCAAATGTTTTAGTTTTCTCTCTAAGAAACGCTACCCACATCATTCTAGTGAAATCATCAACAAGAATCATGAAATACCTTTCACAGTAGAAATATTTTGTCTTTTTAGGACCACTCAAATATGTGTGTACAATATCCAACTTTGCATATGTAGTAAACTTCTTTCTTGTAAATAAAGTTTTACTTTTGCTTCGCCATAACACATTCCTTGCATACCATGTTAGTAAGTTTAACAATTTTAGGAAAATCTCTAACAACAAATGTTGTGCTTACTTTCATGATATTATCAAAGTTTATATGACAAAAACTTTTATGCCACAACCATCTGCCATCCACCTTAGCATGTCACCTTAGTAGGATTCAATTGAAAAACATTATCTCTTGTCCTTGTACCAGTACCAATCAATGTACCATCTTTATCCTTGATAATTCATGTCTTCAGTATGAATTGTAATTGATATCCCTTGTCTACTAGTTGTCCAAAAAAAGTTTATGTTTTAATCCATCAATAAATTAAAAAATCATCTATATTAGTTTTTCCATTAAGTGTAATAGTTCCATTTCCCTTAATGTGACAGGTTGCATTATTTCCAACTCTAACAATTCCACCATCATAACTATTGATTTCAATGAATTTGTTCATATCTCCAGTCATATGATGAGAATAACCACTATCAATAATCCAATCAAATTTCTCCTTTTCAACTTGTTATACTAATGCTCTTTTTTCCCTAACTTCTTCTTTTTGAGGACTTTCTTCCTTAATAGCAACAAATCCCATTTCATCACTTTCACTCAAAAATATTTCCACTCAAGCATCTACTTCTTCATCATTAGCAAATAGACATTTCCTTGGTTTATAAGGCTTCTTCTTATCCTTTCTTTCTCTATTAGGAAATTTAGAATAATAATGACAATACTCATTACATGTCCAACATTTAAATATTTTGGTGCCTTTAGGTTTTCTCTAGATAAGAAGGGCAAGTCCTTCCTCAATCTTCTTGTCTTATTCTCATTTTCCTTAGTTGCTACTAGCATAATCTCCACCTGTACTTGCACTTCTTATTAATTTAGGTTGAACATTTTATGCACTGAAAGCATTCTCAGTTCTAGGAAATTCTCCACTTTGTCTCATTCATATCTCTGTTGATTTTGATCTTCCAAGAATAGTCTCTCTTTTGAATTTTTGTGTGCAAGGTATAACACGTTCAATCATCTGCATTGCTTGTTTATATGCAGGTGTCAATTTTTTCAAGACATTCCATATAATTTCATCTTCATCCTTCTTTCCATCACAAGCCTTAATTATTACAACAATCTCAATATTATACCAAAGCAACTTCTTATAGATTCATCTTCCATCATTTTAGCTTCTTGAAATGAATATATCCAATTCTACAATCTAACCTTTCTAGTATAATTATTGTAAGGAAGCTCAGGTGCGGAAACAACTTCCTACACTAATCTCTTAAGGAAAGTATTGTGCAAATTCTTTTTAAATCCTTATAATTTTAGATTCACTTTTGGTAAAACAACAATATTGCCATCAACCATGAATACATAAAATAGATAGAGAAATAATAACACATAAACACAAAGATATGTCGAGGGGAAAACCTTTCGATAAAACAAGCCCACCCCTCCAAAACCTGTACAATGTATTATCTTCAACTCAAAGGTTACAACACACTTACAGTACAAGCTCTTTCATGACATAGAAGACTTATCTAGTAGCAACCAACAATACACTACTCACACACTCACTCTCACAACTACCTTCAACCCTCAAAGTGCTAATATAATGTGCTTTCCACTTTTAGGGCATCTTCCAAAGATAGCTCTTACGCATCATAGGAATCCATAATAACCATTTCGGTTATGATTTCCTTAGACACAATCAAATCTTCCAAAGATAGCTCTTACATGTCATAAGAATATGTCATAACCATTTTAATCATGATCTCTTTACACACAATTAAATATTCCAAAGATAGCTCTTACGCATCATAGGAATCCATCATAGGAATCTATCATAGGAATCTATCATAGAAATTTTTCATAGGAATCCATCATAAGAATCCATCATAGGAATCTATCATAATTCAAGATGCCAACACATGCAAGTGGAGTGACACATAAACATGCCAACTAGACATGTAAACTTACACTTAATTACATTATCTGCAAAAAAAAATATTTACAAAACAGATAATAAGAATAGGAATTATCCAAGGTTGAGACACCTTATTCCTAACATTCTCCCACTTGTCAAACACCTTGTAAGAGCAACATGAACATAACAAGAACTAACCACTATAGGCCGAAAGGCCCATAGACTCCAAACACCATCTAAACTTCTCTATGCACATTGGTTTTGTCAATACATCTACAACATTCTTTATAGTATCTACCTTCTCCAAATTTACCTTTCCATCTTCTACCATATCTCTCACTAAGTGCAACTGCACATCAATGTGCTTTGTTTTGGCATGGAAAGTTGGATTCTTTGCAAGGAAAATAGCACTCTAATTGTTACAACAAATAGTAATATGTCTTGCATCAACACCAACATCAAAACACAATCTCCTAAGCCAAATGGCTTCCTTACAATCATGAGTAGCAGCCATGTACTCAACTTCTATAGTGGACAAAGCAACCATAGGTTGTTGCTTACTCATACAACTGATGGCACCACCAAACATAGTGAACACATAAGCACTGGTGGATCTCCTACTGTCAATATCACCTGCCCAATCTAAATCCACAAACCCATGAATACAAACTAAATGTGGAGCTTTAGAAGAGTTACCATGATAATAAATGGAGTAATCTGGCGTACCCCTCAAATATCTGAATACTCACTTAACTGCATCCCAATGTACTCATCCAAGATTAACCATAAATTGGCTAACAACTCCCATTACTTGGGCAATGTTTGGTCTAATACAGACCATAGCATACATAAGACTGCCAACTGCACTAGCATAAGGGTACTCTACTCATGTCTTCCAGCTCACTAGGAGATTTTGGACAATCATCTATAGATAACTTTGTTCCAAAGCAATAGGAAAACATAATGGTCTACAATCTGTCATGCTGAAGCTTTCCAACACAGACTTCACATATTTACTTTGACTCAACCAAAGTTTTTAGTTAGACCTATTTCTACTGATTTCCATACCCAAGATGTACCTTTCTGCCCCAAGATCTTTCATCTCAAATTTTGCAAACAACTGAGATTTAAAATTAGAAATCATACCCTTACCCTTCCCAAACAACAACATATCATCAACATATTATGCAACAATAAGAAGGCAATCATTTTTAACTCTGAAGTCAACATAATGATCTGATTTTGATCTTAAAAATCTAATTGACAACACAAAGGCATCAAACTTAAGGTACCACACCCTAGGAGATTGTTTCAATCCATACAAAGACTTCTTTAATTTGCAAACCAAAGATTCTTTACCTTTAACAATGTAGTGCTTAGGCTATGACATATAAATCTCTTCCTCCAAATCACCATGAAGGAAATTTGTCTTCACATCCATCTATTCTATCTCTAAATCATATGATGCAGCAAGATATAACAGAAATCTAATGGATGTCAACTTTTCAACAAGAGAGAATATTTCACCATAATCTATTCCCTCTACCTATGAATACCCCTTCGCAACCAATCCAGCTTTGTACCTTTCAACACTGCCATCTACATAGAATTTCTTCTTGAACACCCATTTGCTACCAATAGGTTTTCATCCTTTAGGAAAACATACAAGGTCCCAAGTTTTGTTTTTATCCAATGAAGCCATCTCATCATCCATGGCCTCAATCCAAGAACCTGCATCTTCCATATCCAAAGCCTATTTCACAAATCTAGGCTCATTAGTGTTAGTAATCAAAGCAAAGGCACAACTGGAATATAACATAGAGTAACCAAACCTTTATGGCTTCTTCCTTACTCTCATGGATCTCCTCAAGGGTTGAGGTTGAGGTTGTTCTTCCTCTTCTTCTAAACTATAAGGACCCTCCTTGTATGTAATTATCAAATATTAATTCTTTGTTAAAACCGTTATAGGAGATTGAAATGGATATGAAGTAATGTTTATATTGTGAATGTCCTAATGAAATTGAGAGCAGCACATCCATGTTTTAATGCTCAATGATTCGAGAACTACTACATTTTCTCAACTACTTAAATATTAAAATTTCACTAATGATGATACGAGGCATTTTCACCTAATGATAAGGGTGTTGATTTTGGTACCTCGATGATTTAGTTTTATGCTTTCAGATAATTCAGTATTCCTTAATTAGTGATGTTTAAGATGTTAGGTATATGCATGCCTAATGATGATTATTTTGGTATTTTAATCTGAATTAATGAATAAGTTATGTTATATTGATTATGTGATCTCAAATGATTAAATGTGAGTAGAAATGAATTAAACAGTTGATTATATGAAAGATTCATGTTTTGATTTATGTAACTATCCAGATAGATTTTGAATATATGTGTGTGATTTTCTTGAGCTATTGATGTGTGTAATGAGTGTGCATGATATTTTATCCGAAAAATGTAACGAAAAAATGAAACTGAACCCTATGTACCAATTATGGAAACCAGGGTTTAGTCTAACAAAAGATGCAAACCCCATTGTTCATATTTTATTTGTATCATGAGATTTATGAATGTATCATTCTGTAATCAATAAGTGTTAATGTTTTGTAACAAGTGATTTTTCAGTGTCGCTTGACGTGAATTGTATATGCATTCCAGCATGTTAGTTAGGGTTAACCGAGTAACCTAAAGATCTAAGTTAGACTAGGTTAGTGACCTTTTTGCTAATCAGTTAGTAATCGAGATTAATTACCCTAATCAAGATTAGTGAGTAATCTGCATTTTTGAAGGTTGTTAGAAAGTCCTAAAATTTTCCTAGCTTTTGATAGGTCTCTAATTAATCCTATAGGCTTAAAATCATGAAATCTAAGTACCCAAGGGGTATGGGTATAGGTTGGGGGTATTTTCCACCCCTCTAGCCCCTTTTGTTGACTTTTATGGTCACTCAAAAACATCATTTTTGCTTTATTACGAAAATTGAATGATTTCATCATGGGTTGAATGACTTTAACTCCACCTTGAGGTTAGCCTTAGATCTAGTTGAGTTAGAAGCCTCTAGAACTTTTAGGAAAGTGGGGGAGTTATTACTTTTTAGAGGTGGTTGAGTTTAGGATCTTATTTAGAGGGTTTTGAGTGTTCACCCAACCTCTAGTTTTAGAGTGAAATTCAGGATTTGAAGGAGAAGGAAAAGGAAGGGAATGCTCATCTCAAACTTGTTCATTTTCCATAACCCAATTTTGAAGGTAGGAATACTTCATCTCATGCAGTTTATGTTTTGTTCATGTTTAAGTTATTGTGTTTGCATTTGTATGTTTGTATGTGTGTTGAGTATGTTTTGGGAGGGATTGAAACATGTTTTCTTGATTGTCTTTCTTTTGTGTTTTTGTTTTGAATTTTGAAGGGATTGTTTGGGTTGTATTGGCATTACTCACCCTTGGATAGAGCAGAAGTGCCATGTATGGGAGAAGGTCTTTAGTTAGACTCCAACAGTGTAGAGTCTCTCCTCAGGATGAGAAGAGGGAGAGAGGGTAGGGTGTTATGGGCCCCTACTTGTCAGCGCAAACCATATTTTGAGTTTTGAAATTTGAGAAGTGAAAAATAAAATTCCTTGTGATATCAACCTCGAAAAGGGCATCTATAGAAAGAATGGAAGCTCTTGAGATTTTAGCCCCGATTGGGCATATCCACCTTCTCCCTAGTCTGGTTCAATCTTGAACCTGTTGTGCAAACTCTAGATGGGAGTGAATGTCTAATTTTGTCTTCATGTTATGTTTGCTTGTTATCCTGTCAGTTTTCGTTCTCTCCATGATCACTGAGATGTATTGCAGAATTTGAAATGGATCCCTTGTTAAGGGCCAAGAAGAAAATTCAAATTGTTATAAATTCAGTTATGTTGGGAGTGTCTCCTCAGGATTGAAATCCTGTGTAAAAATGTATTTTAAACTTATTGTTGAAGTGGTAAGGATGTCAAGTTTTCTTACTGGTTCTTTCTTGACAGAGCCTTCGAATCAAGTGATTTAAAGAAAGGAGATTGAGTAATATTCTTGCTTGAGTCTTATAGTAATTTAGTTATGTATGTGTGTATCAAAAATGATATAAAATGATGTTCTTTCTTGCTATGGTAATCTCATGTTTTCAAAATTTTACTCATTCAATGAAAGTTAATTAGATAAAAATGAGGATATATATCTTTGCATTTAAAGGAAAAAAATATGTTAAAGAAGATTAATTGTTTGATTTGTATCTCATTTAGTTATTTTTCATGAGTATTAGGAAGTTAAAATATATCAACTTGAATATTCGTGTATTGCTTTTTATCCTATTATCCCTCTTTAAAAAAAATTACGACCCCTTTGTTTAAATAAGTAATTGGGTAAATCCAATTAGAAAAAAATAAATAAACCTCCTTGTTATATAAATAATAAGCTTAGAAATTTCACACTTAGAAAAAAAAATTATAGACTTCAAAAAAAAAATCCTCCAATAGCAAAAATGCTCACCGGATTTTGTATGAGAAGAAGATTAATTGTCTTCTTACAACAGAGCATTTAAAAGATTCTTCTAAATATTCTTTTTTGATATTTTTGTTATATTATATAATTCAATAAAAGAAGAATAATAAATATAAATATGAATAAAAATATAAATATCTATTTCTAAAAATACTATCCTATTGTATTTATCCCAACTACAAAATTGTATGTCATAAATGCTTACCATGTTTACTGCAAGCAAGATTGTCTGAAAAATGCTTTAAAGGGGGGTGACATCACCCCTGCACCCCATAAAAATTGCAACCCCAAATTGACCACATGATTTGAAAATTGAAAATGGCAAATGTTGAAGTGGGCATTAAAGACATGGCAAATGTTTTGTTTTTTGGAAAAAAAAAAAAACTTTTCACTTACCTTTTTGCCTTTTTCTTTCAACAGGCATACCTTTTTCTTATGAAATATCTTGCTGCATTTTTTTCAATGCAGCGTTGGCCATGTGGAATAAGGGGTAGGGAGTAGAGTGGTTAAGGGGTAGTTAGTAGGTAGTTAGTATAGGGTTAGTTTTAGTTTTATTAAAGTTTTTAGTATGTTTGTTTTTATTTTATAAAGTTTTTATATTAAAATTAGTTAAATTAATAATTGGTACTAGTATTAGATTTAGTATGTTTTTAAATTAGTATATTTAGCAATAAAGTTATTTGTTTTGTATTAAATAAAATGTTAGTTTAAATAATGGTAGTTAGTAGTTAATGTGTAGGTTAGTTTAGATTTGAACTAAAATTCTAAAATTTAGATTGTATTCATTATGAAGTTTAATTTTTAAAGGTTTTAAACATTAGTAATTATATTGGTTTATAAATTGCTATATAAGTTAGGAGTGGTAATATTTAATTTATTTATTTAGTTTTTATTTAATTCTAGTTATGTTATGATTTTATTAGAAATGTTTTATTGTAGGATAGATTATAGACTATAGATTTAAGTAAATTTTGTGATTAGAATAGATTTTAAATAAAGTTTAATTATGGATGTAATGTTGTATTAATTAGTAAGCTCTTTTAATGTTTCAAAATTAATTAGATTGGTAATTAATTAAATGCTTATCTGATTGATTTAAATATTTTAAAAGTAAATAAAAGTGATAATGAGTTAAGTCTTTTAATTATTTGAAATTAGATTTTTTAATTAATCAATTCCATTTAATAATGAAAGCTTAACTAAACAAACATTATAAACTTAAGATGGAATGTCAAGGTATTGATAGAAAAACCTGTCGTTGTCTTGCAATGTATCTGTGTCTTAACCAAGTTAAACTTATCAACTTAGTGGATTTAATTATTATTAATTAGTAAAAAAAAAAATTATGTGTGTTTTTGCCCCTTGCTTTTTTTGGGCATGACATAAACTATCAGAGCTACTAGAGCTCTCCTCATCACTAGACCCAACATGATCTTTCTGTTCAATCTTCTCAGGGGTAGGAGGCAACTGAACAATATCTTCCTTCTTTTCTTTTTCATCTGGTTGTAGCACAATAGGAGAAGATGTTAGCTCTCTAAAAATAACATTTCTGCTATACAATACCTTACTAGTTACAGGGTCCCAAATCTTGTATCCTTTCATATCGACACCGTATCTGGTGAAAATACATTTGACAACTTTATCTTCCAACTTAGATCTTTTCTTGTTTGGAACATGTGCATAAGATTCACAACCAAAAACATGAAGATGTCTAATTGAAGGCTTCTTACCAGACCACACCTCCATGGGTGTCTTACCAACAAGAGCTGATGTAGGAGATCTATTAACTAGATAGCAAGCAGTGGCCACAGCTTCAACCCAAAACTTTTGTTCAAGACTAGCTCCACTAAGCATATTCCTAGCCTTCTCCATCAATGTCCTATTCATTATTTTTGCAACTCCATTTTGTTGTGGGGTATAAGAAGTTGTCTTATGCCTCTCGATACCTTGTTCTTTACAGAACTATTCGAACTCTGCTAAGCAAAACTCACCACCATTGTTAGTTCTCACACACTTAATCTTCTTACTAGTCTGATTCTCTACAAGGGCTTTAAATTCCTTGAACCAACTAAAGACTTGTGTCATACTTTTCAGGAAATAAATCCATGTCCTTCTACTATAATCATCTATTAAAGATACAAAAAATACAAACTTGGAGATTGAAGAAACTTTTATAGGACCAAATACATCAGAATGAATAAGATCCACAACATTAGAAGATTTGTGAGAACTAGAGTAAAACTGAACATGATTTCTTTTGCCATAGACACAATGTTTGCAGAAGTCAAACTCGAGATTACAATCATTTAACCCCTCAATGAGGTTCTTGTTCTTCAAGGTTCTGAGACCCTTCTCACCAATGTGGCCAAATCTCATATGCCACAACATTGTCTTTTCTATAGTAAGCTTTCCTTCCAATGTGTTTGCACCCTTAGGTACACATGTTGCACTACCATCAAAACCAATAACCACAATCTTCTTTACTGCTTGTTCAGATGGTGAGGATGAGATGATAGCTACTCTCTTCTTTGAAATAGAAGAGCTATTACATTGAGAAATGCATGTATCAAGCTGAAATAGAGTACTCTCCTAGTACCCTTAGCAAGCACCATAGCTCCTCTCATCCTCTTGCATCCATCTTTAGACAAAAAAACTTGCACACCTACATCATTCAACATACTTATAGATAATAGGTTTCATGCCAAACTAGGGATGTGCATTACTTCATTGATCCCCTTTACTCGTCCATCAGGGAATCTAATAGTGACCTGTCCTTGTCCAACCATCTTTAGGTGAGAATCATCACCCAAGTACACCTTTCCACCATTGAAAACTTCATACTTTGAGAACCATCTTTTATGAGAGGTCGTGTGGAAAGAAGCACTAGAGTCTATTATCATATGCATGTGCTACCAAGGCTACAATGGAAGCATCGCCATCTTCTTGAGATTTTTCTGAACCTAAATTTGAGGCATTCTTCTTCTTCTTTGGCTCTTTACAATCTTTACAAAAGTGCCCAATCTTATCACAATTCTAGCATTTTGCCTTGGCCTTTCTAGGAGTCTTTGATTTTGCAAGGGATTTGGATCTATCATTTCTATTCTTGTTGTCATTTTGCTTCCCTTTGTCGTTGGATCTATCGTGAACAACAAGAGCTTCCTTAACTAACTATGATGACTTTCTCCTCATCTCCTTAGATAACAGTGCAGAAACCACATCATCTATTCTGAAAGTGACTAAAGTACTTCCAAGAGCCATGACAAGATGGTCCCATGGATCTGGCAAGGAACATAACAAGGTTATACATCGATCCTCCTCCTCTATCTCGACACCAAATGATGTCAACCATGCGATCAATAAATTAAAAGCATTTATATGATCTATAAGAAAACATCCTTCCTCCATTCTTAGAGAATATAACTTCTTCCTCAGGAACAACTTGTTCACCAGAGATTTGGCTTGATACACAGACCCAAGCCATGTCCACAAACTGTTTGTGGTCTTCTCATCAAGAACATTTAAGAGAACCAAATTAGCTAGACAGAGTCTAATAAGACCCTTAGCTTTCTAATCCTTGAGATCCCAATCTGCTTGAGATATTGTTGCAGGTCTCACATCAAGTGAAGTCACCTCCCATAGATCATGATCTTCAAGCAAGTCTTCCATCTTGAGTTTCCACAACTCAAAATTACTTCCATTAAATTTCCCCACCTCTATTTTTCTGTATGATGAACTAGCCATCTCAATTTGCAAATAAGATTCAGAATGCTTTGCACAAAACTCCCACTCAACTTGAGATTAGCTCAAAAACCTTACCCAACAACTAGGATCAAAAGTTGATCAAGATCTAATACCACTTGTAAGGAAAGTTAGGTGCGAAAATAGCTTCCTACACTAATCTCTTAAGAAAAGTATTGTGCAAATTCTTTTTAAATCCTTAAAATTTTAGATTCACTTTCATTAAAACAACAATATTGCAATCAACCATGAATACAGAAAATAGATAAAGAAATAATAACACATAAACACAAAGATATGTCGGTGGGGAAAAACCTTTTAGTAAAACAACCCCACCCCTTCAAAACCAGCATAATGTATTATCTTCAACTCAAAGGTTACAAAACACTTAGAGTGCAAGCTCTTTTAGGACATGGAAGACTTATTAGTAGCAACCAACAATACACTACTCACACACTCACTCTCATAACTATCTATAGCCCTCAAAGTGCTTATATAATGTGCTTTCCACTTTTAAGGTATCTTCCAAAGATAGCTCTTATGCATCATAGGAATCCATCATAACTGTTGTGGTTATGATTTCCTTACACACAATTAAATCTTCCAAAGATAGCTCTGATGAGTCATAGGAATCTGGCATAACTATTTTAGTCATGATCTCCTTACACAATTAAATATTCCAAAGATAGCTCTTACACATCATAGGAATCCGTCATAGGAATCTGTCATGATTCAAGATGTCGACACATGCAAGTGGAGTGACACATCAACATGCCAACTAGACATGTACACTCACACTTAATTACATTATTTGCAAAAAAAATACATTTACAAAACAAATAATAAGAATAGGAACTATCCAAGTTTGAGACACCTAATTCCTAACACTTGTCACCTTCAAATGTAGATCCCAAAGCTTTCCAAATCTCATGAGCTAGATTTAAACACTTTTCCTAACTATACTCATTTTCAGGAAGATCTATCAAAAGTGCTTCTTTGGAAAGCATATTACACATAAACAAATATCTCTGACCTTTGGTACAAGACTAAAGATTATCTTCATCAACCACATCCTTCTTTCTCTTAATGATCAACCAATATCCTAGACCCCTGCATAGAAATTGTATCTTCATTTTCTCCTTCAAAATTTCATAGTTAACTCTATCAAATTTCAAAAAAAATCTTCTAAAATGATTTTCCATAGATCTCCTTAAGTTATTAATCTTTTCCTTCAAGGACCTAAAGCTTTGATACCAATTGTTAGAAAGTAAAGTCCACCAAAGAATGACAAAAGTGCTCCCTTAGGCTAGCATTACTAACCCGAGCTCTGGTGTTATAGGCCTCCAATGGGAGGGAGTAACCCATAGGGAAAATGTAGGTACTTTCCTAAGCATTGGGAAACTTAACCAAGACCATCTTACCAAAAGTAGCTTAGTTAGTTATCAGATTAAAATAACACTTAATATTCATATTAAATCCAAAACATGTAAAAAGTATATGCAACAACCATAAAAATATCACCATACACAATAACATGAGATTTTTAACTAGAGAAACCCTTGATCAAAGGGAATACCCTGGTGGGGATGGTACCCATAGAATGATGTACTAATATATAAGTTTCTTGTAAGAGGATGAACCTTGTTAGGAGTCAATGAAATACATTTAGTACATATCAATCCTTGTTAGGAGACTTTGAATCCATGTTAGGAGATTCTAAACCTGTTAGGAGTTGTGTCAATCCTATTAGGAGTCTTGGAAGATAGAAGGACCCACTATCCAAACAGCTTAAGGGCAAGAGTATTAAACTCATTGTCCAACTAGTCTCAAAATAATATAGATAAATAATTGTCCACATCAACTTCTTTTCCAAATGTGTTCTCTTTGTTTGCTCATCATGCCTCAACTGCATGAAATGCTTCTTTGATCAAAAGATATTTAATATTAAGCTCAGTTGATCTCACATACAAGTTTGTGTACTCACATTACACAATCTCATCACTAAATCACATTCTACTACAAGGAAATAATATTTTCTTTATATCAAGTCCTAAAATAAGTTATTGAGTCAGTCTTGGGGCTTTCTCAATTTACAATAATAATATAGGACAATCTTAAGATATTCCATTTACATATTACATTACATTTTTACATCTTTTCATAATTATACACAATTGTCAGCCCACAATCATCATAACTCTTCACATGTGTAACCTCTTACCTTGCTCACTTAACCACGTCATCTTCACCATGTCTTCTACCTCTGTATAGCCTCACTTAATCATATTATATCTCTGTTAGGAGATATAATAAAAACATCAAAAATTACTATCCAAAAAGTCTGTCTGAGCATTGTCTTCAAAATCTTAAAGAATTGTTCATTGTCTTCAATTTTCTACATGCACACTTAACCACATGATCAAGACGCTCTATAGAAAACATCCTCAATTGTGCATAGCGTCATCTTCAATCCTTGAACCATGTGACCTCAATCTCTATCTGTTGCTTTGTTAATCTTCATAGAATGATGAGTATGTTGACATCAATGAAAAATATAGTCATGAATGAAAAACACAATCTTTGAATCATGTTTCCAACAATGCTAGGATATTCACCCATAGGAATATCATTAGAATTCATGCTAACAGTACTATGTCCCTAACCCATGTAGTATAAGGTAGGTGTACCTCCAAAGGATATGACCAAGCCCTTAACAAATAAACCAAATATCTTCATATTGAACATTGAATAATGATTGCTAATAAAGCTTGTATACAAAAAGATAAGCAACATGTTGAGCTATAAGGCATTCTCGATTAGAGACAAGTGCATTCTAGATCATAGACCAAAGCTCACTATTCTCAAGCTTCCTCAAGTATATTCCTTTTTTTATCCTCTCTCCCTTTCTAAGACTCAAGGATACTACATATATAGCCATCAATACATAGAGGTCGGATTTAAGTTCATACTATCCAATAATAGGACACATGCATTACAATAAAGGACTGACCATCAAATAATTAATAAATAAATACATAAGGCATATCACGGATGCTAACTCTTAAAAATAGAACATCACTGAATTAAATCCTAGACATCATATGAAGAACAACATAGGAAATCAAAACTTGGGAAGATTAAGCATATCTTTTGCTAGTTATCACATTTAATTCTACACACTTAAGATAATGATCCATAATATGTCTACAGTATGAAGCCAATACTATGAAATTTGGAAAAGACAAACAAGTGTTCATTGAATCAAACTGTCAGATAGACACTTGTAAAACAAAAATAACAAATATCTTTTTGGATAATGCAATATTTCCAACAACCCAAGGATTATCTTGCATCAAGCACCCAAGGTGACAAAAATATGTTTCATAAGGACTTAATGAACATTTGAAAAAATTCAAAACATGTATCCCATGCTCATTCTTAATCGACAAATCCTCTTCATCAATCAACATAGAAGTTTTTCCAAACTAACTATTGTAACCAACTATGCTATCATACATCTTAGATCTACTATTTTTGCTACAACTACCAAGATCAAACAAATCATGCCTACTACATGCCTTCATTTGATTAGAAGATATCTTTCTTTTACATTTTCCCTTAATCACAAGATTAGATAACTATCTTTCATCAATAGGAACCTTAACCACAAGTTCTACTATCTTCAAACTGAAAATATTGGAAACACTTAGGTTCTTTGCAATGGCAACTTGTTCATCCTTCAAGAGAACCAAAACAAACTTCTTACCATCTTTCTCAACTATAACAATATTATTTCTATAACCACGTATAGCTCCTCTATGAAATTGCCAAAGTCTTCCAAGTAAAACATGACAATCACTCATGTCTACTACATCACATAAAACTTCATCCTTGAAAGGCCTAATATTGAAATTAACCAAGCACTATTCTCTATCCTGCACCTAATGATCATCTTGAAACCAACTAATACCATAAGAAGTAATATGTTTCAATATTTGTAAACCAAGTTGCAAAACCATCTCTTTAGAAGCAAGATTCTCAATATTACTTCCATTCATAATTCTAGACTTATAATTAGTTCTGAATAAGTTCCCTCTTTACATCGATTCCACAACATGCTTTTCCAACATGATTCTTCTCATCAAAAGAGATTCACCAACTTCTAGTGAATCTAAATCGACATAAGAAGATTCCACTCTTTGTTCTTCATGTACTACCAATTTCTGTTTATCAACTTTCACATTAGGAGATTTAAATTCTCAATGTCCATCCTTACCACATTTAAACAAGTACCTATGAAAACAAACTTCTTATTAGAAACCACTTGCTTACGCTTTTCAACCTTAGTCATAGGTTTACCTTGCTTTCTACCTAAATTTTCTTTAGCCTTCAACAAATACAAATAAGTATCTTCTACTGAACTAAGTTTAAACATAATCAATTCTTTCTAAACATTGAATTCCAAACCATTAATATGCCTAGCAACCTTTTCCTTAGAAGATTCCCAGTGTCCAAATTTGATTTGTATTTTGTAAAATTCTTTAGTGTAACTCTTCATAGACATATCTTTCTGCTTCAAATTCTACAATTTACTAAACAATTCAAGTTCATAGTATTCAGGGATGAATTTAGCATTTAATCTAGAAATTGTGGGTTTACATCTACTAATCTTAGGTTCAATATTATCTTCTATATATTTTTCAATTCTTTCAACCACAAGCCAGCATGCTCTTTCAATATTTGTGCTAACCTAATTCTTGCTAGATCTACAATATTTTTAAGCTCAAAATAATCCTCAAGTTCATTAATCCAATCTATAAATTCCTCGGGATCTAAAGAATGTGAATAATTTGAAACTTCCATATATGACTCTTACCAACTTGTGCCATAGCCGTCAACAATCTTTCTTCTTTTGAAAGGATGTCTACTTCAAGTACTTTAAGATCTTCAACAACTTTCACATATTCTTCTTTAGTTTTAGGATTCCTTCTTAAGCCATTTGAGATATTTTGGATCCCATTCCTCATGTTAACCTTGAATTCTTCAAACATATTCTCCAACCTCCTAGGATTCTTTCTTCTAGGTTGCATATTGAATTATAACAAGGTGTAACTACCTCAAACTTCAATTATCTATCCACCAACAAGGATCAATAGGTCTGTAACAAGATTCCAAAAAAAAAATTGAACAAGTCCTCTAGAATTGTAAGCCAAAACTACAATTTGTCACCTCACAACCAAGGATTTCAAGTATTTACAAACTCTCTAAGCTTAATTAATATCAAATTAGCAACTATCATATCCAACCATTCTCCAATAAATCACCAACAAGATCAACCAAGTCAAACAACCTTTAGCTCTGATAAGATCAACCTCTAGATCAAACAACCATACCAACAATTAGATGATAATATCAACCTCCAGATAAAACAACTAGATCAACAATCATCTTTGATTCCATATGATGTAGTACAACATAGGAGTACCTCTAAAGGAGATAATCAATCCCCCAAAAAAAAAAAAAAAAATCTTCATATGCAACACTGAATATTGATTGATAAGACAACTCACATACAAAATGATAAGCGACATGTCAAGTTGCAAGGCCTTCTCGATTAGGGCCAAGTACATTCTATATTACAGACTAAAACTCACTATCTTGAGCTTCTTCAAGTATCTTACTTTTTTTATGATCCTTTATCCCTTTATAATGTTCAAGGACACTACATATATAGTCATTATGACATACATATTAGCTTTGAGTTCACAATCTCCATAATCGGAAGCGTGCATTACAATATAGGAATGACCATCAAATTATTTATGAATAAATATATAAGACATGAGATAATAATGCGTGGCCTCATGTTTAGGTCCACACGTTATCCAACTGCCTAGATCCAAGAGCATGTAAGCTAACTCTTAAATATAGAACCTTGCTAAATTAAATGTCAAGCATCATATGAAGAACAAAATAGGAAATCAATACTCGAGAAGATGAAGCATAACTTTTTCTAGTTGTCACATTGAATTTTGTGCACATAGGATAATGATCCATGATATGTTCATAACATGAAGACAAGCCCTTAAAATCTAGAAAAGGTAAACAAGTGTTCGTCGAATCAAATTGTCAGATAGGTAAGTATAAAATAGAAAACAACAAATATCTTTTTGGGTGATGCAAGATTACCAACAACCTGGGCAAGGATTCTTCTACATCACTAACTTGGGACCTATTTTAGGCCCCCTTCTCGAACCTTGTGTTTGGTTTGATCAAATGTATTATTTTGATTATCAGATGAGCTTGTGGGAGAAAATTTATTCTATATCCTTTATAAGCAGATCTAATTGCCCCATTTTCCATCTTTATACACCTATACACATCCAAGCATCCAAGAAAAAGCATTCAAGAATTTATGTAATATTCAAGTGCATTCAATGAAATCCTTTTACAACCCAATGGAGAAGACATATCTTAAATTCAAGGAACTTTTAAAAAGCTTCAAGGAGTTTATTTAGGGGCTTCATCATCCATCTTCGATGTTGATGCCACAACCTTTCAATATCTAGCTTCCTCCATTGGTGATAGTAGATCTTTTCATCAAGAGAGGAACTTCAACAGTCATCCTTCTTATACATTCACACCTTCTTGATCCGAATTAACTTGGTAAAGTTAGTTTTTTGCATTTGATGTTAGAATGATAGAATAACTAGGGGGGGGTGAATCAGTTATCTTCGGGTCTGTATGTACCTTCAAATTTTACTAATTTCAAACAACTTATTCAAACTCACAAAACTACTCGGCTAATATAGTTACCCATTGAAAACTTAACTTACTCATTCATCACTAGCTCTCTGTTTAGTATATGTCAACTAGCAAAAATAAAATAACAATAAATAGCATGCATCACACATATAACATTCACATCTATATGACACCAGGATTTAACATGGAAACCCAATTTGGGAAAACCCACCAAGTAACATGCAACCACTTTTCACTCTTCTAAAGTGAGTTCAGTTAAGAGTCAACCCTATTAAAGGTTACAAAACACACTGTTAGGTGTGACCCTATTAAAGGATTTAATCACCATGTTAAGAGTGACATGGTTAGAGGTATTTAGATCATTCCATTAGAATGTCACATTGATTAAAGGATTTACAAATGACTATTAGCTCAACCTTGATTAAAAGATTTTACTACTATAATGGTTAGAAAGTAACAACTATGTTTGATCTATTAAGATACAACTCACTTTACAAATTCAAATCTCCAGTTGGTTATTCTTTTGGTTCATTGACTAGACTTCATTATGTTATCTATCTCTGATCTACTTGGAAACCCTTCAAGCAATCACACTTCACCAATCTCCTCACTTTTCCTCTGCTACTATGTTCTTCATAGGTTCTCCATAAAATCACCAATCAACTGCGAACCAACCTTAAATAACATCTCTTATGCCTCCTCAAATAGGTAGCTTTGATCTTTTGTCACTTAAACATCACCATAGATCTCAGGGTTTGGTCAAATTCATTGAATCTATCCATCATTTTGTCCTTTTACTCCTTTCTTGGTAGTTCTAGAAACTTCTCTTTAAATCCTTGCCTTTGATTCCATAACAAACTCAATTCATGCATTAAATATGTTAGCTCATCCGTCCTTATTTTTCACACATTTTGGCCAATCTAAAAATTCAACAATATTGGCCCCAAAATCGATTATGTCATTAATTATTATTTTGTTGACACTCAATCATAACAGTGTCCTTCTATTTGGTCATCACTGGGTAGCTTAGTCACTATTGTCTTGTCTCACTCAACTTTTACTGGCTCACTCGATCTTCACTATGCTTTCCTTCTTCATCTTGCTCAACCATAACTAACACTTATTTCATACTGCTTTGCTCAACTATCTCTTAAGTTCCTTAATTATCTACTTCATTGACCTGGTGAAACTGTAACTTGGTCAAGCTTAGTTTTTTACTCGATATCTTGTCTTCTCTTCTATACATAATTATCTACCTCACTTCATATAATGATTAAAAAACACATTATCTTGTCAAAGATTAATTGATCAAGTGCCCATTGTAATTCCAACATACTTTCTCCTCTTTACTCAACAAGTTGACTAATTAGTCTATTTATCTCTCTTTTCAAATCCTCTTCATTAATCAACATATATGGCTACACTTTTAGAAAATATCTTCCTAGTAAGGTTTTACATCAATGACAACATAACAATTTTTCCAATTGTAATTTCCAACATTTGAATGAGATATCCTACTATTGTAAGGTAATTTTTTATTTAGTTTATATTTTTAGTATTGCAATTATTTAAATTTCGAGGCTAATTCCTAAACTGGGGTTTGACCAAGGTAAACCCCCATAAAATAAAAATAAAAAACATTTTTGTTACAGGTTGTAGATCTCAGAAGGCAGAGCAGAGGGCAGATTCAGGTACCCTATTTATAGAAATTTAGAGATCTAAAATTAGTTTTGGGATTTGACATAAAAGGTCGAGGTCATATTCTATTTCTGTCCCTACATATTGGCTCTAACCTAGATTGACATCATCCCTTGTAAGTCAACTCTAACTAGGAGCTGGATGATTTATGGGTTTTATAAATCTTGTAGTTTTATATTTAGGGCCAGATTTGTTCATTGTTCAGAGCAATACAGAGGGAAGATAATCAAATCCAATATTTCACTCACTTTAAAAGTTAGTCATTTATTTTCCTTATTCATTTCAACATATTTGTTTTCTATATCTATAGTCTTAATTGCATTTCATAGTTCTTTCTCTATTGGGGTTTTAAGAATCTTGCATTCTTTCTCTAATTCTATAATCATTAGATCTTTATTTGTATTAGTTCTCCTTCATCATTTGGATTCCAATCTACTTGTATCTAATGGCCTTAGAGTTAGAATTGAAATGATCAATCTTCTTATCTTCCCTTTGAGGCATAAGGTTAACCCTAACCCAAAATGTGGATTAATTGGGAGCTTTCATGAATACTTCACATTTCATCTTATACAATGATTTAATTTTTTACTCCATGTTTTGAGAGAGATATTATTGACTCTTTTTATTGGCATTGGTCTTGTGACATGATAACCATATGTGTTTGAAATTTGATATATATTGAGGTATCCCTTATGGGGTGGATAGTTTGGATCCTTGTATAGGACAATATGCTCTTTAGTAAGCTCCATCATCTTCTTTGTTAATTTTCATGACTTAATGATTTATGAAAATAATTTTATGGTTTTGATTTTGTCTTTTGGTTTCTTTTCTATGATTATTGGGGTAGGTTATATTGGTGCATACAGGGGAAGTGGCTTGCAATAGGGGCCAAGGCCCTAAAGTGGCTATCAAGGTACTCATTGTAAGTTATTGAACAAGTGACAACATAATACATTGAATGTGATTTTAAAATAGAGTACTTGTTTGTCATAAAAATATTAATATACTTGTTGCAAATAAAAATACCAAAATAACAAAGAAACTCACATTTAAATATTTTCCCTTCTAAATGCAACAAACAAGAAATTATTATTACAACCTCTAATTGAGCTAGAACAAGGGCACCCAAAACCTTTTTGATTTTTCTCTTCAAGATAATTTATGGGTATTCTCTCCCAACGCACTGATATACAAACAAATGCAAAGATCACAAGAAATTCTTATTACAACCTTTGATTGGGCTAGAACAAGGGCACCCAAAACCTTTTTGATTTTCTCTTCAAGATAATTTGTGGGTATTCTCTCACAATGCACTGATATACAAAAAAATGCAAAGATCACAAGATACAAAATGGGGGGTTTGAGAACAAGTATGAAGAACTTGCCCCAAATATCACAAGATGATCTCCTACTGCAAGATCTATGAAAAAGATAATGCACAAGAAAGATGATGCAATATATTTTTGAACTTTTTGAGTAATAATTGCAGTGCAAGATTAATAAGAATAAAGATGCAAGATTTAAGCTAACCTAAGAAATGAAATGTAAGATAAGAATGGAACTGCAACAACTATGCTATGAACTTAAAACTCTAAGATGTTAATACCTATATGCTAATATAGTAAGTGTTCAAGTTCTTGATGACTATTAGCCTAATAAAGGAGAGACCTCCTTTTATAGTAAAAAAAAAAATGAGTCGTTGAGACTGAGGGAAAAAATAATAAAGAGCTGAGATGAAGAGAAAAAAGGGGAGAAGTTAAGATTAGAGACAAAATAGAGAGTGGTTAGGATGAAGATGAAAAAGAGAAGAGATTAAGATTAAGAGGCAAAAAAGAATGGGTTGTTAGGATTAAGAGGCAAAACCATGCAAAAGTCAAAGATTCTCCCTTTATATAAAAAATAAGAATCTGAAATGATTTGAGGAGAAAAAAGATGAAGAGGTGGCTACCTTGAAAAAGGTGATTGTACACATAATTAAGCATAAGAAAATATTCAATGTACTTTAATCAAGATTAAGAAGAGGATCAAGATGTAGACAAGGATTAGTGAATAGGAAAAATATTTGAATTAAATAGGTTTAGAATATTATGTTTTGATAGGTAATCGGCTTGAAACCTAGATTCTTATTTATTTATTAATTATCATTGTTAAGATTAATTATTATTATGTGTCAATATCGAGTAGGTTCGAACCCAAGACTTCCCTGATAAGAGGTTCACAATTTACCACTGTGTTGTAGGCTCTTGCCTAGGTTTAAATAATATTAGCTAAGTGGGGGGATCAAATAAATAAGAATTATTTAAATAAAGAAGATGGATGAATTACGTATTAAAATTAATTTAATATATTTAAAAGATAATATTTAAATAAACAAGAAATACAAAAGGAGTAATGAATTTATTTAATTAAAATTAACTCAATTAAATAAATAGAAGAATATAACAATATAACTAATTAATAAAATCAGCTATACTGTTAAGGACAACTATTAATAAAATCAATATTAGAGTGCCAAGGAATTTTTTAGGTGTCTACATTTTACAGCCATTGATACGGTGTTGAAATTGATATTGTATGAAAGAAGAAGAAAATGAGATGTCTCAATCATAGAAAGATGAGGATGGATGAGAAGGAAGTAGATATATGCCCCCTCAAGAGGACAAACAAGTTTAGAGAACATGGGTGTTCTCTTAAAATGAAGAGGAAGTGAATACAAAGTGGTAAGGATAGGCAATTAAAAGAAGCCTCAATGCAAAATGAAAAATGATCTACAATGCAAATTACCATTGTGTAAACATGGTAGAGCATATCCTATTTTGGCATTGTATTGGATGTTATGAACCAAGGTATGAGGAACTAAGATGACCATACTCCAAGCACGCAATAAAAAAGGTCAAATACAACCATGTTCCCTATGATGCCATGAGATGGAAGATCATGATGTCCATGTGAAAATAAGACACAAATACCATGATAGATGCAAAAAGAACTAATACATACAAGAAACAAGAAAGTATTCAGAAAAAAATAAAAGACCAACATGGTTCCCCTAGTGAAGATGAAAACCAATTGATTGATTAAATAATTAACTAATTGATTGGGAAGATAGGGCCTTAAGGATTGAGAAGGTACATCCCATGGGGATGATGGAGTTAAAATTGATAAATTGATTATCATTTGATTTGGTTTAAGATGATGGTTTGATTAAAGATTTATGTGGTAGATTGCAAGATTTGATTGCACGAGTTGGTATTGATTGGGATCTTTTGTATTATAGGGATTTTTTGAGTTTTACATTTGATTTTTAAACTTATCTAGATGAGTGAATTGGATAGAATGGAAATGAATAGGATAAGTAGATTGGTACCAATGATAATGGAGGACTAAGGAATGATAAAGGATGGAAGGATGGACATATATTTGGTAGCCTGATAGGATACAGGGGGATTAAAATATGGGGAATATATGGTTGAGGATCCAAGAACCTTGTTGCAAATGAGCAAGATTCCCTACTCAATAGGTACAAAAATAAGGGATAAAAGTTTGGTGAATAACAGATGAATGGACGGTACACAATGGATTCTTATGGAGGAAATAAAGAAAATTATTGTACAAAGCATGCATGGATACTTTAATGTTTAGTGCCTATATTTTTTGAATCATGAGGAAAGTGGAAGGCTTGGGATAAATGATACAATATGGAAGGTATGAATAGGATATGGGATAATAAGATGGAAGCTATGGATTGAGTGTGTAATATATGGAATATAGGAAATGTATAGAATAATTAAGATCAAGACAAGACATGGAAAATAATTATGGACCTAACATAGGATTATGGAAAGTGGATGGTGGACAGTGGATGCATGGAATAAGGAAGTTGAGATGGATGATGTGGATAGGTTGTCAAGATCAAATAGAGGCAATGTATGATTATGGATATAGAATGAATAAGATAGACAAGACCAAAGATAGGAAAAAAATGGATAAAGGGGATTAGATGTGATATCCCATAGTAAATAAGGTATGTGAATGTTATGTCATGAAATATGATATATATGGAGCAAAACCCCAAGTGAAAAGTGAAAGGGGAAGAGGATAGGAGAATGAACAAGATACAATAGATAGTGAATGACTAGATAGAAGTACATGCGCCCAAGTATGACCAAAAGGTGGATGGAAGGATTGCACATGACACCTGTTTGCTAGGATTTCATCATGATAATTATCCAAGGTACTTGTTTATAAATTTTTCAGTGTTAGATGATTTTTTGGGGGAAAGTAATTTTATGGAGGGAATGACAATGGAGAGATGGAAGGATAAGAATATATTTCAATGGATGTTATCCTTGATATACATAAGATATATGCTCATAGGTGTTGGTAGGATAGTGGAAAGGGAGAGTAGAATGGATAGGAGATAAATGGATAGGTGGAGGTGGGACATATTTATACAAAGGATTGGATTGAAGGGGCGGATAGGTGTGGAAAGATGGGTGGATAACAGATGGTAGAATGATAAACTTGTGAATAAGTGGATGAGGGAATCAAAATTATCATCATTGGCACACACCTTGAAGGGTGGTGGAATAGTGGGATAGGATATTTTGAAAGAAATGGAAGATAAAATGTGGATTGTGGAACATAAGGACCATAAATGGATTGGGAAGATGGAGAATTAGAGGACTGATGAATAGAAGAGGCTTTTAGATTTTAAAGGTTGGATGACAATTTAGATTTTTCTTTTATATGCATTGTTACAATGAGTAACTTTGAAATCTACTTTGGTAAGGACCCAAAATAGAATCGAAATATGGATGATGGGTACATTTGCATTCAGATAAAGGGGTTTTAGATTTGGAAGGAGTGGAAGGTTCACCAACATTAAGTGGGACTTTATTTTTCCAATAGGGTATTCATTACTTTCCAAATAAGATGCAAGTCCAAATGAAACAAGTTCATAAATGGATTAGGCAATTGTTTTAAAATCTTGTGAAAGAATAATAGGCTCTTGAGATGGATTGGAATCATGATTTGAATTTGGAAGGGTATCTTGATCTTGACTATGTAGTGGAGTGGAAGAAATTATGATATCTAGAGATAGAATGGGATCGTGTATTGGAATAGAAGGTGTGCTTTGATCTCAACTTTGGAAGAGAACTATGGGATAGAGTGGAAGGAATGATGGGATCTTTAGATAGAATAGAGGGAATGAAATCATGAGATGGAGATGAAGGGTGACTCTGATCTTGACTTTGGAGATAAATATATGGTTAAGTGGAAGGAAGGATTGGATCTTGAGATGGAGGGATGTCATGAGAGAGGGAAAAGAGGATGGAATCTTGAGATGGATTTATTTGATCTTAACATGGAGGGGGATTAGTAGTGATGCAGGAGCATCAAGCTTGGATTTTGTGGACCTATAGTTCACGCAGTTGAGGATGTGTTTGATGCATATTGGGGAACCTTGTCTTAAGTGCACATAATGATTGGAGTTATCATGTTGGAGTTAGAGCCATTTTGGTGGTTGCTAGTAACGTGTTCCTAATTTACTAGAAGACCTTAGAGATCTTTTTTGCGAGCTTCAATCCAAGGGAGTTGGCTCATGAGCTCTTGGATTTGGAAAGTTGGATTGCACATGGACCTATTACTAAGGGTGTGTACTTTCATGTTGTTATTTGAGTTAGTTGTGCATTATAAAATTGGGGCTTCCCTTAAGTATTTAGTTATTTCATGTATTCAATGTTTGTTTCCAAGATGACTTGTGGCTTGAGGGTTTATTTAATGTAACTTTCTAGGACAACCTATGGCCTGGTCTAGTATATGTAGAGGGTCTTGTGATGTCTTGAGTCATTCATTTAGCCTGGAGATGGAGTAGTTGAGAGGGGCAAAGCTTAGCAAAGCTAGTAGCTAAGTGTGAGCTTGGGAAACAAGAAGGTTACTTTGTGGCTTGTAAGCACGAGTTAAGATTCTTCTTGGGGTTTGTACCATATTATGGTTCTAGGCTAGCTAGAGTTTGGATCTTGTGATGTCATGCAGAACTATTGTTGTAATTGTTGATGTATTTGGTCATAACCTGGAAGGCCTTACGTCTATACATATTGGATGTAAATCTTATGATTCCATTATGATAATTGACATTGTTGTGGTTCCAAATATTTGTATTGTTGCTTATATTATATTGTATGGTTATTGTTAGAGTCTAGGACATCCCCACTGGGTATTATCATGACTTGCAATGCATCAAGTAGGTGGGAAAAAAAAGGTCTTCGTGAGGTGGAGAAGAGTGTAAATATTTAAAGGGAATGAGATCATTAGACATGGTAGAGTAAATGACATCTTGATATGGGGTAATGTGACATGAGGGCAATCAATAGATGGGATAGGAAGAGTATATTCATGAAATGATGGATGAGTGGATGTTAATTCTTGACATGAAAGAGGGCAATTACTAGGTGGAGGATAACAGATGTCTTAATCTTGATTAGGAATGGGATCACAAGGCATATTCAGAGAGATAACTAGATCTTGAGATCTTGAGGAGGAGGAGAATCTATGGTAGCATGCTTTAGAACAAGGCCTTGACATGTTTGGGATTGCGTGGGTGATATGATGGAGCAATTGGGATGTTCAACTTCAATGCCATTTTTGTCAATAAGGTCTTCGATAAAACATTTTAACTTTGGGCACTTATTAGTATCATGACCCTTGGTGCAATGGTATTGAAAATGTTCATGTCCTCTAAACCAAATAGGTTTAGGTTGATCATTTGGATAAGGTTGAGTGTTTAGAAACATCATCATGTTTTCTTCTACCATCTTATGAAAGATTACATCAAGGGGATTTGATAATGGTGTATAATCCCATTTTAGTTGAGGTAAATTGTAGATTATGTATGAGAAATAAGCTAAAACTTTGGGTGATTGTATAAATTTGTTTAGAGTTGAGGATTAAAATTCCTTTGCTAGTCCTTGGTCAAAATCATGGCTAGGATTGGGAATATATAGAGATTGAAGATTAGATGGAGGATTGGGATTGGAATTGGCATTGGCATTGGAATTATATGGAGGATGGTATTATGTTTTTAAGCCAATAGAAAATAGAATATTTCTTTGTAGGTAAGCCCTTTATTTTGACATTGATAATCATCAAGTTCCTTTTAAAGTTATTTAATCTTTTTAGAAAATTCTTCTTCTTATTGAGCGAGTTATGATGTGTCAAAGACACTAATGACTTTTTTAAGGTCCTCAGTTGTCAATTTGAATGCTTGTTGTTGAGATACTACAACACATTGCGATGATGTAATACCTTAAGATGTAGGATCTTATTGTGATGATAATGTGAATTGATCTTGTAATGTAGGTATAGGGACATTCAATATGTATGGGCTAGCCTGACATTGCACTTGAATTTTCCTAACCATTTCATGAAACCGGTCAATATTCATTATGGTTGAATGATGTATTTTGAATTTGAATTAGAAATTAAAGTGGACGAGGATCTAAATTGATAATGGATGAAATGAAAGATTCAATAATCAATGAAATATGATGAACTTAAGACTAGGAACAACTTTGGATTTTGTTTTCATTGGATCAGCCGATATATTGATTGGATAGATTGACTTGACTGAGAGGATTAAGTGATTGATTGATTAGATTAGTTAAGAGGGAGAGGCCTAAAAAAATAATTTTATTAGGTTGATTAAGAGGGAAATGCCTTAAATATTGATTGGATTAGGATTAATGATGAAGGTTTGAGATGTACCTTAGTGAAAGAGGATCCTTGTTAAGTGCAAACAATAGAAATAGATGATGAGGACAATTTCCTACTAAAAAATATAGATTGATTATCGTGAACAAGACAGGATAGGATGGGATATGATTGATCACCCAAGATAGGTTGTTATCTTGAATTGATAAGATTGGATTATTTTCTAAGGATGGGGTTCTTTCTAACACTTTGATAAATGTCCAAACCTGGGATTAATGATGGAATTTTATTGAAGGAATGATAATGATTTGGTAAGGACTGGTTTTGGATTTTAATGATTTTGAAGATAAGTCCAAAGGAATGATGGTTCTCCTAAATCCCAAGTGGAAGATTAAAAAAAATATTGAATTGGAAGATAATGTGATTAAGATTAGGATTAAGAATGGATAAAATTTGGAAGAAAAATTTGGGATGCTTGAATAGAGGTGAATGACTAATTGATAATTAGGTTTTGGATGAAGAGGTGATATGGAATAAATAATACGAGGTTGACAAGTGGATTCATTAGGTTGATGAGGTGATTGCATTGAAATGAAGGAACATTGGATTAAGGAAGTGGATATTGATATGGACTATGGAAGATAATTAGGATAAAGATTTGGACCTTGATGGAATGATTAGAAAAATTATGAAATTATTAGGATGATTAAGATAACTTGGATGATTAGGACCTTAGAGTACTAGGAAAATTGATTAGAACAATGATCCTAAATGATAAATTATAAATGAAAGAGATGATCATGCTCGGATAAATAATTGGAAGGATTTAAAAAGTGTTTGGGATAAGAGATATAATGATGATGAGGTTGTTGATAGATAAAAGAGATGACATGAAGATGACATGGGAAGATTGACTTGGAGGAGTGTAGGGGGAAATGTGAAGCAAGGAAATAAACCTAAGCTCATTACATAACCTAACACCTCAAAATGGGAGTTAAGGAAATTGATCCTGTCAATTACAATTGTAAGGTAACTAGATCTAAGAAAATTAGTATCAACCAAGTGATAAAAGAGCACTAATGCAAGAAAATATCTAATGACTACATATTGAGAGAAAGAATGAAAGACCCTTAAAACTCCAGTGTAGCAAAAGATATGAAAGATAATAGATTTAGAAAGTAAATATGCTGAAATAAAGAAAACAATTAAATGACTCACCTTGAAAATGATGAGGAATATTGCATATGATTTTATGATGTTTGTGCAGCTCAATTCAATAAATGGTCCTAGGCCCAAACCTAAAACTATGGGATCTCCAAAACCTAAAAATCATTCAGTTGTTTAATAGGGTCAACTTTTGTCAATAGGGTCAACTTTATAGGGTTGCAATGTGTCCCTACTTAGCAACGCCTAACCATGAAATGATTTTTGAATCTCTGAAGTTTGATGAAAAGGGTTTATGAATCTATAACCCATTTTTCCTTCCAAGATCTGCACCCTATAATAAAAATGATTCTGTTTTGTCAATTGGGGTTTGGCTTGGGCAAACCCTAGTTAAGGAATTAACCTTGAAATTGAAATAATTCAAATGGTAGAAATGTAAAGTAAATACATGAATTCACCTTACAATAGTAGGATCTCTCAAATCAAGTGTAATGAGTTCACTTTACCAATTGAATCATATCAAGAGGACTATGAATATGAAAGAAGAATGAAAGTAGAGACCCTCCCTTGATGACAAGCTCCACTATCATCAATGAAGGAAGCTAGATCTTGAAAGGTTGTAGCATGAATATGGAAGATAGATGATGAAGTCCCCAAATTAACTCCTTATAGATCATTTAAAGCACCTTGAATGAAAGAGACCTCCTCTCCAATGGCTTGCAAGAGGATCTTCTTGAATATACTTGAAGATATCTTGAGTACTTGAAGCCTTAAAGGCTTGAGTGCTAGTGCACATGAAAATGATGATATGTTTCATGGATAAAAAATGAGGCAAATGGGTGGGCTTATAAAAGACTTGAAATAAAAGTTCTCTCAATGACCAACCGAGCATCAAAATTAACATCTCAAATTCACCCCAAAATAGGGCCATAGAAAGGAACAAAAAATGGGACCTAAGTAGGGACACATTGCATCTTTGATTGGATATATAGGGATGCACTACATCCTTGATTGAGTAGGGACACACAATATCCAGGATACACTACGTTGCTACTAACAGGGTCTCATAATCTCTGGGAATCCTTCAAGGTCCCATAACAGGTCCCAATTTTGAGAAATAAGGTGCAAGTTTCAAGAAATATTTATTTTGGTGCGAAAAATAGATTGTAATTGATTGGAGGAAGGAAAGGGAGGACCCAAGTGGATAGATCCTATATTGAGATTTGTACCATGAAATAGGAATACTAAGGAGGATCTATTAGGTCCTGCCCTATTTTCATCTAGGAGAAATGAGAAGAAATGAGAAAAAATGGAAGAAATACAAATTAAATGCAAGTCTAGCATTAAATATCACTAAACAGGTCCTAAATAATCATTAAATTGAAGTGCTTCCAATTTTAGATGGTACATTTGGCCCCCATTTTAGCAAGAGTATGTACTCAATCCAAACTCTTGGTAAAGTAGAACATAGTAAATGAGATAGTCTTATCACAATCAAGGAGACAAAGAATCCATCAAGCCCTGAAGGGATTGTGTATTTGATAACTCCAAGATCATAACAAGAGAGAAATCACTAGCCGCAACACAATAATGGGTATGATTATTTCATCCAATGAAAAGTGTACATCTCACTGTGAATCATGAAGGAACATTAAAAATGTGTTACTCGTGTATGGGATTTGGCATGTGCTTGAATGTGTTACCCATATATGCGATTTATCATTTATCTATATGTGAAAAAGAAAGAGAGACCCAATCTTAAGGATGTTCACATCCTAAATTGAAGGTGTGCATAGAGAACCCATTCCTTAGGATTATGTGTAATTCATAAAGGGATTCACAAGATGTTATGCAAAAAGGTGATGAAGCAACAATGCATAGATTTGAGGATAACAAAGAAATCATATCAAGTCCCCAAGGCTAAAAATACTCTAAGTCATACTCATAATCCATATTTTCTATTCTATGATTACAAGTAAAAGGTGAGCAGGGTGTATGCCCCATATTAAAGTCATTGCTAACTCTTAAACATGAGCAATGACTTTAATAGAGTATACATACATCTACTTAGAGATGTTTCCACTATGAAATGCCCCCAAGAAAAGATAGATCAAGGGAAATAATCAGATAACATATAGACTGTACAAGAGGTATCTACTAACTTTGGGGTTAGCATGATCATATGATAATATTTAAGTATTATATCAAGTATGAAATATCATCATTCTCCAAAGGAAGTAGAACTGCAACAAAATGGAAGAAAGACACCTAAGAGTTATGAAGAAGAGTATTTTTGGACTACCATAATGGAGACTAAAAATAATTAATACTACCATGTCCCACATCCAAGAGGACAAACACAAGGATGTAATTATGAACACTAGCACATGTACAACATAAAAAATAACAACATATAGAAGAATTGAGATACATATACAAGAGTGATACGAAAATTTGATTCCTTTATCACCTCATGCCAATGTAGCAACACGGATCTATAAAGAAATCTAAATAAACATATAGAAATAACAATACATGTAAGCACGTCACAACAAGAAAATACACAAAAAGATACTATGCTAGAGCACTCACTCAAATATATTTTCCCCCTCCCCAATCTTGCCATGTAGTATTTAGAGAAGGTGGATAAATTGCAAGAGGAGCAACATCCAATATAGTAGGCACAATGGTTAAGTATGAACAAGGAGCATTTGAAGTTCACTATGCTCGAGACTAAGTGCAAGTAGAAGTTGTTTTGAAAGCATGTTATGAAAATCATTATCAAGATCAATAATCTCATCATCATCATCAATAAGATAATCTAATGTATCTTCTTCATCAAGATTAATAGCAATAGAACCTAAAATATGAATATAAAATTTATCTATCTCATTATTATGATTAATTTCCTCCGTAGACATGGGCTAATTAAAGGAAGGAGAAGAAGAATGGGGAGCATGCACAAATGGCTTAGCTTGAGCTTAATGCTTCTTTAGATAATCATAGGAATGTTAATAGCATTTAGTTTTGGTTGAAACTGGTTGGGAAGAAGAAGGATCAATAGCCATAGGTCCTTGCCTTCGTTAGATGGGATAACAAAAGGAATGAGTTAGGTTAGAAAGTAGAAGAAATCTAACCACACTAGAAGGATAATTAAATGTAGGAGGTGGCGGGCCATTGCAAATGGAGAATTCAAAGAAATAGGTGTAGAAGGTATAAGAAAAAGACCATGAGTAATATCCTTGGGCATACTCAACCCAATAATTTTATGACATTTATGAGATTGATATGATTGGAAAGGATAATTAGGAAAATTAGGAGTTGTAGTAAGAATAAAAGGAAAAAAACAAGTTGAGGGTAGCACAATGCCTATGCCTAGAAGGATGGTAAAGACTATTATTGATCGTCTCAATCTCATCATCATGAGGGAATTTAATGCACTAATAGATAGGAGAAGCAATGTATTACATGGAAGTAAACCAAGCTTTAATTATAATTTATCAGAAGTAGGAATGACAACAAAGGTACTATTCACCACTTTACCATAGAGTTCAACAGTTAAGGAAATAGAACCGTGCGGTGAATACAAGAAACCATTACAAGTAAGAATCCAAATATCAATTGAATCATAAAAATCATGGAGCAATTATTTAGAAAACAAATGCTCCTTAGTGATAACATTAACCATAGAAGTAGGATCAATAAGACAACCATAAGAAGGGTACTTAGCAACCCTATTAGAAATATGAAGAGGACTCTCAAGAGCAAGAAAATTATTGAAATCATCAAATAAAATAGTAAGGTCTCTAACATGCTTAAGAGAGAGTTTACGCTTAGGTTGATAATGAGATTTATATGGAATCTTAGGTTTAGGTTGAGGTGGAGGTTGAGGTAAATGTTCCAAAATGTTAATGGCATGGTCATTATCTCCCCATTATTTATCACAAGTGATGTTTGTATCAGATGAAGAAGAAGGTTGAGAAATCATATTAGTAGTTTGTTGAGGTAAAGGGTTGGTGTATATTTAAAGATTTTGATTGGGAGGTGCCACATATTTTTTTCACTATCATAATTATCAACACATAGAGAATTGGAATCAATCAAATCTTGAATCTTATGCTTCAAAGTATAACACTGCTCAATATCATGGCCAGGATGATGATGATGTTAACAAAAGGCTTTGGAATCAAAGTGTGGACTGATGCGGTAGAAGGAAGAAGTGGTCTAACAGGAGGAAGTGTGATAATATCAACACTTAATAACCTTCCCATTATTTAATGCAAAGACTTAAAGATAGGATTAAACTTATAGCTCATCTGAAAAATAGAGGAAGAAGCAATGACACTTTTGAATGCAACAACAACTCATTTATTAACTGTATTTGTGGCTTTATTGACATTGACAAATTTGTTAGGTTTTTGGAGTTTTTTGTGACTAGCCATAAAATCACTCTTATCAAAAAGTACAAGAGCCATTGGAGTGGTGCTCCCAAATTGGTTCACTTGTAATTGATAATGATGAAGTGTTGCACAAAGTTGTGAAAACGAGGTAAACTCAACAAACAAAATCTTATCTCTAATGTATTTTTTGTAAATTATCAATAAACATATGTTAAATATCAATATCATGCACATGATAAGAGATACGAGCATGCAAATGCTTGAATCTACTAATAAAATTGATCACTCTATCCTTGGGACCTTGTTTATAATGCATCAAATCAGTTAAAGACACTTGAGGACCAATGATATTTTGAAACTGTTAGATAAAAGTATTAGCAATTTTGTGTATTAAATCAATAGAATAAGATGGCAAAGAACAATGACATTGCAAGGACTTGTCATGAAAATTACAAGAAAACACCTTGGCTAAAGTCCTTTGATCACAAGCATAATAACTACACAAAACTTAAAAAGTTTTAAGATGAGTCATACGATTGCCTTTACCATTATCAATATCAAGGTAAAGCATATCAACTTGTTCAGGGGCAACAATATGGATAATGTCTAAGGATAAAGGGATAACCATATCACATGTAACTACATTGAACTTGAAATGAATTAAGGATAAAAGTTGTTGTTGTGAGGAAGAAATAATTCAAGCAAGACTAATAATAGTAGTCATTAGAGAAAATAGTTAGCAATGATGTATTCAACACATTGGGAAGAGTGTATGAATTAGCTAGAATAGAAAGTGTTAAAAGTGGAACAGTAGGAACCACAATAGTAGGAGGATTAGGATAAGTGCAAGAAATACTATTGTACGAAGGTTGTGAGATAGGAAATGAAGCATGCAAAATACTCATGCGTATGGAAGGTATAGAAAAAATCATGATATGAGGATTGGATGGTGAAATAGAAGTAGTCACGATACAAGGAATATATGGAGGAATGCTAAATAAAAACATGGAAATAGGCAAGGAGGGCTCAACATTAGTGACAGGTGGAGATATTCTTATCTAAGATGTGGCTTGTGCCAAAGGCTTAACAAGTCAATGGATAAGGTGAGTAATACTACATGAAATATTGACACCATGCTCATCATTATGTATCACTTTCTTAAGGGCATCAAAATTAGAAATAGTATTGGTATTGTGATTCTCTCGAATAAGTCAATCACTCATCTTCTCAATCTTAGTAGCAAGCTTAGGAACTTGTTAATTTTGAACTCTTAAAGCCTCATCTTCATCATGAGATGAATTGAGAGAGTAATTCTCCATGGAAGGATTAGGACCATGGGAAACCATAGGGCCAATAAGGTTCCTGAAGAGAGGAGAAGAAGATTTTGGATCAAAGGAAGCCATGAGTCTATGACTTCTCCTAACAAGAAGGCTATAGGTAGGGCTTAAAGTAATAAAGTTCATACACCAAGCAAGGCATGATATGAAATAAATCACAAAGCATACAATGTAAGAGTTAAATAGTTAATATGTTCACCAAGATAACACAAGCTAACATATAATTGAATGCAACAATATAACTCCAAAATGAAAAAGAAGGGCGCAATAAGTTGGGTTCACCAAAAATTTGTTAGGTGAACACACAATTTCACTCTAATGTAAAGGGAAATCTAACACCAAAATAAAAAATGGAAATATCACCAATCAAGTTCACCAAAGATGTGTAGGGTGACATGTGAAGCAAGCAAATAAACTTAAGTTCATCACATAATCTAACACCTCAAAAGGGCAGTTAAGGAAATCGATCCTTTTAATTCCAATTATATGGTAACTAGATCTAAGAAGATTAGTGCTAACTAAGTGATAAAGGAGCACTAATGCAAGCAAAGATCTAATGATTATAAAATTAGAGAAAGAATGCAAGACCCTTAAAACCATTAGCAAGAGCTATGAAAGACAATAGATGTAGAAAGAAAACATGGTGAAATAAATAAAGCAATTAAACGAGTTAGCTTAAAAATGTAGAGGAATATTAGATTTGATTTTCTAATTTACGTGAAACTCCAATCAACGAATAGTCTGAACTCCAAACCTAAAACTACGAGATATTTAAAACCCAAAAAATTGTTTAGCTATCTAGAAAGGTCAAATTTTGTCAATATGGTTGACTTCAGTAGCATGGTTTACTTTGTATGGCCATAGTGAATCCCTTTTCAATAGTGCCTGATTGCAAAACAATTTCTAAATCTCTAAAGTTCAACAAAAAGGGTATACCAATTTGCAACCTATTTTCCATTCCAAGATATGTATTCTGTGCAATAAAAAATGGTTTTGTTTTGTTGATGGGGGGTTTGCCTTGATCAAACCCTAGTTTAGGAATTAATATTGAAATTGAAATTGGAATGCAAAAATGTAAATGAAATGCATGAATTCACCTTATAATAGTAGGATCTCTCTAATAAAATGTAATAAGCCCAATTTACTAATTGAATCAAATCAAGAGGAACGTGAATATTGAAGAAGAATGCAAGTAGAGACCCTCCCTTGATGACAAGCTCCACTATCATCAATGCAAGAAGCTAGATCTTGAAAGGTTGTAGCATGACTATGGAAGACAGATAATGAAGCCCCCAAATAAACTCCTAAAATCTCCTTGAAAGAACCTTGAATGCAAGAGATCTACTTTCCAATGGCTTGCAAAAGGATCTTCTTGAATGTATTTGGAGATAGTTTGAATGCTTGAACACTTGAAGGCTTCAGTGCTAGTGCACCCAAAAATGATGATATAAATTTGGGATGTGAAATGAGGCAAATGAATGGGCTTATAAAGGCACCCGAATAAACTTTCTCCTGGTGGTCAATCGAGCATCAAAATTAACACCTCAAACTAACCCCAAAATAGAGCCTAGGAAGGGGACTAAAAATGGGTCCTAAGTAGGGACACACTGCATCCTTGATTGACCACGTAGGGATCCACTACGCCCTTGATTCAATAAGGACTCACTACATCCTTTCTAACCAGGTCCCATAATCTCTAGAAATCTCTTGGGGTCCCATAATAGGTCATAATTTTGGGTGCAAAAAATAGATTCCAACTGATTAGAGGAAGGCAAGGAGGACTTGAGTGGATAGATCCTGCCTCAAGATTTATGCCATAGAATAGGAATATTAAGGAGGATCCATTAGGTCAAACCCTATTTCATTTAGGAGAAATGAGAATAAATGCAAATAAAATACAATTCTAACATTAAATATCACTAAATAGGTTCTAAATCATCATTAAATTGCTTCCAAGTTATCTATATATATATATATATATATATATATATTTTTTTTTTTTTTTTTTTTGTATTTGAAATGTTTTATTTTTTGTTGTTGAAATTTTTGAGTTTATTTTTTTTATTTTTGGATTTTTTATATTATTTTTTGGGTTTTCAAATTTTATAATTATTATTTTTGTATTTGTGAGATTTTATGATTTTAATTTTTTTTTCAATTTAAAAATGTAAAACACACAATGAAATTATGCAAAAGACAAAATTTCTAAGGTTCAATTTGGTTGATTTGTCCCATTTTTATTTTAGGTCAAGAAGGTTTGAAATGTTCAAGCACAAAAAATACATGAAAAACCTATATTCAAGTTTCAACTAGGATGTACAAGGTGAACTCAGGGATGCCCTTGATATACACAAAGAACGTGAGACCCAAAACTATATGAAAGAGAATGCTACTAAATAGTCGAGAGGAAACAATAACCCAATCTCCAGCTTCACTTCCCAAAGAAATAAAGTTCTTTCGAGCTTAGCCAATATTGATAATATTATACTTTCAAGAGGCATAACTTTATATTCAAGCCCCTCTATTTATACTTCATGAGAACACATAAGTTGAGGTTGTCCCCTAGAGTGATCACTTCTCTAAGAAAGCCCCCTAAAATAGAAAAAGCAAAACCCTTTATTTGTGTTCCCCTCAAATTCCTTGACAAGGATGAAAGAGGAAAGCACAAATAAGAAAATCTTAAGGATTAAAAGATAAAGGGGTTCATTTTAAGCCCAAATCCAAATGTGGATGATTGATTTTAAGCCCTTTTTTCCAATGTAAGGAAGACACACCAAACAAGTTGACTGAAAGAAAGAAATGATTTATGATGAAAATAAATATGAAAATTATCACTTTTTAGAATGCAAATAAGAAGGTTTGGAATATGTCCACCTTAATTTCATGCTTTTCAATTTTATTTTATTTTATACTCCTTTGACCCACTATGATGAGCTCCAAGTTGCCTTCACAAACTCTAATCAAGTGTATGAAATCATGAAAAACTATGATGATTAAAATAAAATACATTGCATTAGTTGATTCCACATGAATTAACAACTCACAATTGATTGATTTTATCATGCATTGAACTATGTGCGAATAAAGTGCAAGTTCATCACAAAATACTTTTCATTGATTTTTTGCTTTTGACATAGTCAACAAGATCTGATTTGTTTGCTATCATTTTGGTCCCAAAACATAAATGCAAAGAAATGACCCTTACCAAAAATCAGAGAGCTTCCAAAAATGTAAGAATTTTAGTAGTATCCCTTAATTCAAACCCCATAGACTTAATTTACCAAAAAACACAAGTTTCCACAAATTGACTTTTTGAGACATATTTGATCATCCAAATAAAAAACACAAAGAACTAACTCCCTGTATAATTCTCAGACCTTTCCAAAAATGTACTATTAAAATGAAAAAATCACTAATTTGTGACCAATTTTAAAATTTTTTAATTTTTTTATGAAAGATGGTAAAAAAATTATAACTCGCAAAAAAATGATCATAAAGAAATGATGTTTGGACTGAGACATCTTTGACTCATCCCAAACTTGCAAAAAACATTTCAAAGAAAAACTCTAAGTTATTTGCAATATATGATCAATTCTTTCAAAAACCTAGGTTTCCCCCTCCAACTTAACCTAAAAAAGGGTTAACCTTGAAAAATCAAAGAAAAAAGAGATGCAAATCAAGACATGGATCCCACTAAGTGTACAAAGTGTATGTAGTAAAAATATCCACCCACTTGCTTTAAGTAGAAATACCAAAACATCAAACAAAACCACATTAGATGTTAGTCATTTCTAAAATGTAACAAAATAAGTAATTCTTACTACAACCTCTAATGAGCTAAAACAAGGGCACCAAATAACCTTATTTGATTTTCTCTTTAAGATTATTGTGGGTATTCTCTCCCGACTCAATGAAATGAAATCTATTGTGCAAAGTAGTTAGAAATATAAAGACTGAAGGATTTGAGAACAAGCATGAGAAACTTTCTCCAAATCTTGCAATGATGTGCAAGTGCAAGATCTATTGAGGAGATAATAAACAAGCAAGATGATGCAAACTAACTAAGAATAAAAATGCACATCCAAACTAAGCTATAAAGTCAAAACTACACTACCATACAAGAATTGAAACCTAAGTTAAGAATGAAAGTGCAACAACTATGCTCTAGAATTGAAATCGTGAGATGTTAATGCTTGAATGCTAGCATGCTAAGTGCTCAAGTGCTTGATGATTATTCTTACAATATTATGAATATGATGACTATTAGCGTAATAAAGAAGGAGATGTTAATGGAAAGAAATGAGTAGTTGAGATTAAGGGGCAAAAGAATGAAGGGGTAAGATGAAGAGGCAAAAGTGCGAAAGCTAAGATTAAAAGACAAAAAAGAATAAGTGGCTAGGATGACGAAGCAAAAGAGAAGAAAATAAGATTAAGAGGTAAAAAAGAATGAGTGGGTAGGATTAAGAGGCAAAACCATGCAAATGTCAAAGATTCCAACTTAATGGAGAAAAGAGAAAAAAATGAAATGATAGGGGGAGAAAAAAGATAGAGATGCGGCTACCTTGGAAAGGTGATTGTGCACATGATTAAATAATAACACAAATTTGATGCACTTAAATCAAGATTAAGAAGATGATTAAGGTGTAGACAATAATTAGTGAATCTAAGAAAAACAGGTTTAGAAGAATGTTAGCCAAGTGAGGGTAATTAAATAAATAAAATTTATTTAAACAAAGAAGACAAATGAATCATATACTAAAATACTTTTAATTTATTAAAAGGATAATATTTAAATACAAAAGGGGCAATGGATTTATTTAGTTTAAATAAATTTAATTAAATAAATAGAACAATATAATAATATAGCTAATTAATACAATCAATTATAATGTTAAGGACAAATATTAAAAAATAATAATATTAGAGTGTAAAGAATAATTTTAGTTGTCAACATTAATAAGATAATTATGTTCCTCGATCATGTGTTGAGTACTTGTACCAACTCAGATGGGAATGGGAGAATATGCTTACAGTCCATAAAGGACTTGAATATAACATAGTAACCTTGTTTGTATGAGAGGTTGCAAATGCCGCATAAAAGTCACTAGGGGGGTGAGGTCTAGAGAGTCTGCCAAGGTAACTCTAGAGTTGACTCGTGTGATGACACTTCCCTATATGCATCTTAGATTTTCTACATATTTTGGTTGACTATGGGATTAGTTGTATCGCCTTTGTTGTAGGTGTTCTACTGGTCAAGGTAGAGAGCTTTTAGGATTCCTTACCTAGGTTTTGTATTATTATTGATCTTGTGATTTAATATCCAAGTACAACATAATATTATCTCCTTAGCAAAATGGGAGTGGACGTTTGGTCCCATGTGGCTAGGTGGTAGTGATCTTATTACCATTGAGTTTCTGATGTACTTGTACCAGTGCTAGATGATCCTTGTAGCAATTACACTTTCTCACTCATCATTATTGGAGACTTATTTTTATCTCTCATATATTGTATATTGTTTCATGTATCCTTGCATCAGTTGTGATGCTTATGAGATTTGTATTATATTTGTACTTGGATTATTATTACATATTTTGCGACTTGTGTAGCAGATGTTGTATCATTGTGTATATCTTATGGTATTAGTTGCATCTATGTATTCATGTATGTGATGACGTACTTGATTTCTATTCATGGATAGGAAACTTTGTGCGTGTGGTTAATCTAAATAATTAATTGACAGATACACGATTCTATGTTATGGAACCCTTTAGAAATATGATATGTGTTTGAATTGCATGTATGTGTATGTAATATATTTCATTGTATTGCTTCCACATTGTTATCATTATCGTTAAAAATATTTGAAGGAAAAAAAAATGTTCTATAAACTTAGTAACATGTTTAGGTTAATGTCTTCTGGGTTCTTTAGCGGGACGTTACAACCTGACCCTTTAAATCTTGAAATTAGGCAATGCTGAAACTAATAACCCAAACTATTCTAAATCCTTTAAACTCCATGAAATTCACAAATTTGGACTACCACCTAGAAGGTTAAGTGTCTTTATCCTTGTTCTTTGCTTCAGATGCCTAAGGGTTTTCATCTGTGGTCTCTATTTGAGATGCGTAAGGCTTCTGTCATTGTTTGATTTTATATGATATATGTACACTTCCCAACAATGCGCTTTAATTTCAATATAATCACAAATATAATAAACTAACATATTGATATTTTACATATGTACATCACAATTTATCTAACGAAGCTTATTTGTCCTTTTAAAATATATACTTGTAGAATTTAACTAATGCATATGAAATAATCAAATGCCATCTTGGAAAATATTTGAAACAAGCATTTTTAGAAATCATTAGTAATAAAAAGAATTATAATTGAAAAAAATAAATTTAAAATTGAGTGTTAGAAAATAAGCAAAATTATTAATGAGACAGGGTAAGACAAAATGCACTAAAGACAAAACAAAGTCAAACTTTTTTTTCCCAAAAAAACTCACAGTGATTTTTTTTCAAGTTTTTTGTTATTTTTGATTACAAACTGTACAGATCATTAAATGCTAATTTTTTTCTGAAAAATTCATGACGTTTTATGTTTTGAAAATTGGTCATCTCTACACTTTGTAAGGAGGATAGCCGTGTCCCACATTAATGTGCCACTCCTCCACAAAATGGTTTTTAAAATGTCAGCAATTAGCTTCTAGTTCGGAAAAAAAATAATGAACTTGAGAATGAAAAGCCGCACTTAGAATCTGTGACCCGAAAATACCTAACGTCAGAGTCTATATCTAATCACAAACTACCGCTGTTTTTGCATATATCGTGCCCGGGAAGTATTCTTGTGAGAACAAAACAATTGATATGATATGATATGATAGATTTTAATGACGTCCACGAGACTAAAGTAGTCTATGGGACCTATGCGATCACCCTCCCGAGTCAGGAGCGGAACTAGTCAGTTGTAAAGTTTTGGATAACTTGTCTCTCCTTCTCTGAAGTTTGGTAATCAAATCCGCTGCTCTCTTCACTTGATCTTCCTTGAATAAATAGTTGAAGTCCTTGTTCTGCAATATTTTTGTATAATCAAATCTGATGTCATTGTAAGCCAGGTAGTCGTTGACAAAGTGCTACTCTGTCTCAACTATTCTCATATTACAAAATAAACATGTTCTGTCTGCCCACTCTTCCTTTGGAACTTGCCACCGACCAGTTTCACATCGCAGTTGATGTGAACTAGTTCTAAGTTGTGTCATCAACATTTTTGCTTTCCAGTTAATAGGTGCTCTTATATAGGCCTTTTCATCATGACTATAAGTGGGATTAAATTATTTAATGTAATAGGATTTTTTCCGCCCTATGCGTCTTGTCCACAGAATATTGTGAAAATTTTCATTGACAAACTTTTTTATTTTTGTAATGTTATCCGGGCAAATTTGGATGTTGATATCCCATTTTCGCATCCATTTGTCATTTTGCTTCATCCATGTGCTTTTTCGCCTCACAAGTTTTTCCTCTATGATCAACTTGGGCCAACGATGTGTTTCCAGACCTTGGGTTTTCTTTAAGTAGCTTATCATTTGGACCAAAGCAACGGCTTCTAATGGATAGGAACCCACCTCTGCCAAAAGGATCTCATACGGAACTGTGGTCTTGACTTTAAGATTGCATGTGATGAAGTGTTTTTGAATTCTTTCTACTTGCTGCCATTTCTGTTCGGAAATACTACCTCCCCACACTTCACATCCGTATAAAATAACCGGAGTGATCAACAAACCAAAAAAAAATTTCATGGTCGTCCAATCCCATAATTCTGCGTTCCTGCACTTGTTTTGTAAAGAGTATAATGCCTTCCAGCCCCCTTGGATCCTTTTTGATCTGCAAGTATCCTAATTGAATTTGTTATGAAAATCGATGCCCAAGTATTTGTACTCTTCCACAATCTCAAGTGGGCTATTTTCCAATAGAAACTCGTCTTGTATGCTCCTATTCTTCTTCAGCGAGAAGATCATAATTTTGGTTTTACTAGTGTTAACTTGCATTCCTACTTCATGACAAAAATTTTCTAGTGCTGTCAAGTGCTCTTTCAAACCTTTAGTTGTTCTAGCAAGAATTATGAGATCATCTGCATATAAGAGCAATCTTATCACAAAGTGGGCTAGTTGCACCCCCTCACCATTGGTCTTGTTTATCCATTCTTCTAACTTGTCAATATAGAGCCCGAATAATGTTGGAGATAGTGAACACCCTTGCTTAACCCCGATCTTGCTATTAAAATTTTCTGATAGCCCTTCTGTCATTCTGATTTTAGCTTTGACCTGCTCATATAATCTGTAAATTGCTGACCTAAGTTCTTTAGGAACTTCCAACTCTTCCATTCTATCCCATAATTTATTACGTGGCACTGTGTCGAATGATTTTTTAAAGTTCACAAAACAACAAAAAGCCTCGTTCCCCGAAGTGTCCCAAACTTTCTCAATCAAGTATCTAAGAGTGATGCCATGATCTATAGTAGAGTGCTTTGGTCTAAAGCCCGCTTGCCCTATTGCACATTTGCCTTCTGTTTCAGCCTAGTTGCTGATTTTTTGTTCTACCAAGCTGCCAAATAACTTGCCAAAAAGTGGATTGATCATGATGGTTCGGTAATTAGAAGGATTATTTATATCTCCACTTTTGTGGAGTGGGATCACCACACTTGTTGTCCATTTTACAAGGAAACCTTCTCTATTGACAGCGTTGAAAATTTTAGTGATGTGTGGTGTGAGGGTTTCAACACCCCATTTTAAGTATTCAGCTTGAAGCCCATCTATATCTTGCGCTTTACCGGCAGCTAACCTCCTTATGCCTTGGATAATATCCTTTTCGCTGAATAACTCCCCTGTAGTCTTTGTTTCCATGGTTCTACGTTCTCCTAGATCACACTCATAGAAAGTCTTGGCATATTCCAGCCATTTGGTTCCTGTTATGTTGTTCTCTATTTGAGTTTTTCAATTCTGAAGTTCTTTCCAAAACTTTCTGGGGTTGTTTTTACCAAGATTAATCAACTCGATTCTTCTCTTATTTACATACTCTCCTTTCTTCTTTTTAATCAGCTGATCATACTCCTTTCTACTTTCTTTATTTATGTTCTTTTTCCAATTTCTTTTTACTGTTTTGCATTCTTCATCAAACCATGGATTAGCCGGAAAAGTGTTCTTGGCTTCTCTTGTGGCCTTAGATCTTTTACACTCCTCCAGTGCTTTAATGATAGTAAGAACAAGATTATCCTTGTCCATGAAATGTTGTTTATCAGACTCGGGATGGTTTCCCGGAACTCTAGATAGCCGCAAAAGAGAGTTTTGGAAAGTAGCATGGTTTTCTTGTGTCATTAAAACTTTGTCGATCGAAATCCTCTTCCTCTTTTGTAAAGGTTTTGGGACAATATGTTGATCTTTAAAGTGAGTGGCCACCCTTATCAAAATGGGGTTATGATCAGATTTTAGCTCCATGGGGTAGTCCTCTATCTCAAAGTTAATTATCTTTGCGACATATTCTTGCGAGCATATTACATAGTCAACAACACTTTGTCCATTGTATCTTTTGCATGTGATTCCACCTGATTTAGGCCACTTTTCCAAACCATTACATATGACCATGTTATATAGGCAGCATAAACTTAGTAATTCAACACCAAAATGATTAATCTTTCCCATGCTATCCTGCGAAGATCTTTCCCATTTTTGTGTCCCTTCTTCTTCAAGCCAAACTGGGTTTCTGCTTTCATTGTAGCTCTCCTTAAGATTGAGAGTTTGGTTGTTTGCTGTTCTAGCATTGAAATCCCCTATTATCATTATTTCCCCTAGAGAGCTAAAGGCTGCTATGTCTTTTTTGAGTGCAGCGAATGGGTCTTCTCGATCCAATCTATGCTTTTTATACATTTTTGAGCCTTTTGGGGTGAAGTAACAGACAACCACCCTCGTAGTAATCTGATTCTCTATTATTTTAATCCAAATATACTGCTTATTTACATCTTCTTTCTCTAAGTTTACAAATCTGCTCCAAGTTTCTTTTATTAGAATGGTGATGCCTCCATGCCATTTACCATTATCTATCTTTTCATTCCATAGTGATACCTTCTTATACCCTTCAAAATCTGGAACCCTACATCCATCATGCTCATGTGTCTCGGTAAGCATAATGATGTCATTATCTTTAGCTATCGGCCCTAACCTAGGTCCTCTTCTCCAAGGATAACCTCTACAGTTCCAACTAACTATAGTTAAATGTTCTTGGGTGGGCTCGAGTTCCTATTTATTGCGTGTGATTTTGTCGCTAATTTGGGATTTGCCATTTTGTAGCCATGCCCACTTGCCATTTTCTCTCGCTGTTTTCACTTTTTCCCATTCCTTCCTCCTTTCTTCTTGCTGAGTTACGGTGAGGTCATCATCAAGATATATGTGTGTGCCTCTAAGAAACTTCCTCTTGCCGAAAATGCTGTTTTTACCTCTTGTATTCCTCATTGTCACTCTAACATGTCTGTCTTTGCCTCCTCTAATCCATTTTCCGATTCTTTGTGCTTGTATGGTTGTTCCATACCAGTCTAATTGGTCTTTAAAGAAGTCTTTAACTAAATCCGTTGTTTTCTCCTGTTCTCCATAGTCTCGTAGTCCTTTGATGATAATATTTGCTGCTTTCTCATTTCTTTCTTTTTCCTCTCTAATTGTCTCCGAACTTGCTTTTCTATGTTGTCAATAGGAGTATTTGCTGGTCCTTTTACTATGTTAGCCCATGATCTAACTTCTTCAATTTGTTCTCTGAGTTGATTCTCTTTTATTTCCATATTGGCCATGGCATCTTGTATATTTTTCATTTGCGGAGTTTTATCTCTTTCCGTAGCCTCTCCTTCTCCCATAGTACTTGCTGCTGTCCTCTTTTCTCCTACTTCTTTCTTTAACAATATTAATTCATACTCTCCCTTTTCCATATTAAATTGCAATTTTTGAATTTGTTCTCTAAGTGACTTGACCTCCGCTGTCAATTTGCAGTTATCCTCAGTAACTCTTTTCATTGTGATACTTTCTATCTGGCTCCTCTCTTCAAAGGCCCACACCCTCTCCTTCATAGCTACCAAATCGTTTACAAAGATGTCTGGATACCACGTCATAGGTGTCCTTGTGGGGCTGTAACTATTTGGTAGCCCATCTTCCACTGTGTCTATCACCTGAGAATTATTTGTCTTCTCTTTACCGTTAGTATCTCTGATATTATCAAATCACTTAATTGTTTTAGAGATTTCAGTCAGTCTCATATTTATTTCTGCCTCCCTTGAGCTGTCTGAGGTATGTGGAATCAGTTTCGGAAGTAAAGTTGCTAACTTCCCTCTTTTTGCATTTTTAAACTTTCGTATCTTTCTCCACCTAATTATTCTTTTATATTGCTTGGCATTCACATAGGTGTAATTTCCTCCTATGGGCGGTCCACTGGCTTGTGAGAAGCTCAAAGTGTTTGTGGATAAATTACCATTTGTTCCTCCAAGATTGAATGAACTTGCGTGTCCGGCTGAGGGTCCTGGAAGAATGAGGAAGCTCCCTTGATTCCACTTGATGATGCTGCTGTGCTTTAAACTATCCCCGTATGTCAAGACCAAGCCATTGTTTCCAGAGATGTCATTGTGTTTCGTAGCTTCTCCCAGATTAGTTTGTTGTTCTGCTGTTACAGGTGCCCTGACTATCAGATTCTCTACCACCCTGTTACTGACAGATCCTGTGTTTTGCAAGGTGGACCCACCAAGTTCTAGGTGTGTCTCTATTATCTTTGGTTGATCAATCAATGATACTTGTACAAGTATCTTCTCTGCAGGTGTTTTTGTGATTTCCTCATTTGTTCCTTCCATGAGGGCACACTGGTGCCTTGATATAGATTCTTTATGTTGTTTTACCGTTGTAAATTTACCAAAGCCAGGAGCAATAATAAAGGAAGCCCAAACAGGGGTACACTGAAATGTAAGAGGTAAAAATAAAAGAAAAGGCGTACCTGGAATCTACCTCTAGAAGCTCGCAAATATGGACCCACTAGTAATAACAAAGCCTTTAGCACTAGTTGAATGGGCCCACTGGTTGTCAAGACTGCCGACCAAACCAAATCTGCCCCTGCACCGATTGCCGCTGTTGTCGACCCTACCTTGAGAGAAGAAACCCTTGATACCTGCGCTACCTATGTAATGTGATCCTGCCTACGTAATGCACCTGTTTTATCCGCTCCTTTTATCCCCTACTGCCTACTGCCTACTCGTTGCTTAGCAGCATTCTTTGCCAATTTGGACGAGTCCGATTCACCGTGTGGACGAGTCCGATTCTCCTCTGTTACAATATGCCTATAGTCGAAATACATTTTGAACGGTTTGCTTGACTTATTACTTTTCCTGAAAATGAACCGGAGAATCAGAAATTGCTTGCTTTCGAAGAGATTTATGACATCAGATATTTCCAAGTTCTCCGCTTGTGCCATTTATTGAATACTAACTTTGCTGTGAATTTGTGGGCAATGACGAGAATCGAACCAACGTGCATACCATTTTAATTTATCAGTAGATTTGCTACTGAAATTTGAGGCAGCACGAAACGAAAACGAAATGTTATAAATAGCTTTTTGTCTAGGAAGAGAGAAAGACAATGCTGCTTGGAAGATTGAAGGAGAAAGCCACTTATCAAAGGAACCCTCTATTCAGCGGCATCTCTTTTGCATTCTTCAATTCGACGGTCCCATCCCAAGAAAAATGGTGGAAGAACCAATGGGGTGCTGTAAGTACAATTTTTGCGTCTTTGTTTTTTCCAACAAATTTTGTATTGCATTACCACTCTTAAAGAAAGCGAGTTTACGAATCCCTTTGCTTGGCTCATGGTTACACTCTATATTGGTTGAAGATTACCAATTACTTGAGCGTCTATAACCTAAAGATCCACGTTTTCATTTTGCCACTCCGTTTTACTTTAATCAATAATGACTTAATAAGCATAGTTGAACATAACCAGCTCAGAGAATGGTATTAGCATGTATTTTGAATTAAAATTTTCCCAATATGACTTAAGTTGATTTCTTCTATTTTTCTCTTCTTTTGTAAATGATTAATGCGGGGCTAGAGAATAAAACTATTAGATTTGTGATTCTTGAATGCTAATACAGTGAAAGCTCATTTTTAAAAATTTATGTAAACCCTAAATTTAATCTAACTGAGACAGGATCAGTTGTCAAATCCCAGTAATGCAAAATTGAATCAAATATCTGCAAAAATTCTTGTAGGGTATTTTCCCACAAGGTTGATTTTACCGTGAATAAATCCACAAAAGTCCCAAGGGATGTCCTCCAGCAAACCCAAATCCTAAAGCATGCCAGTTTTATGATGGATGAAAGTAGGAAGGTGTCGATGATCCCTGTTTGGATGTCTAGCAAATTGCTGGACCAATATGGCAGAGTGGAGTAGACAGTCTTAGACCAGCGAGGGAAGATCAATAAACAGAAGATTGCCAAGCTAGCCTTGACGCAGAATAAGAGTTGACTTGTGGGCTTCCTTAATTTTTCCTGGGATGAAAATAATTGCAGGAGCTAAATTTACATAATATGAAAGTATAATCTTAACAGCAATAAGAAAGAACCCTTACTAGTTTGCTTTAAGGATGCAAATGGCCTCAGTTATTGCTGTAGGGGGTCATGCGCTAGAGTGTTTTGTAGAAATGATTCAAATTGGTTAGGATAATAAGGTTTAAAACAATTTATAGGTTGATTATATATCAAGTGGGAGGCAATGATGTCACACCTTGTTCAAAGAAATCCCTAATATCCAAGACTACAGAAAGAGAGCCTTTAAAGCACCACAGAGATGCCCAAGGTGCGAATTGTGGTGATGCCATGAATACTTCAAAGGACACCACAGATTCTTTGAAATTCATTTGATGGCATCACAGATAGGTCCTGGGAGGTATTAAAAGAGCTGAAATGATCATACAGAGTAAGAAGGTGAAACCTATTTCCTAGGTTGTTATATGACAAGTTGGATATGCCTAGGAGAATGATTGAAAGCCATGATGCAGCTTGGTAAAATGACGGTGGACATGCTTGCAACAAAGTTGCTATGTATGTTTAAGAGTCATCTTGGGGTTTCTATCATTAGGTCAGAATACTACGAAATTCTGATCAGAATATAAAAATGCCATAAACAAAGTACACACAAATCACTCAGTTAACACTAAGGACTGCAAAAAAGAATACTTAACTTTTTCTGCTAGACAAGGTATGCATTTGCATATGTTATCTAGTTGAAGATGGATGCAAGTTAATCGTGCTACTGAAATGTAGAAGAATGATATCAAACATAATTACTGTAATTTCTGGAATCAAGACCTTTGCAGTTAAGAAATTTTTGTTTATGAGGGAATGTGTTGAAGTTGTGCTTACGACCACAGGCATGCGAATATTAATGTTTTCACTTTTCAGATACGGTCAAAGATGCAAACTGTTGCTTTTATAGAGCACGTTTTTACAGAACATTTATTTCATTTTTAGTCTCTGTTAGTGCCTGGAAATTGCTATTACAGAAGTGTTATATACTGTTTAGTGATGAGGAATTTAAAAAATAGTAAAATAAATGCATCCATTTGTAAGCTGTCTTTGTTTATTTAAGTCATTGTCAAACATTTCCAGGCAAATGTGTTTTTAGTGTGGCAAATGTTTTTAATTTTTATTAGTCATTTACATTAAATTTGTGTGCAGGATGTACCTGGGAATAAAGATGCATCAAAGGTATGCTGTTTATGAAATTTATTACAACTTTTAGTCTTTCCCACCCATTAATATGTAATTTATGCATGCTCGATGAAGTGATTTGCAAAGATATGATCATTTGATGTAGCTTGTAGCTTTTTTTCCAATTGTTTATTTGATTATAGTATGTACTGTAAAATTCTTATCATCAAATATTCATTTTAATATGAAAAATATTGAGGATTGTTGTCCATTGCTTGAATTTTTATGGGTGGTTTTCAATTCTTCTGAATTAAAATCATTTTTGGCCATTGTGGATAATCTTCAACCTTTGTTGTAGGTATGAATATTATTCAAGATTGGGTAATGAATACAAAACAAGTTTATGATCTATCTCTTAATACTAATTTAGTTATAACATATGAATTTTAAGTGGTTAGTCTTCTTGATAATAGTTTAATATACATACATACATGCATGTATGTATACATATATACACACACATTTGTATGCTTTGACAACTAATAGTGCATCAAATAGTAAGACACTTTGACATCGAAAGTATGGGCACCTAAACATAATTTACCTTTCTTAGTTAGCTTGCGATTATGTTAAAAAGGAATCACTTGACATAGAGTAGGAATTCCAAGGTGTTCATTAAGCTTGCCAAATAGGGAAATAGAACAAAGATGGATATGCTTGGAGATTCTGAAGAATCCTATACCTAGCCCAGGTATATGTTAGGCATGAATGCTTGATATTGTTGTATGGGGGAGTTTGTTAGTCTACCAGAGAGATGATTGAGTGCTTATGTGTCGCATTCATGACTGTGTTTTTCATTAATGTCAACATATCAGTTTTCTGGATAGTTCAGCCAGAGTTGCAGAGGAAAATTCGTTCGGGGAGGTTCGTGGTCAGAGAGTTATGTTTTGCATACTTTGAGGAGAATTTAGGAACATGTTTTGATGCCATGTCTTATGTTTGCGGAAAGAGATATGTAGATTTGCATGAGTTACAAAAGTTTTTGTGGAGATTGCTCTCAGAGTGAGTTTCTAGTGAGTACTGGTAATTGTGTTTTATCTTTTTGGTTAGGTTGAAGATCGATTAACGGGCTTGGATTATGGTAGAAGACATGTTCAGGATGCTATGGTTAACATGGCAAAATCAGATTATCATTCTGTGATGAGTTGTGAAGATTGTTCAACGTGTTGCTCATAGGGGGCCGACTATTGTTAATATCATTCTGGGAAGTGTTATTTGTGATGTAACATACAATGTAATATCTTAATGAGGTCCTATACTATTTATTGTAAATTGAGAAAGCCTCAAGGCCGACTCAATACTTGTTTTAGGACTTGGTATAAAGGAAAGTTTGTTTCCTTAGTTGTAAGTGTGGGATTAGATCAAGTAAGATCATTATGTTGCATATAGGAGCTTGAATGCGAGTTTGGCTGTGATCTGAGCATAAATTGATGTTGAGGATGTACTATGAACTTCAAAGGAACTATTTTGGCAAAGGAGTTGCCATTTAGTTAGTTCATGCACTTGGATATGCTATCCTAAAGATTGTTTAGTGAAGATAGACTTGAGGCTATTTGAACAATGGGTTCAGTCGTCCTTCTTTCAGCTACTAATAGGGTTGGTACAACTCCTAACAGAGTTGGAATCTCTTGTTAGGGATTCAAAGTCTCCCAATAGGGACTTATATGTACTGATTGTATTTCATTGGCTCTTAACAGAGTACATCCTTTCACAAGGAACTTTATATTAGCGCATCATCTTGCAGGCATTGTTCCCACCGAGGTTTTCCCTTTGATAAGGGGTTTCCTAGTTAACAAATTTGGTGTTATTGTGCATGGTTATCTTTTTGTTGTTATTGGATCTTTTGATTACATGTTTCAGATTTGATAAAGTTATTAAGATATGCTTTGAGCACATAACTAATTCACCCTCAATCAGTTATCTTGGTGGACTTTACTTTCTAACAATCAAGTCCTTGAAGGAAAAGTTTAACAACTTAAGGAGATCTATGGCAACTTCTTATTTCATGAAAGTAAGTTTGAAGTTTGATGGAGTATGTTATGACAGTTGGAAGGAAAAGATGAAGACTTACTTGATGTGCATGGGTCTAGAATTTTGGTTAGTTATACTTAAGCAAAAGACTATGATAGATGGAAATAAGCTTGACTCCTGTGAACAAGATGGTAAACATCTGTTTATGCAAAACATGCTTGCTAAAGAAGCACTATTGTTAGCTCTTCCAGAATTCGAATATGTAGAGGTAAAAACTTTTTGCACATGAAATTTGGCTTAAATTGTTGAATATGTTTGAAGGTGATGAATATGCAAAGAAGTCTAGATTGCAAAGTTGGATATGTATGTTTCAAAGTGCTAAAATGCAGGAAGATGAAATTATAAGAGAATACTTTAATTGGATATATGAGATTGTTGCAGGAATTAGAAGTTGTGGTGGAACAAAGATAGAAGATGAGATTGTGTGGAAGATTCTGAAAACCTTGACACCTGCTTATCATCAGAAGGCACAAATGATTGAAGAAGTTATTCCTTGCACACCTAACTTTATCAAATAAACTTTCCTTGGAAAGTTGTAGGCATTTGAATTATGGATAAAATAGAATAAGTTACTACCTAGAGTTGAGATTGCTTTTAGCGTGCATAGAGACAAATTTACACTTACAAGAAGTGTGAGTACAAGTGGAGATTATGCTAGAGTGAAAGAAGAAGAAGACAAGAAGATTGATGAAGGACTTGCATTGCTTATGAAGAGGGAACGTAAAGGTAAGAAAATTCTTGTTTGTTTGATATGTAAGGAACTTGTTATTTATTCATCTAAATGTCCTAAGAGAGCAAAGAAGAACAAGCCTTACATATCTAGAATTTCAAAAGATTGCTTCTTTGTTAATGAAGATGATGAAGTTGATTTTATGATGGTAAATTTCCTAGATGATAGTGACGATGAAGATGATGAGATAGGATTTTTTGCTATTAAGGAAGAAAGTTATGAGAAAGAAGAAGTAAGAGAAGAAAAAGCCTTGGTATCACATGTTGAAAAGAAAAAGTCTGATTGGATTATAGATAGTGGATGTTCTCATCATATGACTGGAGACATGAACAAATTTGTTGAATTCAATAGTTATGATGAAGGAATAGTTAGAGTTGGAAATAATGCAACATGTCACACTAAAGGAGAAGGATCTATTATTCTTGATGAAAAGACTAACATTGAGGACGCTTACTTTGTAGATGGATTGAAACATAATATTTTAAGTACTGGACAACTTATTGACAAGGGATATCAGTTGCAGTTTACAGAGAAGACTTGCATTATCAAAGATAAATATGGCACACTAATTGGTATAGGTACAAGAACAAGAGGAATTTTTTTTTCTTCAGTTGGACCCTATTGAAATGACATGTTTAGTTGCTAAAGTGGATGGCAGTTGGTTATACTATAAGAGATTTTGTCTCATTGACTTTGATAACATTGTGAAGAGCAGTGCTACACTTGCAATTAGAGATTTGCCTAAGATTGTGAAACCTTCTAATATGATTTGCAAAGAATTTGTGATGGCAAAGTAGAAGAAAAGCTTATTTTCAAGAAGAATGTTTCTACTACAACGAGGTTGGAGGTTGTGCATACAAATTTGAGTGGTCCTACAAGGACAAGAGCATATAATGGTGAAAGGTACTTTATGCTTCTTATTGATGATTTTACTAAAATGATGTGGGTAGCATTTCTTAGAGAAAAGTTTGAAGCTTTTGAAAAATTTAAGATATTTAAGAGTAGAGTTGAGAATGAATCTAGTTTGAAGATTAAGTGTTTGAGATCAAATAGAGATGGAGAAATTATTTCAAATGAATTTAACATCTTTTGTGAGGTTAATGGTATAAAGAGACAATTTTCAGCTCCTAAGACACTGCAACAGAATGAGATAGCAGAAAGAAGGAACAAATCAGTGACTGAAGCAACTAGTGCAATGATGTTTGAGAATAATGTATCACATATCTTTTGGAGAGAAGCAGTGAACAATGCAATATGCACAATGAATAGAGTGTAGATTAGACAAGGCCTAGCAAGACATCTTATGAACTTTGGTTTGGACATACACCTACTGTGAAATACTTTAGAATCTTTGGAAGTAAGTGCTATATTAAAAGAGATGATAATATTGGAAAGTTTGATTCTAGAAGTGATGAAGGAATGTTTATTGGATATTCATTGAAGAGTAAAGCATATAGATGTTTAAATCAAAGATTGAAGACTATTATTGAGAGTGCTAATGTGAGAGGTGATGAAAAGTCTAGAATTCAAGGAATAATGCTTGATTCTGATTTCGATGGAGAGACTAATCAAAGGACTAAGAATCTGAATGTTAAGTGATAATTTTTTTATGAAACTGATACTGATTTACAAACTGAATTACAAAGAGAAGAACCAAGAACTAAACCAAGAGAAGAAATCAAAATTGGACAAGGAACACCTAATGTAAATGTTGCAAAGAATCACCTTGTGAACCAAATCATTGGAAGTGTAAACAAAGGAGTGATGACAAGAAATAAGGTTAGTGAAGAATTATGTTTAATATCTCAAGTTGAACCTAAGAGTGCCGACGAAGCTTGTAAAGATGATTATTGGATAAAAGCTATGATAGAGAAATCAAAGCAGATTAAAAAGAACAAAACTTGGGAATTGGTTCCTAGACTCAAACGCAAGAATGTTATTGGAACTGAGTGGGTATTCAGAAATAAGATGAATGAGCAAGGTAAAGTAGTGAGAAACAAAACAAGGTTAGTTTGCAAAGGTTATATTCACAACAAGAAGTAATTGATTTTGAGGAAACTTTTGCATTTATTGCTAAATTAGAGGTAGTTAGAATGTTTTTGGCTTATGCAGCTAACAAGAATTTCAAGGTTTATCAAATGGATGTTAAGTCAGTCTTTTTTAATGGAGAACTTGAAGAAGAGGTATACATTGAACAACCTGATGGCTTTCCTTTAACAATAGAAAAGGATATGGTTTGTAGATTGAAGAAAGCATTATATGGACTGAAACAAGTATTTAGAGCTTGGTATGCAAGGTTGGACAAACATTTGATCGATTTGGGATTTGTGAAAGGTAATGCAGATAGATTGTTGTACTTAAGGAAGAATGGAGATGGTTTGCTATTTATTGTAATATTTATGGATGACATCATTTTTGGAGGTAATGATGAAGTTAGCAAGACAAATCCAGAAGAGATGAAGAAAGAACTTGAGATGAGTATGATTGGTGAGATGAAATATTTCTTGGGATTGCAGATTGTTTAGAATAAAGATGGCATTTTCATTTAACAAACTAAGTATCTTAAAGACTTATTGGCAAGATTTGGATTGGAGAATTGTAAACCTGTTGGAACACCTATGGTGACTGTATGTAAGTTATCAAAGCAAAGATGAAGCTACTAGTGCATTGCAAATGAGATACATATCTATGGTTGGAGGATTGCAATATTTGACATATACTAGGCCTAACATAGCTAATGCATTTGGAATTGTGGCAAGATTTCAAGCTGATCCTAAAGAGATACATCTTGCAATAGTAAAAAGAATATTTAGATATTTCAAAGAAACTTCAGATTATGGGCTATGGTATGACAAATCACATGATATCACATAATGTGCATACACTGATGCTAATTGGGCAAGAAGTGTAGATGATAGAAAAAACACCAGTGGTGGAGCATTGTTCTTGAGAGGAAGATTGGTTTCTTGGCTAAGCAAGAAATGAGATTGCATTTCACAAAGTACAACAAAGGCATAATATGTAGCAGCCACAAACAATTGTAATCATATAATTTGGATGAAGCAAATGTTGAAGGATATTGGAATTGAGTTTGCTGAGCATATTATCATACATTGTGATAACACAAGTACAATTAACATGTCAAAGAATCCAGTGTTACATTAAAAAATAAAGCACATTTTAATTATCACATTTTGAGAGAAAAAGTAGCAGAGAAAGAGATCAGGTTGGAGTATGTTAGCACAAAGGAGCAGATAGCTGACATATTTACTAAGGCTAAGGATACATTTGAGTACTTGAGAGGTATGCTTGGGGTCATGCTCGAACCTTCTTCAAAGTAGTTGATGCAGAGATTGCATCAGTCCAATATAAATCAGAGCACTATTCTTTTGTTTGGATTTGATGCTTGATGCTTCTTCTAAGGGGGAGTCTCTGTGTCTGAGCAGAGTCATTAAGGGCTCTTGGTAAAGGTTTTTAATAGCATCTTTGGGCATTTGAGCTTTTGTAGATTGGATTAGAGATGATTGAACTTTGAGAATTGGCATAATGACATCCTTTGTCATTGATGTCAATGGGGGAGAGTAATACATGAAAAACCTTCTTCGTGCATGAGGGAGAGTAATATCTTAGAGCTAGCGGGGGAGAGATGTACATTGCTGAGGAGAGAAGAACACGAATAAATCTTTACAAATTGTTTGTTTACATTCATGGGCAACATGAATAGGGAGTAAATGCAGATGACAAAGAAATATATTTTTGGTATTCATGGTACTTTGATGTTTTTCATCATATGTTGCCATCAATGGCAAAGGGGGAGATTGTTAAGCATGAATGATTGATGTTGTTGTATGGGGGAGTTTGTCAGTATGCCAAAGAGATGATTGAGTGCTTATGTGTTGCATTCATGACGGTGTTTGTCATTGATGTCAACATATCAGTTTTCTGGATAGTTCAGCCAGAGTTGCAGAGGAAGATTTGTTCGGTGAGGTTTGTGGTCAGAGAGTTATGTTCTGCACACTTAGAGGAAACTTCAAGAACTTGTATAGATGCTATGTTAATGTTTGCGGAAAGAGATTCAAATTTGCATGAGCTACAAAAGTTTTTGTGGAGATTTCTCTTAGAGCGAGTTTCTAGTAAGCGAGTATTGATAATTGTGTTATATCTTTCTGGTGAGATTGAATATCGTTCAACAGGCATGGATTATGGTAGAAGACATGTTCAAGATGCTATGGTTAACATGGCGGAATCATATGTTTATTCTATGATGAGTTGTGAAGATTGTTCAACGTGTTGTTCCCAGGAGGCCGACTATTGTTGATATCATCATGGGAAGGGTTATTTGTGATGTAACATGTAATGTAATATCTTAATGAGGTCCTATACTATGTATTGTAAATTGAGGAAGCCTCAAAGCTGACCCAATACTTGTTTTAGGACTTTGGTAGAAAGGAAAGTTTGTTTCCTTGGTTGTAAGTGTGGCACTGGCAATAGATCAAGTGAGATCATTATGTTGTATATGCAAGCTTGAGTGCAAATTTGGCTGTGATTAGAGCAGAAATTGATGTTGAGGATGTATTGTGAACTTCAAAGGTACTGTATTGGCAAAGGAGTTGCTGTTTAGTCACTTCATGCACTTGGATATGTTATCCTAAAGATTGTTTAGTGAAGATACTCTTGAGGCTATTTGAACAGTGGGTTGAATTATTCTCGTTTCAGCTCTTAACAAGGTTGGCACAACTCCTAACAGGGTTGGAATCTCCTAACAGGGATTCAAAGTCTTCTACCAAGGACTCATATGTACTGATTGTATTGTGCATGGTTATCTTTTTGTTGTTATTGCATCTTTTGATTACATGTTTCAGATTTGATAAAGTTATTAAAATATTCTTTGAGCACATAACTGATTCACCACCTCCCCCACCCCCCAGTTATCTTGGTGGACTTTGCTTTCTAACAATATATGCTTGTATTAATGAGTAAGGCATTGATTATTGGCACTAAGTAGTCCCTTTGATGATCCTAGTAAGAAAATGTAGGTGCTTTTCTTGAAATCAAAGTCAAATGTTATTAAGGAATTTCAAAATTTTAGATCCTTAGTAGAGGAAGAGTTTGGATGTGACATCATGACTCATAAACTAAAGACACCAAGCATCTCCAAGATAAATATTAAAGAGTTAGAAAGCAAGGTGAGGACAAGTTTTTGTAGCTTAGTATTTATCTACTTATCATGCATGTGAAAGACTCCAAATTCCAAATATTGTACTTAGGGTTTGAGTCTGTCTGCCTCTCTTTGCCAAGGTTGAGGAGAATATTTTGCCAGTTGCATTTTGATGCACTTCCATCTCGGCACAATGAGGCCTCTCACTGCAATGTTAGGTACCATCATTTGCATGCATTCATTGAAGCCCTCCATGACCTCTCCATTAGGATCTGCATATGATGGAAGAAGCGGTAACAAGGGTTGAGGAAATATCCCGCTACATGAATGGGTTGGTGGAGTTGATGGCTTCACCTCCTATCAATAATATCCCATATGGGCTGAAATTTTGGGGATGATATTCTAACATTCACTGAGAATAAGGAAGAAACCTTAAGTATATTAGACAATTATTACATAGATTGAAAGAAAAAGAGTTGATTAATTTGAAGAAGTGTTCATTCATGAAGGAGGAAATTGTGTATTTCGGATTTGTGATTTCTGCTGATGGGTTGAAGATGGATTCTGAGAAGGTAAAAGCAATTCTTGATTGGTCTACACTTGAGAACGTTGGGGAAGTTAGATCATTTCATGGATCGACAAGTTTCTATAGGAAGTTTATCAGAAATTTGAGTTCAATTTGTAATGCTATGACTGAGACAATGCAAGGAGATAAAAAGGAATTCAAGTGGACACATGGTGTTGATAAGAGTTTTGAGACTTTAAAACATAAGGTTGTTGAATTACATATGTTAGCTTTGCTTGATTTCAATAAAGTATTTCAAGTGGAATATGAGCAAGTGGTAATGCAAGTTAGGAAGGTAAACCTGTTGCTCTCTTAATGAGAAACTGAATGATGCTAAAAGGAAGTATTTTGTTTATGATCAAGAGTTCTATGCTATTGTTCAACCTTTGAAGAAGTAGAGACATTATTTGATTCCTAAGGAGTTTGTGTTGTACACTGCTCATAAGGCTTTATAGTATTTGGGAAGTCAACATAAGTTGAATCAGAGAAATATGAAGTGGGTTGAGTACTCGCAAAATTTCACATTTGTGATCAGGCATAAGAGTGGAGTATCTAACCGAGTTACAAATGCATTGAGCAAAAGGTCTTTGTTACCCAAGATGAAAGTTGAAGTTCTTAGCTTTGATGAGATGAAGGATTTGTATGAGACTGACCCTAATTTTTTTGAGGCAAGGAGAGAGTGCGGAGGACCAGTACTAGATCAACCGAGCAAGTATGAAGATTATCTCATTGAAGAAGGTATGTTGTTCAAAGGAATTTAGTTATGTATACTCTATGAAAGTTAATTTGATAAAGGAAAAACATAGCGGTGTCTTGGCAGGACATTTTGTTATAATTAAGACATTTGGTTTGGTTAAGGAGAAGTACTATTGGCCTTAGTTGTACAAGGATGTTCGGAAGTTTGTCAAGTTGCAAAAGGAGTAAGTTAGAATATTGGGTTGGATACACCTATTTCAGTACCCAAGAAACCTTGGAGTGATATTAGTATGGATTGTGTTCTTGGCTTACTAAGGACATCAAGAGGGAGTGATTCTATCTTTGTTGTTGTGGATAGATTTTCTAAGATGACACATTTCATACCTTGTAAAAAGACTTCAGATGCTATGGATATTGCAGATATTTTCTTTAAGGAGATTGTTAGATTGCATGGATTACTGAAGAGCATCATATCCAATAGAGATAGTAAGTTTGTTGGTTATTTTCAGAAGACTTTGTGGATAAAGATGGATGCTAAGCTGAAGTTTAGTTCTACATTTCATCCACGGACTGATGGTCAAACGGAGGTTGTGAACTGAAGCTTGGGTAATTTGTTGAGATGCTTAGTTGGAGATAAACTAAGTAATTGTAATTTGGCATAAGAAGAGTTTGCATACAATAATTCTGTGAATAGGAGTATTGGGAAGACACCTTTTGAGATTGTTACTGTAATGCAACCTAGAGGTATATCAGATTTGAGGAATGTTACTGGTGAAACAAAGAGAAGTGTTGAAGGTGATGAATTTGCAGAATTTATGAAGTCTTTGCATGAGGAAGCGAAACGTAAGTTGGAACAAAGTAATTAGAATTACAAGGAGAATGCATCTAAGGCAAGAAGACATGATTTTTGAAATTGGTGATGAGATGATGATTCATTTGAAGAAGGGTAGATTTCCTGTTGGCACGTATAGTAAGTTGAAGATGAAGAAGTTTGGTCCTTGCAAAATCTTGAGGAAATTATGAAGTTGAGTTACCTACTGACATGGATATATCTCCTATATTCAATGTTGTCGATCTGTACAAGTATCATGAATCGGATGATGAGTTGACAATACCTATTGATTATCCTAAGAAGCAAATTGGAGAGCTAGAACAGATTTTGGATCAAAAAGTTGGTAAGAGGACAAGAGGAAAGGATTACTTTGAGTATTTGGTAAAGTGGAAGAATGGGCCAGTTGAAGATTTTGCATAGATTTCTCAATTTGAGTTGGATTCAACTCATATTGTGACACACTCATGGTTCAGGAGGATTTTTTTTAAACCCTGGTTGTTTGATGCAGGAGCATCTTGGGTTACATTGCTATCGTGCTTGGTTATCATCATGAACTTGTTCGGTGTCTTTGTTGTTGTGGCTCGGTGGATGTGTTTCTGTTTTCGTTCACAAAGTGGCTTGGGTTTCTTGTTCATTGAGTGATTTATGTTCTGTGTTCACTAAGTGCCTCGATGACTCTTTGTATCTGTTGTTCGGTGATGCCTTGTTCTTCTTTCACCAAGTTGTCTATTTGGGTTCTTATTTGAGAGCCGACCTTTGTATTCAATTCTTGGTAGTGATTTAATGTATTGGATCAATGATTGGGATGCGTGTAGACTGTTTTTTGGTCAACCTTCTCGAATATGATGATCTAGAAACTTCTGTAAGTTGCTTTGGCAAGTATAAATAAAGGGGTTGAGTCTTAGGTTTAAGTAGGAAAGTAGCATAGGAGATGAGGATTAGATTTGGAATCTAGAAATTGTGGATCATGTGTGATACAAGAAAGATATGTTCTGTAATTGAATCTTCGTATTTGGCCACAACCAGGAAGGCCTTACAACTTGGCATGTATGAAGTAAATTGCTGAATCAATAAAGATCTCTTGTTCTCTCCTTTCTAGTGTTGTCTCTTGGTTGATTTGCTTCCATTATGTAACTTTGCGAGGTTGCATGGTAACTAGGTGAGCCTTTGGCCCTAGTTATCATCCCGCCTTGCATCATATATATAATATACATATATTATATATATGAGATACATTATATATAAATACTATCTATCTATCTATCTATATATATATATATCATTTACTACTATTATCATGCAGCATTATGATTATTAAGTTTATATATATATATATATATATATATATATATTATCTATATATATATTATCTATATATTAATAATTATCATATATTACAATCATGTTAATACATTGAGCAAATATCAATTGTAATATATGTTAAAGCAATAATTAATGCAAGTTAAGATATTAACAAGAGACATGCCTCTTTATATCATATATGTATGTATGTATGTATTCAAAGAAAGAGTAACTTGAAACACACAGAAATCAATAAGGGTTATTACAAGTTACAATAGAGATGTATCATATCATCTTAAGTGTAAAGCATAACATTATTAGGGAGACGTAAATTAAAATGAAAATTTCCTAAACCTAAATCTGATCAAACTTTAATAGATACATAGATACATACATACATACATACATACATATTTGTATGCTTATAGTGGAAGGAATAGATTGGTTTGGGATTCAGGATTTGACATGATTGGTGCATTGTTTCTTATGGATCATGGTGAGTTGCACTGCAACTCCAGACATAGTGATGTTTTTATCAGAGGTTGATTTAGGATCTTAGTATCATCATACAGATTCTGATAGCTCGAGAAAAATCAATCTTTTGGGAAGGGGGGACTACAATGTTTCCTTCTAATGCGACCTTGGCATATAAATAATTATTAAGGTCATTAAAGTTAAATGATTTAATTTTTTTATTTTCTCCCCCAAAAATTAAAACAAAAGGATAATATTTTTTTAAAAAAAAATTGTTCCCTCAGAAAGTAATACATAAGGATAATACTATTTAATTAGCTTACTGATGTATTAAAGTGGCTTAATGGTGAGTTAAGTGAAAAGTTAATTAAGTTGCTTTATTTTTGTTATTTTCCAAAGTTTAAATCAAATTAAAGAGGGACAATGAAAAGACAAAAGAAAGGAAAATGAAGAGATAAGCAGAGGGTAAGCCAAAAGTCTTTGCAGTTAGTTATAAATGGTTATAAAAAAAGAACGAGAGGCACATTTCGTTTATGCTTGGTTATGCTATTTCTTTGGAGAGCTTGAGAGTATTGGAACTTGAGGACAAAAGTTCCTAGGATTTCTTGCGAACTAGACAAAACTCAGTTCTAGTTGGAGGGTTTCATTCGAAAATCTCATAGAAGCTTTTCATAGATAAGTATAAATTTTTTGAAGTCCCTTGGAGAGGCAAATCCACAGGATCTAAAAGTATTTTTATATTATAGATAAAGTACAAACTATGATGTCCCCTCTATTGGTATAAGGAATGAATGCTGGAACTTGCAACAAATCATTAGTACAATATAGAAAATGCATATTATAATATGTTAGCTATATGTAATTAAATATTAATCTAAATGCTACCCTTGTCTAACCCATCCTAATCCCTCAAAAGAAATTCTTCTTGGATTACCTAATCCCTTGATGAACTAATTCTCGATTAGGCAATCATCATGTGAAGAGTGTTGCTCTAGGCCTCTGGGATCTCTGCATTCATTGCAACAGTACATGTTAGAGATCCCACCTCTAACTAAGTTTCTAATCTCTGACATATGCATATGATTGACCACTGCAATATATATTGCCCATGAGAGATTCTCTACAAATCTCTCCCTTAGAATTCCTATTTGGGATTCAACATTCATTCTAGAATGTCCTCTGTCTTTGAGCTCTCTTTCCTAGAGAAACTTGGCATCCATAATAGATGCCCTTTACCAAGATGAGCTTGGTCTCTACAAGAAGTACATAGTTCTTATCTCATTCCGCTATCACATAATTTTTTAAAAAGAAAATAAATTTAGTATACCTCTCTGTTGCCTTGTGTTTACATCTTACTTTCTCTATAGTTTTATCCATAATTCTAAGAATCATAGCAATTCATGCGATTTGATTCAAGCCAAATGATTTTTTTGTGAATCGGTAAATCGAATCAGTGATAAAGGGTTTATGAAATAAGTTACTAAATTTCAAGGATTTTTTAATTTCCCAATTTATGGCCGATTCGATTTCGATTCATGACCAATTCACGATTCGATTTGGCCTTTCCGATTCCGATCTGATTCCAATTCTTGTTACTTTGGTTTTATCAGAATAGTAGACTATCATATAACAACTAGTCCTCTGATGGTTTTAGCTAATTGTCACTATTCCTTCTATATTATAATTGCCATTGAGTGATTATTCTGTGGTCTACTTTGTAGTAAGGTATTTACTATCCATGATCCTTAGTTTATAATACTGCCCATGCCATTATCTATATTCTCTGTGTGTCACCAAACATATTAGCGCTAACACCTTTTCTTTCGTGTTACTTGTTTAGCATGGGTCTTCGTTGCGAGGCTGACTCCACGTCCTCATGTAGTTTGCGATCTCTTCTACACGTCAATAATATATTTGGGTTGTGTATGTTTGTTTTGCTTCTTCTTGACTTGTCCGCTTACGTTCACTTGTTAGACTTACTATATTTTTTATTCTATATTTAGGACAGAGTCTATCGTTTGTGCGTATTGGAAAGTGTCCACCTGTTGCCTTAGCTTGTTGTGGATTAAGTCTCCTATCCACATTGGTAAGGATTCTTATTGAACTGTATTGCTTTTCTTCTATATGGCTTCTCCCTATTGGTAGATGCTTTGATGATTTCCTACGGTACCCGTCTTTGCTATGATATGCGTATATGGAGTATTTGTTTGTTCTCTCCTCATATATTTAATCAATGGTAATTACAACTGCTTCCTTGCGTGACATATATTTTATTTGCGGTTTATCTTCCTTAGATATCTTCAAACTGATATGGTTCAATGATTTCTCTCATCATATATCCCCTTTTCTCTCTCGATGACATTGCAAATATATACTCATCCAAAAGGTATGAGTCTCTCAAACATTGTGAATATTTGTTAATGTGAAAACATAATATAGTAGGGTAACTATTAGCTAAACTAGAGATATCTAGTTTAATTGTATTTATCTAATTATCTTGTATTAGTTATTTGTTTAGTTATTTAATTGATGTCTATTATAAATATTAATTTATTTATATTGAAAGTGTGATTTTCCTTTGATTATATATAAATAATTACCTATTTTGTTAAATAATTATTTAATATATATCTAACATATATATTTGTTTATTCAACAATCAAGTAGCTATTACATGTGTAAATCCCTTTAATTAGTTACAATTTGAGATATCAATTTTGATTTAGTATTAGATTTCCTTATAGAGGGGATATTACACAACATGAGACCATTACAATCTAATTTAATAATCAAATTACGACAAATTCGAGCTCCTTACAAGCAATCACACTAGAAACAACATTTGGAAGACCAATAGTCCCAACTTAGAATCCACCTTTTATAATGAAAAAAATACTATTATGGTAAAATAATGAGTGTGTTATAAAACAAAGATCATAAATGATCTACATATACAAGTATACACAAGAATGTTTCTATAACAAACAAAGAGAGAGAAATAGAAAGTTTCCATACCAAACAAAGAGAGAATATGGAAACATAGAAGAGGAGTGACCATTAGAAATAGAAGTAAATCTATGGAAGAGAGAGAAACAAAAATAGAGAGGTTTAACTCTAATACCCTCCCTTAATGGTCAACCTAACTTCAAAACAAAAAAGCTGCAAGTGAATCCTCAAAAGGAGTAGCAGACTCAGGCTAATCAGTGAGCTTTGCATGTTCTGCAATATTGGCCTATGACTGAGACTCTTCCTGCTTCCACTATTCAAAAGCAATGCAAGTCCTGCATTCTCAGATGACATGACCAAATTTGTGGCAGTAGTTGCACCGGATTTGCTTCTTGGAGCTATCTTGAGATTGAGCGAATGCCTAAGATGTGCCTTTATCCTTATGAAAGGATTTGGCTGAAAATGCTTGTTTAGAGGAGGATGAAGTAGCATTGTTATCAAACTGTTGTTTACAATGGTCCTACTGCAGAAGTTTGGTGCACAAATCTTGAAATTTGAGGTCAATAGTAGTGGTAGTAAAGCGTCTCAATAAAGTGCTCATAGGATGGTGGTAGACTTTTTAGAGTAATGACCATGATATCCTCTTCCTCCATTGTACGACCTCCGGCCTCAAGCTAATCTCTGATATCCTTATTCTTTAGAAGATGTTCTTGTAAGGACATGTGCTCATCCATAATAATAGAGAATAGCTGATTCTTTAGTAAAAAGAAAGAAAGCTCTGCTTTTCTTTGATGTCGTGTGGAGATCCTTCAATGTTTTCCAGATCTCTGTAGCTATCTTGCCTTAACAAAACTTGAGGCAACTGACCATTAGTAATTGCAAGCTTAATAAGCATAATCGCTTCATGATTACGCTCATCAAACTTCTCTTGAGTAGCATCGACTATGGTAGGATGAGTCTTGGTACCCAAAACAAGTGCCTCAAGGTGACGACACTCGAAAATCGTCAACATTCTCTGCTTCTAGGTGTTGTAGTTCTTTCCATTGAATTGCTAACTGCCTTAAAAGAGAAGGTTGGTGAGAGATGTCATGACGTGTTTTTTAATGCAAAAAATTGTGTATCTGAAAATGCATGAATTTCAAGGTAGATTAATAGAAGACCTAGAAAAAATGAAAGGACACCCAAAAAGAGAGCTCAAAAGACCCAAAAAAATTCTAAAATTAGATTTTGAATCCACTGGCTCAAAAAACGAGGCACCTAGAAAAAATGGAGACCAACCTAGTTGAGATTTGCAAAAACCCACAAAACTTGCAAAAAGTTTTTCCTTGCAAAAAGTTTTTCTAAACGGCGAATAATCTTAAGAGTTTCATAGGAAACCCTAGCTGTTTTTGGAAAAAACAAGAAAGTGCAGGTTTGACTGTAAAAATGGTGGAAAAACAAATACTGCTGGACAAAAACCAGAGACAAATGGTTTAAATTTTAAAACACCCTAGATACCACCCTTTGTAGAAGATTTGCAGAAACAAAAGGTCGGAAATGCCCAAAAAGGTGGTCACAAAATTGCATAAAAAAGGCTTACAAAAAAATGTCAAATGCAAGCCCAAAAATGCCAAAATACCAGTCATTTTTCAGAGGAAGCTAGTCATGCAGGCAAGGGAAAGGCAGATGACACATGAGTTGCAAGAGAAAAGCTGCCTAGAGAAATTAAAATACATAAACCCTAGATGAATTTTAGAAAATATCCCTACGAACAAATTTTTGAACACACCCAGGCAAAGGATGTTGAAAATCTTGAGTCTAAAATTTCATGAAGAAATTAAAGATTTTCAAAACCTATTTCAAAAAATAACTGAGAAAATTTCAATAATGAAATTATTATTTTTTCAAAAAAAAAGCTCTGATACTGTATTATGGTAAAATAATGAATGTGTGATTAAACAGAGATCATAAATGATCTACATATACAAGTATACACAAAAATGTTTTCATAATGAACAAAGAGAGACGTAGAAACATTCTGAAGAGAGAAAGAGAAAGTTTCCATATTGAATAGAGATAGAATATGGAAACATAGAAGAGGAGTGACCATTAGAAATAGAAGTAAGTCTATGGAAGAGAGAGAAACAAAAATGGAGATATTTAACTCTAATAAAATACAACCAATGGAAGACCAATAGTCAGAACTCAAAATTCCACAAAGTTGTTCTTTGGTTTTGACCTAGGGTCTCCACAATGAGGATTCATTGCTTCAACCAAGCTAAACTTCTTGGACAGGATCTGAAAATATTATTAAATAATTGTTGGAGAAATTATGAATGCTATTTTGAGTCTATATTTTTATTGTGATCAAATATGATATAGGAATATTAATGAAAGCTTTTTGAACTGAAGTTATGAACTCTGTATTGAATGCATTAATGTGAGTTTATAATTTTTACGGAAGTAAAAAGGAAAGATTTGTGTATGAAGATTTGTGATTTTTCCGCTAAGGCTTAAATCAAATTGTTGAGGTACATGAAACCAAATAAATCTGGAGATCATGGGTTTAAGCTGGGAGAATTTGGAATACATTACGGGCTGCCATTTTAAGGGTAAGGCATGGAGGGAAGAGATGATGGAAAAATTGAATCCAAACCCCAAATCAGTCTGAATACTGCCCTTGGCCACTACATTTCTCCCATTACTTAAGGTGCATGGTTGTTGGTCCAGATCACGGGCTCAATAGGAGCCATTTTTAATGAGAATGCACTCAGATTTGGAGCCATGGAGTGACTCACATTAACGTATCTGCCCTCATTGTTGTGCATAGGAAATATACATATGAAATCTGGAAACTTAATTACAGTTTGCTTTTCATAGCAGAATGTCTATGGCCTTGCCTGCAATATTCACAAGGTAATAGAGGTGTTGAGGAATTTTTGTTCAATTCTGAGCAAGTACAAAATTAAATTGAAGGCTGGCCATTTGTTCTTCTCTTGGTGTTGAATTTCTGCAATCTAGCATTATGAGAAGGAAATAAGGATTCATGGTACCGTAGATTACATACAATTCCTTCTACTGTAGAGATGTCTTGTGCACAGTCATATCTTTGGGAGGAGATTGGGGAACAACCAAATCCTCCAAGATGTAAATTTTTGTTTGTTTTGTGAAGCCACTGCCTGGGGACCGCTCGTCAGATGACTGTAGAGAACTGTTGTCCTGTCTGTCAGAAGATATAGATACCAGACACTGAACAATTAAAAGGGACAGCAAACTCCTTTACCCATTTGGTCTTTAGCTGATATTCAGGTTTTGGCTTTATAATTACTTGCAATATGACAGACCATGTATCATATATTTTGTATAAAGTTTCTTTATAATTACTTGTAATATGACAGACCATGTATCATCTCTATATTCATTTTCTATCAATATTTTGTTTGCATCTTTTTAGTAATTTTCTGCATTTTCTAAAGCTTTTTGGATGCAGGTCCATAATTTTAAGCAAGCAACATTTTTTAGACCCATCAAAAACTACTATTGCTCTCTCTTTTAGAGAACTAATATTTATAATAATCAAACTCTGTCTTGTAATCATTTTGGAAATTATTTCATCAAATGCATTTTCATTCATAGGGTGATTCTTGTTTGCATCGTTGTTTACTGTCAAATGCAGACTTATGGAAAATATTTAAAACGAGCACAGAGGGCTGAAGCAAAGAGAACTCTGAAACGAGTCCAGGCTATCAACAAGGCTCCAAAGAAATTATTTCAGGTTTTGTCACTTCTGATGTTTGTTTTGTGATTGATCGCCTTGCCTATATGCATTGTGGCTGTCTTTGACAAAAAATTGATGGAAAAGTTATTTTCTTTGGTTTAATGATCCATTTAGCATTTTCTTTGATGATTTTCTTCTATGTTAGAATACTAGAAGGATAACACTTAATATTAGGGTATCGTTTTCTAAGAGATTGTATTTTGAATGTGGACCTGAGATAAGCGGAATTTTATGTTCTCATATTCATCTGCTTCTGTTATTGCCCCATGTTTTGAAAATGAATGAGAAAATGTTGAGAGTTGATTGAAAACTAACAAACCCTTTATATTCAACATTTTGCAAATGCAATGAAAAAATCATTCTTTTGACAAATCTCTGATTGCATGTCTACCATGGTGTTTACATTTTGTTTCAGTATTTGGTTGATAACATGTCAAAATTAGTTATCTACTTGATTTTAATCCTACCAACTTATTACAGAGATAATTGGTAAAATCTTTGATGTATTAATGAATGAGCAAGACACTCATAGATAGCTTTCAAAGACAATGTTTATATTACAAAACAATCGTATTTAGAAATATTCTAATAATGGAGGAATAAAAGAATATTAGAAACATTTAAATATTTATAAGATACACAATATTGAACATTAAAAGATGAATAAATAAGATACTCAAAAGAAATTATTCTAATACCCTCATTTAATGGTCAATCTGTCAACTATACCAAGGAACCCCCTGAATTTAACAATATATCTAGGAGTGACTTAGTGAGAATATTGGTAGTCCTGTCCACTGTAGGAACATACTGCAAATCCATGGATCCATCTTCAACCAGCTGACAGATGAAGTGACAGTGAATTTCAATATGCTTGGTCTGCTCATGGAAGACGGGTTTTTCGTTAAGTTTGAGCACCCCTTGATTTTCACAAATTAGTGGTGATGGGTCTGCCTAAGACATAAAGATGTCAGAAAACACCATTCGAAGCCAAACTGCCTCACAACCTACTTTGATTGTTCCCCAATACTCAAATCCAAATGAGGAAATACATACTACTTGCTGTGTCTTACTAGTCCAAGTGATAGCATCTCTGCCCAAACTAAAGACATACCCAAAGGTGAACTTTTTGTTATCAACAGAGCCTTGGATTAGCCTCCCCAATCCAAGTATATGTAGCCGATGAGTCAGGGATCTTTAGTTTGTCCATAAGGGTTACCGAAGTCTTGTGTGCCCTTGACATAGCGCAAGATGCGCTTCCCTGCAATCCAGTGATCTGAAGTAGAAGCTTTCGAAGTGAGATATATGTAACTCATTGCAAAGTTGAGATTAGGTTGAGTGGTGGTGAGATGGATCAAACTGTCTATTAGTTGCCTGAATGTGGATTCATTCTCAATAGGAGAACCAGATTTAGCTGACAACTTTGGACCAAAATTCATAGGTGTAGATGCAGGTTTGCAATCTTGCTCTGTGAATTTGTTAAGCAGAGCACGTGCATACTTAGACTAAGGGATAAAGATGCCATGTGACTGTTGCCAAATCTTGACACCTGCATAGTAGTGCAGAAGCTCAAGGTTGGTCATGTCAAAAGAAAGTGGCGTAAATTCAGTTTGATTTCTTGAATCAAAGAGGCCAAACTGCTAATGATGATTTTCAAATCATCAACATAAAGAACCAGAAGGATGATGTCACTGCCAAAAGGATGACGTCTTGACGTACATATTCAAGTCAGGAGGACTCCTCAGGAAACTCTACTTTGTGAGGTACTTATCAATTTTTACGTACCATTTGAGGCCATAGAGTGCTTTCACCAGTTTGAGTACCTGTTGTTCTTTACCAACAACCTTGACTCTAGGAGATTGCGTCATGTACACCTCTACCTGTAAATACTATTTAGGAAGGCTCTTTTGGCATCCATTTGATGGACCTTCTAGGCACACTGAGCTGCCATCCCTAGGACTAATTCGATGATGCTCATCTTTGCTGTTGGAGCAAAAGTCTCCTCATAATCAATCGCTTCACACTGAGAGAAACCTTGGACTTTTCTAAAGTACCATCAGCCTTTTATTTGACATTGTAGATCCATTTGCATTCGATGGTTTCTTTCTTGACGAAAGATCTGACAGAACCCAAATGTTATTTTTCAAAGGACTATGATGCTCATTTATGTAGGCTATTGGTTCGTCCGACCATATCCTTGGTTGTTTCTCTCTTCCAACCGGTTTTTTGAGATGTTTCTTCTTGCAAACAATGACCAGCATGTGCATTGCTTGGTGTGACTTTTAACCCACACTATATTTTGCAGTCACGTTTTCTGATTTTTGGCCCTTTTTTACACTTTCAGGCTCGAACTTGGGTTTCAACATCAAGCTTCTGTGTGTTCCTAGCATTTTTCCAAAGACTCTTCAGATGCCCTACAAGACCTTAAGCACTCGCTTGATGTGTTGATAGTCTTCTATTTAGTGGGGCAAGTTTTATAATGATGATTTATTGGTCCTAAGTAATTTGAAACCTTTTTTGCTAAAGGTAACACAACATCATCCTCTTTGTCTAAATTTAATATAAATCACTTTTACAATCCATCCACATTGATGATTTTCATGTATATAGGCAGGTCCAACAAAAAGACATATTGTTGTCATTTTCAGTTATTTAAATAGGTTCTTGTCTTATTGGTTTATATTTTTTATGTTGTTCTTTGAGTGTTTCACTGCCTATTTATTGCCTATACTTTGTTTCTAGAAGCCATTATTGATGTCAAGGAGAAAGGGTTTTAAAACATGAGTATTCTGAAGTACTGGATTAGATGGAAGGTTTTGTTAGGAGAAGATGCCACTCAGGGAGAAGAGCAGATACTTTAGGACTCAAATCTGCAATTGTTGAAGGACAAGCAATTTTGAGAAAGTATTGTAATATACGCTTCCTTGACAAAGGTGTTCGAGATGGATCCCTCAACCTACTTTATTCTTGTAGGGTAATTCTAGGCCTTGGGAAGGGAATATATTATATTAATTAAATTTAATTTTTCTAGCATTGCTATTTTCAGACAACTTAGTCGAATTAATTATTTGATTGAAAAGATGACCTTATGTGTTAAAGCCTTTTAGGGTCCAAAGTTAATAATAAATTAAAAGGTAACTTTATTGTAATGCCCTGCTTATGGTCTTTCTAGTTTCTCTAGAGGACTCCTATTTTCTAGGATAACTATCTTCTTGAATTTGTTTTCATTACCATCAACGCTATTCTAAGCGCATGTAAATATAAAAGTGTATGTTTTGTTATGGTAGATCGATGTTGTATTAAACAAAGGCGATGAAAGCTCGTTATAGAGATTTACAAAGATGGTGTTTCTAAAAGAAACAATTGTGAACTAAAGAAGAAAATAGAAACTATTTAATAAATTAAAACAAACTAAGAGGACTAATAAAAGAAACATCATAATAATAATCTAACACCCTTCCTTAATGGTCATTGTCTAATTGCTGTCTTTTGGTCACAACATCTGCAAAACATTTTGCTGCTGCTGAGACCCTCCTTGGATTTACAAAATGGTAGTGACCAAGAAACCATCAAAAACAAGAAACAAGGAAGGGTGCCCGTTTCTTTAGAATGCTCTGCAACAAAAGACAAGAGCTTGCCACTAAGATGAGTATGCCACTAACCCTCCCAGAATCAACAAAACATCTGACTAGAAATCATAGAAACTCGAACTTGATGTTGGATAACAAAGCTGCTCTTCCCTGGAGACAGAGACAAACATTGAGAACACCACATGCAATTACGTGCAACAAACTTGCAAGTGCACATAGCCCTTGAAAATTAGAGACATTTGGGTAAACTAAGAAATTGCACAATCAAAACTCTCGATTAGGCTCCCAATTTTGAGCAAAAATCATCAAAGACAGACCACAAAACTTGCCATAAAATACCTTTGACAATTTTTATTTCAAAAAATCGAAAGATAAATTTTTGGAAAGAATGCCAGATTAGAAGAGGCTCAAATTTTTCGCTAAAGTTTATGAAATCCCATTGACTCGCTCTAATTCCATGTTATGGTAATTGATATTGTTGTATTGAAAGGATATGAAAGCTCCTTACATAGATTTACAAAGGTGATGTTTGTAAAAGAAACAATTGTGAACTAAAGACGAAAATAGAAAGTACTTAAACTAAAAACTGACTAAGATGACCGTTCAATAAACATTATAATATTCTAATATGTTCTTCATCAAGGCCCATGTGCATCCGCAAAGAGAAACAACAACATTTTTCCATTAACTTATTGGTCTCATCAAAATGTTCAATGGCTCCAATAATTTGGTTTTCATTTACCATGAATTGCCCTACCAAATGATAGACTTATGAGATCTATGAAGTTATGAACACCATACAAATTCTCTGATTTGTGATCAGCATCATGCAACTTGGAAGATCCCAAATTTGATGAGGAATTCAATTCAAACGAGGATGCTTAGATGGTGCATTTGGAAACGAGAAGAATCTGTTGGCAATATGGCTAAGGGTAGTTGATAGGGTTGTTATTTATGGCAACATATCACTCATTTTGATATGGCAGAAGTTTCGGTTAAGTTTGATGAAGGTATACATAGAAAATTGACTAAGTATAAAGCAGGAATACAAGCTACATGCTACTCATTTTGTTCGACAAGCTTCACTGGAAGCACAAGAAGTAATGCGGGCTTAGAGGAAGGTAGTGAGGATACCAGAGAGCATGTGTGCAATCCCGTGGAAGCAAATGATAAGTTTTGGGTGAGTTATGGGTAGTTTACTAGAGACACGCTTGATAGGATAGAACATGGTAAACAATAGAGTATTGGTATTTTGGTTATAGAATTATTTTGTCTTGGCAAAATAATTAGTTAACAAGGTTGGGATGACATCCTAGGTGTTAACATCCCTATCCCCCTAGTATTCATCTTATTCCCTATTTCTAACAAAAGCAACAGGTTGCTGGAAAGAGATTTTACAAATGAATTTGATTTTGTTGCAGCAAAATGGATATCCTTTTGACCAAGATTCCATTCTAACTTGTGAGCTAAACTATGCAAAGAAGATAACATTATGTGAGCTGATTCAGAGGATCAAACAGAAAATATGTTTCAAGGTGCGGGTTTTGAGACACATAGTTTGAAGAATCCATAGAAGCTGAAAGAAGATACAATTGTTGCAGCTTTAGACAAGATCACTGAAGACCTCTGCTAGAAGACCTAGATTGATAGGAGACAAAAGGGCATGGAAGGTGAATTCTCTCTTGCAGATTCGTAGGCAGTCAAAGAAGCTTGGGAGTCAATGAAATCTGACTATTTGCAATTACATTTAGACAGGGACCTTATTTTGAAGATTGCTTAAGCAGTGTCATTGAAAGGAAAATAAGGAGTTAATAAGCTCACATTGGAGCTAAGGTATACTAAGGATGCCTCGGAGAAAACTCGAATGGCTTTTCTAGAGCAGAAATCTTGTTGTTACTGAACAATTCAGGGAGCAAGAAACAGAGAAAAGGTAAAGGAACTCAAGCAAGTGATTATAAGAGCTTGACAGATTTCAAGAATACTTTGATTTAGAGCAGACTCCCAAATTTGCAGTTTAAGAGATGGTACAATAAGATGGTTGGACTAATTAAAGGTGAGGATGATTTTCAATTTATTGATAACCCATTTAGTTGAAATGAATGCTGATTTAACTTTTTATATTCCACTGCAAAGTGAAAGAGATAGCAAATCTTAAGTATTTTAATTCATTGCCAATGGGATGATAGGTACTTCTGTTTTTGATAATGAGATGTGGGCTAGCCGTGGTGTGTGATTATGAGATGGAACCAGCTGAGTTTTCTATTGGGCCATTCATGATAGTTTATGGTTTACTTCCTATAAGGAACTATGATGGATTGGATTAATATAGTTTGATGATGGGCCTTGTAAGTTTACCACAAGGAAAGAGGTGCTAGGGTGGCCTATAGACTATTGGGGTGGATACCATTGATGTTGAATTTGCAAATGTCGTCAAATGCACTTTTGATGGGATCAACATGGAAATTAAAGTAGGGCAACATCAACATGGTTAAGTCACTCTTTTGGTTGGTATCTATGCACGCGATATTTTTCAAGGGCTATTGGTGATCAATGATGATATAAGATACATACCATGGGAAATAGTGAACCTTAAAAGTGATAATAATGTTACTGTTACATCTTACATAGTCACCATATGAATCCATTTGGGCTCTTGCAAGTGGATTGGAGAGAGATTGTTAGAAAAACCTAGTATTCTACCGAATTGGTGACTTATAGAAATACATTTCTGACCAAGGGAATGATAAAATGTTTTATTTTGGCCAAGGTTTATCATCAAGGATAAAAACATTTCATGTTGGCCAAGGGGTATCAGTTGTTGAGTAACATGGATCGTTTCTGCAAATGTAATTATATTGCCATTGTTATAGATGTTTTACGAAATGCAGATTTGTGGACTCATAAATATGAGAGAAGACATGTCTCATGAAGAGACATGTCTCTATAGTTAATCATCATTAGTTAGTATATCAATAATATAAATAATTATATGTATAATATATATATTACTATATATATGATATAATATATGTAATATATATTATATATATAATAATATATATATGAGAATATTTATCTAAAGACGATTTATTATCAATAATGAATCTCATGATCATATCAATTTGACTGAACTACAAACTTAACACTCCCTCTTAGTTAGGGAGGATTGATATAAAACACATTATGCTCTTGAGTATATGAAGAGACATCATCTCATTATGATATTTCTAGAATGGCATATTTAAGGATATCAACATAAATCCATCAACACACACTGATATATATATATTAACATATACTACATATGGAATTTGCTTCGATTCACAATGAGGCAAAATTTCTCAATACTCCCTCTTTAGCAAGAGGGGAATTGAAGCACATATAATACAAGATTAAATACCACCTTAAGTGTGGTCTATAATAGACTTAAGTTATGGTGTCTAGCAAGATCTAGCCCAAAGAACCACAACAACTTTTATGGTGTCCAACAGAATTTGGCCCGAAGAACCATGATAAGTTGGTTATCAAGGTCTCTGGAAAAATCCGGCCCGAAGAACCATGATAACAGGTCTACCATTTATAAGATCGCCACCTTATAATGTTTACCTTTTGTTTGTTTATTATCATGACTTCTAGCACTCTGGGACAACAATTTAATGAAGTCTGTCATGATAATAGGTCCAACTATTGATAAGATCGTGACCTTTCAATAGCTCCCCTCTTAAATATATACATCAATGAAAGATCATCACCTTTCATGACATAATCAAAACAACATCATGTAATAACTCACATGATATCCACCATGAACCAAGTTAGAGGGTGGACCCACCATAGCTGCCATGAGAGGGTGGAACAAAGGTTTTCACCTTAAACTTCTCTCTCATAAAGGGGAGCACATTACAAAGAATCTCACTTAGAACTTTTCCTTATAGAGAAGATATCATCCACAAAGGATTTCATCTCAAAATTTCTCCCTCTGAAAAATGATTCTGGGAAGGTAGGTCCTGTAGTTACTCCCTTTGAGACTCTCTTTACCCAAGGATGCCTCTCGGACTCTTTGAATTTGATATTAATCTTTCAACCTTCAGTGATAAGTCAATACTTATGCACTCAAGAGTAGGCACATCAAAATCATGTAGTCACACACATGTATTTCTAGACTCCCTCTGAGTATCAATATTCTAAGCTCTCTAGACTCCCTCTAAGTATCAATATTCTAAGCTCTTGTCTTGACTTCGAAGAAGTGTCATACTTGCTCTTAATGTAGAAGGCTACTCATAATCTCAATTATTAAAGATATTTGCTTTGTGAACCTCACTTTATCCTGCCTACATAATGATTTCTCGATCACAGTTTCTTTAGAGCTATTATCATAAGATTGAGTCTGCACAATATTTGGTAGCATGTGCAAAGTATCAAACCTCCTGCAAGAACATCCTCAAACATAAAGGAAAAAGATCAAGGCAAATAAATCTTATAGTATGCATAGAATTATAAGTAGGAAAGAGACTATGGTGAGTAGATAAACGTAAAAATTAAGAATACTTATTTGCACATGAGGGTCCATAGATATTTGAGAATGAAACATCTCCTTTGTAAAGATGGTCCAAGTGGAAATGGAACATTGGTTATTATTATCCTTCCCCACAATGTGAAGTTCCCACTCTAGATTTCCATGTGGCTATAAGAATGTTTTGGATCATCTCTTAATTAATTTAACTTTGCACGAGTCTTTGCAACAACAATTATAGTCTTCTGATTAAGGAATATAATCTCAGGTGTTATCAAAACTTGAATTATTTGATATCTTCCTTTTAACACCCACAATTTATGGTGGCCCACTTCATACAATTCATCAAGAGTTGCCTCATTAGTATTCGCAATGAAAAGTATTTCTTATTACACTTCCATAATATCGAGTGCCTTTAGATGTTTAGCAATCCACTTAAGATCCGTCAACGATTTTCTCCATACGGATGCATAGATATGTATTTCCCTAATACTCTGTTATTATTCATAAATTTGTCTTATGTTGTCGTGGGAATCAGTTTAAGTTTGGTGAAGTCCCGACTATCCACATCATGACTCCTGAATTCATACATCTCCGCTCTACCATGCTCGTGGTCTATGGAATGACAAGGATCCCTCCACAAGAATGATTGAGATAGATCTCTTGGTAACTTCTGAACTTCTTTGACCGCCGTTCACCTTGGAGCCCACAATGTCTTTATGGTCAATGTATATAAAAAGAAATTGTGATCAATAGTAATGCCTTCTCAATGCGAGGGGACTGATGGTACTTCCCACGTCACCTCTATCTGTCAAATGGAGGGTACTTCGTTCATTCCATGTTCGGGGGTGATTAATGTATATACTCCTTACTCGTGCTTACAATCGCTATCTTTGTAGGTTGACTCTTGGTTATGTGGATGCCTCATCACAAGGTTATAAAATAGACACTTGCCTTATTGGGTATAGGAGACCTGATCCCATTAATATTGCTTTGCTTCTTCCTTACAGTGGTGTCAACCTTCCTAAATGCTGTCGTACTTCATTTAGAGTGACGAATCAGATTGTGTCACTTTCTGACCTTTCCATGCATATGTGGGGACTACCCCCTCGGTCACGCTTCCTTTTGCACGGTTTGACTGTTATTGATCAATAGTGCTGCCTGAATCAACTCCACCCTTCCACGTGGCATGTGAACTCTACGGTTTCATTGTGGATTTCTTTTTGCCCGACGCCAATCTATGGGGTAGTGTACGTTGTCTTTGCGTATGTATCAATTATAGATCTACCCTCATTTTATACTTTGCTGACATGGATAATGTTTGCCATCAATAATTCTCCTTATTACTCTATTGATGCATTAAATACATGTGTATATAGATTCCATGTTATGGCGGTATAGGACTACCATGCTAGTTTCATGGATGTATATAAATTCTTCCCTCTTCATATATTTGTATGTCGGGTATTGACCAATAATAAGTCATTCATTTAAATATAGATTTTTCTTATCACCTTTGTAATTGCAGTTTATGGCATTGCCTTGAATTGAATTTATTATTTGTTTCTTATGTTCGGGGTCTTCCTATAGATTCTCCCGAGTAAACTACTTCCTTTCCAACCTTTCTTCGTTGTCTCCCTCCAGTTTTCCCATGGCATGCGAAATTGTGTTTCTCAAATATCTTGACGAATGATGCAGAATATATATATTTGGGAGATTCATGTGATGGTCTGTAAGAAGGGTATGGACCAGGTGGAAATAGTCAGTATAATATATATTGGGTGCCGGATATCTCTAGTGTATTCATGAGGAATGGTGACAGTCTAGGCTTAAGCATTATTCTTCAACTTATTTAGATTGGTGGGTTTGTCACTGAATGCCGCCATTGTTTCACATTTCATATGCTTTTGCAATCAGAGGTCAAACCAATGATCATCGCCTTTTTAAAAATCATTTACATTATTCATTCGTTTTTCATCAGTAATGGTGATTTTTCATGCTTACATCAATATCTGACATAGAGACACAGATTCTGCGAGGGTTGGCTCTCTCGTGTTTCATAGCTCTACTTATCGCTTCCAATATATATCACTTCTTATGAAAAAAATGTTGTCGTATATTATTTAATCAATGTTTTATTTACCAAAGCTGACCACTACTGACCACTGTATTTGCTTTGAAGAACGGATGAGTGACATCCAACGTCAAAGTGAAGACCGACAATTACTTCGCCTTAAAGTGATGATCTCACCCTTACCTCTTTGTATGCATTGTGCCGTGGAAGGATTCACGTGTGTCATAACATAAAAGTTGTTTAGACAGACCTTTATATAGTTTTAAAACATTTGCGAAGAACTAGAAAATGACAAATATCTTCAAGGTCATTGCCTCTCTTTTCTAATGGAGGAAGGTGTCCAGTGTTTTCATTGCAATTTGGCAATTTGTTTGTCTGACATTTCTGGAGAGGAAGTCAATGCCCGAATCATTACCCTTTCTGATTGGTGAAGCACATGCATGTATAAACTTGGGTATACCGGCTCTCCCTTTCTGCAATTTAAAAAAAATAAAAATTTGGACTGTGCATGATAAAGGAAAATCTTGAGAGCTTTACCACATGGCAAGGATATAATCTGTGCTGCATTCTTGACTCCCCCCTGAAAGCTGACAAGGCCCTTTCTTTCAATCGACGGCCCGATCTATTTTTATAATATTAGGTTTGTCCACTTTTTCTCAATTTTCTCCTTAAACTATATGCAACTGCTGTGACATGACGGATGCTTGTACCATTTCTGCCATCAATTGAAACTGGTGCTTTTTGTTTTTTCAAATGTATTTAAACAATTTATTACATATGCAGTTGGCTCTGATACCATGTTGAGTAACATGGATTGTTTCTGCAAATGTAATTATATTGCCATTGTTATAGATGTTTTACAAAATGCAGATTTGTGGACTCATAAATATGAGAGGGGAAACATGTCTCATGAAGAGACATGTCTCTATAGTTAATCATCATTAGTTAATATATCAATAATATAAATAGCTATCTGTATAATATATATATTATTATATATGATATAATATATGTAATATATATTACATATATAATAATATATATATGACAATATTTATCTAAAGATGATTTATCATCAGTAATGAATCTCACGATCATATCAATCTGACTGAACTACAAACTTAACATCAGTAAGGTGATGTTTTTTGAAAAATCATACTTGAACAATCATAGGTTTGATTGATTTCTACACAATCAATTTTGGGCCATACTTTGAGAGAAAATCAAGTAAGCATAACTCATTTGAATATTGGTTAGATTCTCAGGTACCAAACAATTATTTTGGCTTATATTCAGCTTGCAGTTATGGTTGGGGTAACAGATTACATTTTAGTTGCAATTATTGTGGGAGTGCAAGGTGTTGGGAATGAGAGCTAATGTTCAACTTCTTGAGTTTATTTATATTACTATTATGCCTTGGCTAGGTTTTTTTGAAGAGCAATGCTCTGCAGAGTTGACTGAATTTTGGTAGTATTTGATTGCTTTTCTTACAAGTGGTTTTTTGGAGGTCTCTTGCGCTAGTACCCAACACGTGTGTTGGTACTGAATAAGATATGCTTTGAGTAGATGGAGCTGCAGATCTCCCAAGTTAGCTTGAGACCATGGGATCATAATTGGTTCTATTTTGGACTAGTTTAGTGATTTTGGGGTTGAGTTGGCATTGCTTGAGGGCAGGCAATCTTTGGGAAGGGAGGATTATAATTTCCCCTTGTTTGAGTTTTCTTGCTTTCTAGGTGGCTCTAACCTTCTAGGTGGGTACTAGCCTTACCAAAGTGGTTATTTGATGTTACTGGGAGGAGCTTGACTGATCTAGAGGATTCAAAGGACAGTTTTTGACGTATTTCCAGGTTTTGGCACATTCTCCAAGATTCTTGGAGAGAGCATCTATTTATAGTCACATAGTTGGGTCCTATTGTCATCATTAATCATTGGTATCACTTCAACATAGTCAATTTTTTGATACCTTTAAACCATTTCCACAGCTCGGGTGTAATCTTGAGCCTTGTTCTAATTAAAATTATTTAATAGGTGCTTTATTGTTATAGCTTTTAATGGACACTTTGGTGTTATAGCTGATTTGAGTAAGATTGAAAAGTTTTAAATGTTGGATGCTTAACCATGTGACTAAATTGCCCAGAACATGACTGAAATAAACAACTTTTAGGGATATAAGGCTTTATTAAGTTATGAAGTGATTTAATATTGCCCTTCTGAGAAAAATCTTGGGATGGTTATAAATGAATGTTGGGGTCTTGTTTGTTACATTCAGAAGATTGAAAAGCTTGTTTTACTTCTCTATGGAGATCCGGAGATATGTGCTTGTGGCCAAATGCTTTCCAGTGGGACGAAAACCCCAATGGTTTCTTGGAGCTAAGTACAAAAGCAGTCAGCCTTCACGGGAGTGGTTCTTCACAAAGATCAGTAAGGGGCTGAAGAATCGAGCAGGTATGAAAATCCCCATTTGTGGTGCATCTTTTTAGGTAAATCCAGATAGGGTGTGCATTAATGCAAAAAAAGATTCAGGTTTCCTTTTATAATTTTATGATCAATTGAAGTCGTTGAAATTTAAGATGACATTTTCAAAGATAAATCCTGAAATACATAGTTGTTAAAACTAAAGACTCTGGACACTACATATTAGTTTATTGTTTTGTTTCTTGATTTGGGTGAGGATTTAATTCAGGATTCTGGATATGGGCAATTGATTGAGTACCTAGTTTGACTTATCATTATGTATTGGTATGGAGTAGGGTTTTTCTTGATTCTCAGTCATGTCTGAATTGATTTGCTGGCCATTGTTTCATCTGGTGGTCACTTGAAATAGATGGACATTTGGACAGTGTGCTGGGTGTATGGATTTATTAACTGTGTGAATCTTTACTCTAATGTTCGTTGCTTGGAAACATCCTCCGTTGGTTTGGAGACTGAGTGCTGGGTGCATATGTGATGCAACCTGAGCGTTTGAGCTTGTATTTGCCGATTGACTAGATCTTTTATCAACGATGTATTTACAACTCTTCTGGCATTGGATTATTATCTTTGTATTGGTATGAGAAATAGGGAAACTCTTCTTCTGCAGCACAGACCAGATATATCTATAGAAAATTCTATATTGTTTACTGATTGCTGATGAAAACCTGGTGTAGCGAATGGCTGATCAGAAGGTCAGAAATGTTCTAATTTATTTGTATCATCTTCTGTACTTATAACTGAAAATCTTAATAACAGTAGCACATTGTACTCTTTGCAATGACATTTCGCATGTAAGGTTTAAAATTTTCCTTGCCCAACATTGTATTCCATGATTGTTTAGTTTGTTGGAATGTATTTGAGAATGATTGAAAATAAACTCCATCAAGTAAATTGCAAAACAGAGAACCTGCATTTCTTTACATATTACAAACTGTTTTACAAATTGTCTAGGGAAGAAGAGTTTAAAAAAAAAAGCTTGTAGCTCAGGGGTGGTATCTTAATTTCCATTGCTAAATTTCACACAGACAATAATGGAAGGGACAAGAAGTAAAGAACTAAGGAGGCTGTCTGTAAAACTTAGATGATCCAAATGGCCAAACGATGCTTGTGGTTTGATGTACAGTTCAATGAGATTTTTTTTGCAAGGAATAGGCTATATTCAGGAGGATTCACTCAATAAAATGATGGGAAGAAGCAAGATAAATATGGTAGAGGAAACATAAGAGATGGATTAATTGAAAATGAGACACAGGATTCAAATGACGATTCTCTTTATGGTACTTGTTCTACAACTTTGGCCCACCTTATGGGAAAGTAGTCCAACTCTAGACTAAGATTGGCTTAAAAGTAGTAATGGTTGTTGATGTCTGAATGGTTTCATACTAAAGAGTGTAAACTTTAATGAGGTCCCTCTCAATCATTTTTTTGTTCTAATTAACACCATACCGGGTCTTGTTTTTTGCCGACCCTTTACAAAAAGATCTCAATAGGATATCTTACTCCACTGTCAAAAATATGTAGGCACTATCTTGAGGAGTCTTTACACTAGTCAGCCTTTTAGAGTCAGGATCTACTCCCATTTCATAGATGCATTAGTAGGCTGAGGCAACTCTATAATCTATAATTAGGTCTGACTAAACAAACGATTAAATTGTAGAAGACTACAGACTTAATGTTTTGTACTTTTAAAGTCTCGTTGACATTCTTCAGTCAGTTGTCAATTCGATCTAATTTATTTCTTCTTTTATTCTAGACAGTTCTTACTTGGTGCTGAAATTTTCTTATCTATTCTTTATATACTAATTACTTTCTTAAAAGCTTTGGAATTTTTGCATTAATGAAGTGAATTGTCTCCATCATGTCTATTTTTGTTCTGTAACTTATATAAGCAGTTTTTTGACTTAAATGTTTGAAAATCTTAAATGTTCAGGGAGGAACTTCAGGCTGGGAGGCATGGAGAAAGCTAAACCAACAAGCATGGGAAAATGCCAATACTTGGAAAAACTTTAATAATGAAGTGAATTCGAAAGGAAGGACCAAAGTGAAAGCCAATGCAAATCCCTCAGCCAGATCAAGAGAGAGGGTAAAAGAAAATAAGGGGAAAAGTATGTTGTACATCTTTATAATTTGTATGTGTTGGAGGCTCAAGCGTCAATGTTCAGTTGTTGATAAATACCATCAAATAGATAATTTTCAATGACTAATAAAATAAAATGTTTCTAGATCAGCTAAATTGGAATCTTTCTATTTAGGTTTTATCTTGCCACAATGGATGAAGCATGAGCCGGGAACTCCATTAATAGACTAGTTTTCTCTATCCCTCCGATAGCAAACCAACAGGGGGTTTTTGTTCCCCATAGAATTGTAGGGCTGTCCCATCCTCTCCCCATAGAATTGTAGGGCCAAGCGAGTGCAGACGAATTGGGGGTGTAGGTGGGTGGTTGATCTTACCATGCAACCTTCCTTCCGGTTGCCTCGGCTGCTAATATATAAATAAGACCTCACTTAGTTGTGGATCCTCATTGAAGTAAAAGTCATAAAACTGCTTTTAGGAACACCAATGCGGAAAGGTCTTTTCTTTGTATCAACATGTTGGTGGTGAGTGTAAGGTGTGGGAGCTTTAGAAACATCGCATGGTATTTAAACGACATCAAATTGTAATGGCACATTTTTAACATGTATTTCTACGAGTAAAGTCAATTTTACGGGAGATTTCTTATCATATGATCTGGAAAATGCTTATCTAATCGTGACATAGTTATGATTTTAACTTGGTTATATTAAGTTGGAGTCACCTGGATATCTGATTGTAGCAGGATGACATGTTGTCTATGGAAATGCAGATTTAAAATTCATTCATTTGATTCCTCAAAAGAGAAGACACTGTTTACTGTTCTCTGTTATTGAGTAAATGACCCCAAATGAATGAAATTGAAACTGGAGCATAGTGACATTGATACACGTCTACATTCCCCACCAAAAAAATTGGGTTCATTCATTCTTCCAATATCAGGTGTCAAACAACTGTTTAGAATTTTTCTTGCTTTCCTGGAAGAACAAAAACATTAAGAAATGAAAGGCTGGAAGTCTAATTAGCATTTAAATCTCATTAAATATATCTCTCTAGTTGGTTCTTAGGAGTTCTTGGCAAAGCAAAGAGATGAGAGATTACTGCATGAGTATTGACTATAGACCACAATGATCCAATCACTGCATTAGCTGGGCAACTCCTATTGTCTGCTTTACAATATATGGAATCATTATAAATCAGAGATATTCTACAGCTCATGTTGGAGTTTGGTCATGTTTTTTGCCAGGGTAAATATCTATGTTGTCAGCTCATTTATATCTGTTTACATTAAAATTTATTTTTCCAGTGTCCATATGATGCAGGAGCACCCTGGGGTAGTTAGCAATCCTCTATGTTGAAGTGGTTTTGACCTTGGAGTTGGTGAACTCGGTTGAAGGAGGTGATGCTCGATCACTACTGGGGTAGTTCTCAGTTGTAGTTTCACTTGGGGGACTTGCTGACTAAAGGAACTCAGTTATGCTTATCGTGCTTGGTTGATGATTTGCTCTGTGGAACTCATACTTGGTAAGGAGCTCGGTGGACGTGCTTGCTAGGTATGTTCGGCGTATAGTTGGCATGCTCGGTGCTTGCTACTGTTGCTCGGTGGTTTGCTTCACCGACCAGGTGTTCTTGCGCGATTTGATTGCCTCACTGGTGCATTTAATTTGCATTGCATGTGATCATGATGTGGATCGATCGTGGGATGTTTGAGGACCTATTTAGGGTCGTGGTTCTTTCTCCTATGTGCATTTAATGATTGTAAGCTGACTATTGCATGTTGTGTTTGTTTTGGGTTCTAGATGATTCTATTTGCGACAGGCCAACTTGTGGCCATGCAAATATAAAAAGAGGGGTTTGGGTAGTGTTTTAGGCAGTGGAGTCAGTGGAAGTAGCATAGATTTAGGAAGGAATCTGGAGTATGAATTTGAGAGCAGAGCTAGTATGTGAGTGTGAGCTTAGGAAACAAGGGGATCGCTTGTTGGTTTGCGAGCACAAGTTTATATCTTTCTTGGTGTTTCTACCAGATTGTGGTACTGTTATAGATATGGGCTAGCTAGGAAGGGTTGGATCTTGTGAGATCTTGGAGAACCATTACTTTAATTGTTTTAAATTGGCCATAACCAGGAAGGCCTTACCGCTCAACACATTGCATGTACTCAGTTGTTTATGAATGAATGAGTTGGATTTTCTATCAGATCTTGTGTTGTGTTTCTGCTGTGTGGTTATTTGCTAGGGGCTTGGTCACCTCCATTGGGGATTCACTTGGCCTTGCACTGCGTCAGGTGGTATTAGAGCTTAGTTTGATCTGGTTGGAGATTGATAGAGCATGGGTTATAGAGATTTCATGCAATTCTTATTGCAAATCTGTGTACCTAGACTTGTAAAACCCTTCCTTGTTCATGCAAGGTGGCAGGTTGCGATCTGACTTACAAGCAACTTGGGTTTGTCACAAGGTGCTCGGGTAGGATTTGTTGTAGAGGGTTTTCAAAGATCTTGAAAGATGCCTCCAAGAAGATTGGACCCTAGGGAGATTGCAAATCTCTTTGACACGGTGGAGACTAAGATTTCAGAGAAGGTTAGATCAGATTTTAGATCTGAGATGGAGTTGACGAGGAATAATATGGTCGTTGAGATCATGAGAGCCATATTTGGTGTGTTGAGGAACGTGGGTACGAAAGATGGTTATGAGGAAGTTGCTGGAGAATTTGAGGTTGTTGGATCTAGTGGTGAGGATAGAACCGATCAGATGGAGAGATTTGTGGAAGACAGAACTGGGTGATTGGATAGATCTAGAGGTCAGTTGCAATTGAAGCATAAAATGGATGTTTTTGATTTCTCAAGCACAAATTAAGTTAAAAGGACATGTTACTTTGTGGTGGAAAGAATTGCAGCGAGATAGACAAGATGAAGGTGAAATGAAAATCACTAGGTGGAGATTGATGGTGATGAAACTGAAGGTTAACTTCATTCCTGCGGATTATGAACTCGAGTTGTTTAAGAGATTGTAGATTCTGAAACAAAAGGATATCTCTGTGAAGGATTTGGTTTGGACACAGAGAACTTTCAAAGGAAAAGGTGGCTAGATATATTAATTGTCTGAGATTCAATATTCAGGATGAGATTGGTATGCTGAAGATTGATTCGGTTAAGGATGCTTATTAGTATGCTCTGAAGGTAGAAGATAAATTGAAGAGAAGCCATCAAAGTAATTCCTGAGGGAAGTAGAAGCAGGAAAACTTGGTGAAGGATAAAATGATTGTTGAGGATGAATCGAATTCTGTTTAACCAAGGAGAAGAACAGGTAGATGTGGATTTAAAGGCACTTGCTACATATGTGGTGAAGGACATGGATCATTTGAATATCCCAATGCTTACAGGAAGGTCGGTGACAAAAGTGTTGTGGTAAATGACAATGAGGACTTGCTGAATGAGCCTGTGGTGGGAGGTAGTTTTCTGTTTTGGTGAGTATTGTTTGGTACGAAGGTGTTGGCACTTTGTCAAAGGAGGAATTTGTTTAGGACTTGATGCAAGTCTGGACGTAGATGATTCAATTTGCAATAGGCCGATTTATGGCCGCGCAAGTATAAAAGGAGGGGTTTGGGTAGTGTTTTAGGTGGTGGAGTTAGTGGATGTAGTACAGATTCAGGAAGGAATCTGGAATGCAAATTTGAGAGCAAAGCTAGTAGCTGTGTGAGTTTAGGAAACAAGGGGATTTCTTGGTGGCTTGCGAGCACAAGTTTAGATCTTTCTTGGTGTTTCTACCAAATTGCGGTGCTATTACAGATTTGGGCTAGCTAGGGAGGGTTGGATCTTGTGAGATCTTGCAGAACCGTTATTGTAATTGCTTTGTATTGGCCGTAACTAGGAAGGCTTTATAGCTCGACACATTGCATGTAATCAGTTTTTTATGAATTAAAGAGTCGGATTTTCTGTTAGATCTTGTGTTGGGTGTTGTATTTTGCGCTGTGTGGTTATTTGCTGGGGACTCATTCACCTCCATTTGGGGGTTCACTCAGCCTTGCACCACATCACAAGATGTTATAGATTAGCATAGAATGCATGCACTGTTGTAAAATGATACCACCTTGAGCAAATGTGCTTACAGTAGCATTTGTAGTAGACAAACTTATTAGTGTTTATGTGATGTGTGTGCACATTCACCTTCAATTCTGTATAAAGGATTCTTATTGCAGACATAAATTGTGCTGGCCATTGAATTTCATTAGAATTGAGAGGACATATGGATTTGTAGCTATCATAGTTTGGTAAACTCACAGATCCTATTTGTTATCAGACGAGTAAAGCTAATTGTGGCCTACGTAGAGGGTTTTGCTGACACATTTAGAGTTGCCTATATTACCAAGTTGCATGGCAATAGTAAGCACAGATGCTGTGGAATCATAGAAGAATGCAGAGACCATCTGCAGGAAAGTCTTCAAAACCATAGACTTGAAGAACTCTAAGTTTGCGGTCTGCAAATGAAAGAATAAAATGTGTCCTAACGTAAACGATCACATCACTTGGAAGAAGATATAGATGAACAACAAGATAGAGTGGCTGGCTACTGTCATCATCATTAGACATTAGTTTCATGGGGGTGGAGAATGTAGAGCTCAATTATTTTGTTTTTGAAGAGATTATGTTTGAAGGTATAGGAAAAATAAAGGAAGGAAATTATTAATTCATAGACAGATTGCAATAGAAGCTAGTTATAGAGGGAAATATTCCCCAATTTTCAGACCTATGTGAAGTAACAAAGAGGAAAGAGGGTTGATAATTAGGAAAGAGGGTTCACATGGAGTCTATCACCATATAAGAAGTTCAATCAATGAAGAGAAAATCTAGGTAACCACATCATCCCTTATCGAGTCCACCAATGAGACAATGCAGAATTCCTTGATAACATTGAGTGGCATACAAAAGAGGCAACATCTAAACAGCAAACTAAAACAGTCTTACCAAGTGGGACACCTAGATTTTGCCAAACTCATATATATTTTATAGTTTAGTTTTCTGTTTAGCCAATTCCTACAAAAGACATTAAGTCAATGCTCTTGAAGATGGGGACATAGTGACAAAGGTGTGGCAAGGATGGCCAAGAAATAATCAATACCATAAATTTGAGGAAAGAGTGTAATATGCAACTGTGTTCAGCCCGTGGCGAACAAGAAAAAAAACAGATACTCAATGCAAATCACTATTCATTATCAAAATGTTTCTGTACACAACAATGATATTCCTTACAATGATAATGACGTTGATACTGATGCCAAATACAAAAGTGTTCGCAACATTTAGAATGTACGAAACGGTGCAATGAAACGACACAACCGTCACCTCACCGGTAACTGTCTAACTACCCTTTTTTCGGACATCATCCCCTCGAAAAAAGAAAAGTTGTCTCTTGGCGACTTCAGAAACTAACAAAATAGGAGATAACAACATACAACATAGAAATAATATACACTAGGGAGGAGGTTGCGTCCTCGAAGAGCTTTGCTATCGGCGCAACTCGTACACTTAATTTGTCTGGATGCATAAATCCTTCTGAGTGCGCGTATTAACCTCTACTGCTTCCTTCAGAAGAAGCGCTGCATCCATAGCCTGGGCCTTAGCTGTTTGCAATTCCTACTCGACCGTCTATAGTCTTTGTTTGGCCATCTCCTTGTCTCGCAAAAGCGCTACGCACTTGGCTGCCCACGTTGCTTGTTAGCTAACCAAGTCCGCAGCTAGCTTCTCTCTAGTCTCCCTCTCTACTGTCAGAGATTTCTCGACTGTGATCTTTTTTGATGCCCTATCCACCTTTGCATGCCTTTGAGCATATTAGACGCCTTTATACAACCCCACTATCTCGTGCGCTAGCTTCTCCATCGGAGTGTTGCATGGTCCTCGTGCTCAGGCTTTGTGGCCCAATCAATCAACATCTTTGGTATCTCAATTGCTGGCCATCCCCTGTGCTCAAAATAGGAACGAAACTGCTTAGGACAAACCCCCCAAATATAAGCTTGGATCAAATGCAACTCTCTCCTATGAGTCAAAGCCTGTCATGCAACGACGCATCCTTTCTCCACCACAACGGCATAGATTTGAGGTATTCCCTGCATCTATCCTCATCCGACCCATAGTCCTCCTTCGCCACATCGTCAAGCGTCCAGTACCCATCAGTATCCATCTCTACTTGTCCTGCCGTAGCCACTTCCACATTTGGTGCTGCCGCCTCCTCTCCGGGTGCATCCTAGGACTGTGGTACTCCCACCTTTTGTGGCTCTAAAACGACAACTGGTCTTGGGGATACCCCTCCATGCCTTGGGGACTGAATGGAAGGACTGACCTTTGTAGGAATGAGTCGGAATTACTGTCGTAGTAATGCACTAGCTCTGTCCATCACCTCAATCTTCTCGGGCTGAGTTGCTTGCATCGGTTGCATGCTCTCATCGGGCCGTGCTAGCTGTATCAGTGAAATTGGTTGTACTGGCACAACTGGCTGAGGTGGCGAAATTGGCTGGGCAGTGTTGGCCAACAAAGAGGAAGAGATAGTGACCACAACGTCAGAGCCAATCACATCTAATCAAACCTGAGGTTCGGGCTCTGGCGCTAGCAACTTTACTATCTCTGTGGCTAGCTCTGATGGTGCAACTGAGTCTCGCAAAAAAAACTGTGAAGACATAACCTCTTTGTTGTGGCCGTCGGTGGAATCACATCTGTCTTGGCCATCCGCGGAATAACATCTGCCGTGGCTGTCGATGGGGTCATATTTGCCGCGGTCGGCGGTGGAGTCATGACGATTGGCGCATGTCTCTGGCCAAACAGAGGAATGAGTGAAGTGGTGGCGGTCAAGTGTGCCAAAGTTGGCAATTGGGGAGGGGTAAAAAATGTGGACCCACGGGCCATCGCGTCACTGCCAACTTCCGTCAAAGTACTTTCTTTTGCAGATTTGGCCCCACTGCTCTCTGTAGTGTCCTCCCTTTCGCTGTCAGTGTCTCCATATGCCTCCAACCCTTGTAACACCTTTTGTCTGGCGATGGTCCCACCTATGTCTAAATGTCTCAAATAGAATATTGGGAGTTCTCGTGGCGCCAACTTCCCCCTTGGTGGGACTTCAAAATCGTCAAGCGGAACTTGATGAAGGGTTGCCTCCAAAAACAAACCGATGGCATGGTGCAGCATGAAGAATATCTGGTGCTGGAGTGTCATAAACTCCATTTTGTTGGCGAGGACTGTGGCCCAGTCGTACACGGTACCATTCATGATGCCATTCATGAATGTAATCTGCGACAAAGCTATATTTGAGGCCCGACTTGCCCTCGTCAACCTGCTTTTAATTACATCCATGATACACCTCCAGTGGCCCTCTCGAATAAAATCTCTCTGGAGTCGTCGGCTCTTGCCATCCTTCACCACAGACTCCATTTCCTTTGGTGTGAGGTCGCGGCCTACTAATTTCAGCCAATACTCTTTTCGTTCCTGTGACAACTTGTGAGTCTTGGTCTCCACTTTTTGTCCTCCTTGGCTAGGAATGCCAAAGACCCTACTGAAATCCCTCGGTTTGAAGGAAACTATCATACGGTGTTGCTTGCAAACAAATGTACTAGTTTTGATGTTCCTATTGTACGATTCTATCATAGTTCGTAAAATCAATTCAAATAGCCAAATCGAAAATATTGGAAGTTGTATTGCCCAATGTACTTACGGTCATATCAGAATTTGTTTAATTACCTCTATGTCTGGAGTTTCTTGCCACCATTTCCGACACTCACTGTCGTTCAGTCCTTCAAACTAGACCATGAGGTGTGAGAGGTCAGCCCTGCACTTTTTGTTTCTTACTGCTGGATGCTATTGGCCTTGCAACTCGGATTCTAGAAGCCAACACTCTCGCATTCTTTTCCATGTTTGCTTTCAACTGGTTTTTCCATTGCTTTCTTTTCCCCGTGGATTCCATAATAACGGTTTCTTGCTTTGTCTTTTTATGTACCTAAAAGAAACGGTTAGGGTTTCTCTTACTCTTTTTCTCTTGTCTCTTGCGGCAATGATTCCCACGCTGGATGCCTTTGTTGTCTTTCACTTGTCCGTGGATATTCTTTTTCTTCTCGCAGATGATATGTATTGAAATATGGTTCCTGTAGCTTCTCTTATCGACACCAATAAGTACCGCGGACTGCCCTTCTCTCCTCCGTAAACTTCCTTGTTCCTCCCATGGCTGACCTACTTGCACTGATTAACCTTGGCAAGAAAAACGTTCTTCATGGCATGTATTTAGGAGACTCTACGGCTGCGATTTGTTGCTGACTCCTACGGCTGCGATTTCCCTTCAAAACCTTGACTCATTATGATGTCTGATTTCTTTTATCCAGTAGCTGCATATTGCAAGTCTTCATTACGCGGCCTCTTATAACCCTTGGTTGAGAATTTACTTGTGTCGATAGAATTTTGAATGCCATCTGCTATGTGTCCACAGCAGTTTTTAATGCTGTCCGCGAGAGTTTAGAACTCTGTCTGCGGGACACCTTGCATCCGCGGGACCTGTGTTCGTGGGACACACTTCTTTATTTTATTTTATTTATTTATTTTATTTATTATTTTAATTTTTTTTCCAAATTAATTAATTTATTATTATTATTTTTTAACTCGGTTTGATTGGGCGATTATTACTTCGCCTTCTTATCGTTCCCGATAGATTTTTAGCTTCGATCCATTGATGGCCTCGAGAATCTCATGCCCGTCCAAGGTCCATAGTTTGATGGATCTGTTGTCCCAGACTTCTCTTACTTTATATGGTCCCAACCACTTAACCTTGAACTTGCATGGTTTTATCTTGTTAAGGTCATTGTATCGAAGCACGAGTTGGCTTGGTTGGAACCTCGTCCTTTTCAAATGTTTTTCATGCCATGCTTTCCGACGGGTCTACGCTACTTCTGTTGCCCATTGTGCTGTTAATCTGAGCTCATCCAGTTTGTTCAATTGGTATAGGCATTCGCGTAAACTCTCCATATCTCCTAGTTTATTGTCAATTGCAATTTGCAAGCTTGGGACCATGAATTCGGTTGGTACCATAACTTCTTGACCAAACATCAATTGGAACGACGTTTGTCCCGTTGTGACTTTAAATGCGGTACGGTAGGTCCATAACGTCAAAGGTAGCTTCTCCTAGTCGGCCTGTTCGACGCCACATGATTTGTATATGATGCCCACCAGAATTTTATTTGTGGCTTCTGCCTGACAATTGGCTCGCGAATAGTATAGACTTGATAATGAATGAAATTTTTTGAATTCTGTTGTCAATAATCTAATCATGTGGTTGATGAAGTGACCTTTGTCACTCGTCAATTGAATAAGTATACCGTACCGGGTGATGATTTGCTCGTACAAGAACTTGGCTGTGTTGACTATAAAATTATTAGGTAGTGCCTGTGCTTCTACCCACTTTGTTAGATACTCCATGGCTACCACTATGTATCAGCAGCGTCGAGCCCTACTCGCCTTCAGGGGACCCACAAAGTCTAGTCCCCAATGTTCAAACAACTCCTGGACGTGGGATGGGTTTAATGGCATGAAGTTCCTCTTGAGTGGTTTGCCGACTCTCTGGCATGTGTCGCAGCTCAATACCCATTCCCGTGCATCATTGTACAGTGTGGGCCACAATAACCCGGCAAGCAGAACCTTCTATATTGTTGTGTTAGGTCCCATGTGGCCACCTGTCGGTCCTTCATGTGCTTCCCTTAGAACATTTTGTACTTCTTCCTCCATGGCACATCGCCGTAGTATTTGATCAGGACCCATCTTATAGAGAAGACCATTTATTAACTAAAACGCTCAGCTTTTGAGAACTAACTTCCTTCGTTCGCTTGGCGACATCTCTCTTGGAAATTGAGACATTGACAGGTACTCTTTGATAGATTTGTACCATTTCGAAAGAATGGTGATTCTGAATAGATGTGCATCCGGAAAGTTGTCATTGATCCCTTTTGGTGGTTCCTTGGACTTGAACCGAGAGAGCTGGTTGGCAATGACATGACTCTTCCCGGGTCGCACGATGATGGAGAAGGTAAATTCTTGGAGCAGCAACAACCATCTGCTGATTCTACCTTGGATGATTGGTTTGTTCACTAGGTACATCAACGCATGGTGATCCACGTAAAAGGTAAATGGTGTGGCCAACCGGTAATGTTTGAACTTTTGTATCGAATACACCATCCCAAGAGCCTCCCTTTTAGTGGTACTATAATTCCTCTCGGCTTTTGACAGTAGCTGACTTGCAAAATACACTGGGTGATCGAGACCATGATCACCAGTTTGTGCCAAAGTCGCATCGATAGCGAAGTTTGATGTGTCCATGTGGACGTGGAACTCCCTATCCCAGTTAGGATATGCCAGTATGGGTGCTCCCAACAATCTGTTCTTTAGTTCCAAAAAGGCGGTCTCCTGCTTGGAAGTCTAGATGTATGGTTCTCCTTTTCGTGTTAGCTTGTCTACAGGCAGAGCAATTCTGGCATAGTTCTTTATAAATCGTCTGTAATACCCAATGTGCCTGAGGAAGGACTTTAATCTAGATATGTCCGTTAGGGTTCCATTTCTACTTGACCCTTACTTTATCCGAGTCGGTCTTTAATCCCATCTTGTAGACGATATTTCCAAGTAGTTTCCCTTGAGGAACCATGAACTGACATTTCTTTGGATTTAATGCCAGCCTCGCTCGTCGACACCTCTCCATACATTCTTGAAGTGCCTTTAAATGGTTGTCTTGTCCACTAAAAATGGACCAATCATCCAGAAAGGCACGGAAGTTGCCGACCGACATTTTGTCAAATATATGCAAAATGATCCTCTAGAATGTGGCGGGTGCATTACACAATCCAAAGGGCATTCTGTTGTACGCATACACGCCATGCTCCACCACAAAAGTAGTCTTCAGTTTATCTTCCTTCACGATGGAAATCTGGTTATAGCCAAAAAATCCATCCATGAAGGAATACATTTCGTGTCCAGCCACTTCCTCCAGAATCATGTCGGTGAATGGAATCGGAAAGGGATCCTTTATTGTGACCACGTTGAGGCACCGAAAGTCCACGCATATCCGGATTTGGATCTCGTCCTCCATCGATATCACAATAGGTGACACCCATTCGCTTGTTTGGACCTTGAATATTATGTCGGCCTCCAGCATGCACTATATCTCCTCATCCATGCGGGCTGCGTAGTTTTTGTTCATTCGGTACGGGTGTTTCCGCACAAGTATGGCTTCGGGTACTAGCTGTATGCGGTGGACACACATCTCCGGTGGGATTCCCTTTAAATCTTTGAACGTTCATGCGAATACATCTTTGTACTCGAGAAAGATTTTGATTGTCGCGACCTTCAATACTGGGTTCCAGTTGTCCACCACGAGTATGTACCTTGGATTCTCCGCGTCTCCAAGATTTGTAACTTCTACGGATGGCTCTTCGTATCTCATCTCCTTTCCTTCGAAGCAATGGGTGGGACTCTCATTGATCTCCACATCTCCCTCTCTGTACTCCACGAACTGTGGTGGAAATACCTCCTCATCTTCGAGTTCTTCGACACCAAGCATGTACGTATGGAAGAGTTCATAGTCTTCCATCTGCCAATGAAAAATCCCATTTAGTGAACTTTTCTCATCTTCTGAGCACTCCAATTCTAAGACGCTGTCATCGTTTGGATTCATTTAGCTTTCCTCTCTCTGGTGCTCTTCGTTTGACTCAGATTTCGACGACGAGGCCATTTCTTCACTTATCGCTTGGGTTCAGAGATCAATTGCAAACTTCCACCCCCCACTTTCCATTGACAAAATATTCTTCTTCTAGTTATGATTTACCTTCGTGGCCAACAACCATCCTCTTGCAAGAATGGCGTCATATCCCTTTTTCTTTAATGGGTTTACTACGAAATCCAACACAAATGGCTGTGTCCTTATAGTTACTTGTTGGGCCACCAGGGTCCCGAGGGGTTTTATCCCCTGCTAGTCAGTGCCAAGTAGGTTGTACGTAGACGACAATAGGGTTTGCTTCCCCAATTTCCTCCACGTCTCCTTAGGGAGAATGTTCACCCTGAACCCACCATCCACAATGGTGTGTGTCAGGATGGTTTTGAGGATTCCCATCTCGACCATCGCCAGATGTTGGCCACTGCTTACTGTGAGCAACATGGGGTTTGTTGCCGACCCTCTTGGTACCGTTGGTTGTCCTTTCATCTCTGCTGTGGTTGCATGGGTGTTCAACAATGTCGTTTTGAGTTGCGGTACTACTTGTAATAGATCCTAAACTCTGAGGGCACCTCCATTTGCAAGATCTAGTTGACCAAACTGTTTTCTCCCTACGATTGCCGAGGGATAGCATCTTTACCGTCCTTCATAGCCTTCATTGCTTTTTCTACATCCTCCCGTGCTTCCCTTAGCCTTTGCTTCTCCGTGCAGGGGTTAGGGTAAGTGGCCTACTTAGCCTGGTTGTGGGTGACGACCAATACTTTTTCTTCGTTGATGTTAATGAGATTTACTTGTTTTGGGCAATTAGCATCTTTGTAATGTCTTGGACCACACCATCGACATAATTTTTGTGGAGTGTCGCTCTTTGGACACTCTCTGGCGAAGTGGCCCCACTGGTTACATGCCTGGGATTGGATTATTGGCCTTCCTTTCAAATCATATTGAATTCGATTTCTATTGTCATTTTTGCCTCGTCTTCCTCGGCGGTTGTTTCGGTAGCTGTTGGATGTGGCATTAGTGTTGCCTTGAGTCTCATTGTTTGTGCCGAAAGTGGATGGTTGTTCTTGTTTGAACAATATCTGTTGGCTTCTAGTCCTAATGTTGAATGGACATTCTTTTGTAGAATGCCCTAGGACCTGATAGATATCACACATTGCCTTCTTTGGGCATGCTCCCTTTGAATGGCCCTTTTCTCTGCAATCCGTGCACCAAATTTCTCCTTCCTCCATGCGGCCACCTATTCCCATCATTGATTTGAATTCCTTGCACATCCGCTCCAAGTCTTTCTGTAGTGCTTGCACTTTCTTGCTGGGCTCCTCCTCGCTATCGACACTACTTCCCTCGTCAGATGATTCATCACTTTCAGAGGATGATGACGATTTACTTCTCTTCTTCTTTTCCTTTGCCTTTTTTCTTTCGTTTTCCAGATTCAGGGCACGATCATATGCGTCAGTGTATGAGGTGGGTGGAACTATCTTCATTTTTCTTCTTAATGCCCCGCAGAGGCCTTCTACAAACTAGTGTTTCTTTAACTCATCTACTGGCTGAGTTCCCATTCGGCTAACAAGATCTTTAAGCCTTCAATTGTAGGCTTGAACCGTATCCTTATTCCCTTGTTTGCAGTTGTAGATTTCTGCTACAACCTCGTTATCATCACAGAGCAGTCGGAATTCAGCTTGGAACTCTTTCTTCAAATCATCCCATGTGGAGATCTTTGCTTTGTCCATGTCAGAGAACCAATCCACCACCACTCCTTGTAGGCTGGCGGGAAATTGATTCAACCATTCATTCGCATCCATGACCGAATTGGCCGTTCATATTGTTTTGCATGTATGACAATGCTGCACAGGATCCTCCTCGTCGCCTGTGAACTTCGGGAGTTTTTGTTTTTTAGACATTGTGCTTCTTGTCTGTTGATTAACACTAGATCGTGTTGCTGAACTATCTTGGCGCGTTACTTTGACCACCGTACAGTGCCACTCCGGCACTTCCTTTCGCCTCGGTGTCCTTTGTCGGCCTCGCCTCTTCTCCCACTTCTTTAGAGGTTCGCTCTCGTAGGGGGGTGTGTGATAAATGTAGAAATTGCTCCTTTGTCTCCTCAAGCATTGCCAATCAATGCTGTGTTTCCTCAAGCAACTCCTCATTGCTCTGTCCGCGCTGTTCAGGCGAACTGAGGCACCCTTCGTTGGTTCCTGTGAACCCTGCTACAACCACCACACTAGGTGATTCCTTCAGCTGCCCCTCAGTCCGTTCCTCAACGAGTTGTCTTATCCTCTGTCGGTGTTCAGCTTCCCTATGTACAATTTGTAATTCGTCGATTTCTTTTCTCAAATTCCTATTCTTATTCAAAAGATTGGGCATTTGGCATATAGTACCATTATAAAAGAAAATCAAACAGAACACTCTTTTATTTATTTATTCTGTATACATCATGTGTCGACTTATGGGACAATTATAGATTTATGAGTGCCCTTGAGACCATGGCCCCACGGTTCATGGTTCATTTTTTTGTCACCATGCGGCTCGTTCCTCATAGAATTTCTTCAGAGTCTCTTGACAGTGTTCCTCCTGTTCTGCTTCTGACGTCTCTTCTATGCCACATAGGCTTGTGCAATCAGACGGGGAAGTTGGTTTAGAAATTTATTTTTGGTGGGCCTTGCGTGCATATCATCCCACACACTATCTGTTGTAACACCGTTCTCGGTGGCTTCCTTCCGTACGGAAGTTTCCAAGCCTACGTGGTACAGAATGTGAAAGTTCTGTGCTGCCTCGTGCTCTCCTTCAAAAATTTCTGTCTAGCCGTCATCATTTGTCTTCAGGTTGTCTTGTACTATTCTTCCCATTTATGTTCGTCCTTCCATACTATCCTAAATTCGAACTAGCAATGGTGCCAAATGTTCGGCCCGTGGCAAATAGGAAAGAAAACAGATACTCAATGCAAATCACTGTTCATTATCAAAATGTTTTCGTACATAGCAATGATATTCCTTACAATGATAATGACGCTAATACTGATGCCAAATACAAAAGTGTCCGTAGCATTTATAATTTACGAAACGGTGCAATGAAATAACACAACCGTCGCCACACCGGTAACTGTCTAACTACCCTTTTTCTGGACAACAAACTATAGGGTTTTCTGGTGATTGTGGCAGTGTAGGAGAATGCTTTCATGCAATCAAAGTATGTTTTATGTGTTATCTTCCAAATGGAAGGAGTCCAACCTAGCTATACACCGAAATATGCCCAGAGTTCGTAATAACAACAAAACAAATTGTTTATACAAAGGTTCAAGAAGAATGCAACTTTTCATCAAGGAATGGAAGCCATTCCAAAGAAGAGGAAGATATTGTTCACCACCTTAAATTGTTGAAGAAGTATGCTGAACTTCTCTGAAGTCAGCGACCTTAAGTAATGAAGGAGGAGAAGGTAGCACATCACATTCCAACGACATTGTAAGCTCAAAAAGGTTGGCTAAAGAAAGTTCATGGATCCCTAAGTGCTTCACCTCTCGAAATTTCTTGCAAGTTCACAAGAAAGTACAAGAAAGCCAAAAAAGTAAAGCAAAAGAGAAACTTTGTATTAGTTACATTTAATGTAAGAAAGAGGACGTGCAACATATAGTTCATATGATCTATATCTATACATTTTGTTGGAACGGTAAATAATGTGTATTCATATATGAAATGTCCCTTTTCTGATTTTTCATGATATTTCCAACCTCTAATCAGATCTTTGAAATCAAACAACTGCTATCACAAAGATCCACCAAATTCCTTAAGAAACCCCAAATCGGGTATGTTGAAAATAGGGCTAAAAGCTTCACAACTTCACAAATTATTAATGAATCTGAAAATGGAAATTTTTACAGAACTTTCAGCAGCATAACAGCCTACAAATTGATATTTCCAGATCCGTATAGCCTTTACACAACAGCTCGAAAATGTAGGACCAAAACTATGCTCATCGGGCTCCCGAAATAGCACAAAATATGCTCGGAAACACCACAAGAACACTAATAATCTATCTCAGAATTTTAATCACGTCCCAATATATATATTCAGCTCTATTTTAACAGCTTAAAGTATAAAATACAGCAGCAACCAAAACTGATATGAAATACTCAACCGGAAACACCAAACTCTTACAAAAATACACCCGGAAACTCACAAATCTGCACTGTTCAGCACAAAGGCAAACTCTGTATGAGCATGCACATGGAATGGCTTCAAACTCCCGTCCTTAGCCTTCCTGGAAACCTGCAAACTCCCGTTCTTGGGTCTCCCTGGAAACCTGCAAACTCCCGTTCTTGGGTCTCCTTCTCCACAGGTTTGGCAGCCTCTGAAGAATAACAAAGAATGAGTGAAAATCAAGTCTGGAATCCCCCCAAAATGCCTCCAAACCTCTTTAAAAAGGGCATAACTGTAACTCACGTCCAAGAGAGGTTAATGAAACATATTTTAATAATAATTATCATTTATTAGTCCAACGGTTTCCAAAGATTAACTCCCTTTTTCCGAAACTTCACTTTCTTGGGCCTGCCTGTCTTAGCAAAGATTATTATTTTTTAATTATTTGAAAAGGGGACATGACAAGTCCTCCCCTCCCAAACATTGCTTGTCCTCAAGCAATGGCTGAACAATAAACCAATCAATCCTCCTGGATCCCAAATGTAGTCATGAACTATACTACTACCAATTAACACAGACTCCTGCAAGATCCTCTGCAATATGACCAAGAGGAATCCATAATCAAACTGGCAATTATAGCTCAACCAAACTCTAAAATCACCATTACCACAGTCAAAAACCCATGAGACACAAACTCTTAGAATATCAAAACCCAAGTAAAGTGGACTACCAACATAGTAAATACCATCAATGCATTCCACTGGCCTATATGGAATGTACAATCCAACTCTGCAACAATGGTGAATGCTCTCAAATGAAACTATACCAAGTATGGAGAATCCACACACTATACAACTCCTGCAGTCAACACAACTCTGTAGATCATTGGCCACTGTCTCATAACCATAACTCCCATGCACCCCTGATGGTGAAAAGCCATCACAAGATAAACAACAAGAGATGGAACCCAAACCAAATTTTCCTGCCATCAACTCCTCAGCATAAGGATCAATTGTTAACTGATGTACAGACCTTGCAATATAATGTTGATTAAAAAAACCAACCTCAGTCAACAACTCACCATGAACAAGTGATACAACCCACTGTGACTGATCACTAGCTAAGTCAGGAGATGTCATAGCCAAAGGAGTAGAATCAATAACAACACTTGCTGAAGCATCACTCCAAAACTCCTGCTCTAAGTCATGTATTATCAAGCTATCAACTACAAAACCTGTCGCCATGTCGTGCCCATCACAACTCTCATCTCGAGGCATCAAACTATTCCATAATTGATGATAAGCACTAGGAACCAAAGTACATCTCTGTATCATAATCTCATCAACATGGTCATCAAAGGTAAATTGATGAGCGTACCTCACAGTGTAATGCCGATAGAATGCGCCAATCTCAGTCAGTGGCTCAGACTGTAATCCAGATGAAACTAACTGCAATTGATCATCAACCATGTTGGAACTGACTACTACCTCCAAAGATATCACCAAGGGAGTAGTATTACTATCAGGAACCATGCCAACTGTCGACTCACCAACATCACACATGACCTTTGATACATCTCTAGTCTCTGTGCCTTCAGTACTAGAGGCCACCACCCTGTCAGGCATACAATAATCTGCTACAATACCCAACTCAACTAAACCTGACTCTAGTGGGAATGAACCTGATATGCCAATGTTAGTATCAAGGATGGATGCATCCCCATCTCCATTGTCTCTGACAATCTCAGTCATGGACATCCTCGAATCACCAAACACCATAGCTTGTGATTGTATAGAATCAGATAAAGACTGTAGTCGCTCTAACTCCATGGTCACCTTAGCCAAATGAAACTGTGACTCCTTGAAAGCCAACTGTGTACTCTCAAGAATCTCAAAAGTCACCTCAAGCTGCTCAGTAAGCTCACTCACCTCATCTTCCTTGGCCAACAATGCATCATATGTTGTACTACCCCACTCCATAAGATAATCTCTATCAGCTACCAACTGCATATAATTCTGTCTCAAAATCTGAATAGCCTCCCATAAAGAGTGGATCTCTGTCAAGGAAAGATAACTTCCTTCCTGCTCATCACTAGTAGGAGAACCCCATCCATAAACTGCTAATAATTGACGAGCAGCATCAAAATGTTGGCAAGTGATAGCAATGTCTCGGTCACTAACTCTCAACTGATTAGACACATGATGGCATTGGCTTGACTGTCTCCTACAAACCTCCTTTGATGCACTGTCTAAAGGAGTATCCTCAAAGTTACTAGTCTCTAGAGTATTACCATCCATGTCCTGTGAATCAACTCTAAAGCTCATATCAACATACAGAGTATCAAAATTTGTAGCACTGCTGTCCAACTCCTCTGTACCCAAAGAAACTAAGTCTTCAAAATTGCCCACTACATCCTCCTGGATGTCATCGATGCCAATATGATCCTGGGACTCATCTGTACACACTGCCAAATATGAAAGATCATCAACACATTCCAGCAAGTATGGTCGACTGGATATATGAACAAAGCCCAACACCGGTGTATAAAAACTAATACCAACATCAGACAAGATACTGGCACAAGAAAAGACAACACCGTGTAATCTGCTAATCAAATCCATGATAGCACCCAAACAAACACTGCGACCAAAAAGTGTTAAAGATCTCCAGTCAACTGAATCCCAAACACCAATATAACAATCTCGTGTCCATATCCGTAAACTAGAATCAACTGGTAACTCAAGCAAACTCCTCACCTGAGTAATATGACCAATACCAACTAACTCCACATACCTGTCATGATAAGGTAATGAAGTCACAATACTATCTTCACTCACCTTCAGCTGGCGGGATAAATCATGTGAAGTACTACCTGCCTCAACCTCATGTGATGAAGCATCTAACTGCGCCTGGTACTCTTTCTCAGCAAATTCATGAATGCTCAATGTCTGCTCATCTCTACTAGGTATCTCACCATCCTGCACAACAACATCCTCATAATCATCATCTGAACCCACTACACTGTAGTCACTGCCTGTTGTAACTATACCATCCTGAATACCTGTGGCATCACCCTTTGACAACCTATAAACAATTGTCTCAATTTGAGTATCAAGTTGACTGTTACTATCAATCTGTGTAATATCCTTTCCCACCACCTCCTGTGGCAAAGTAGAATCTGAGACCACTACCTGGCTATCAGCTAGTTTCTCAAACTCCTCATGCAAGTTCTTGGGAATTGTGTCATCTGTCCTGTGAGAAAATCTGCCAAATAGAAATCCAGTCAACTTATCCACCTTAGCTGGGTCAGATAACATGTCATTTATACGGTGGTGCTCAACCAACTGTTTAGACATGTCATGGCTTATTTTCATAAGTTTATCTCGAATGTCTAAATAACCATCCTTTCTACTATTTTGACTCTGGCTATCAATTGTCCAAGATCGTTCCCTCTGAGACTCTGTACTATACCTGTCCATTCTGGATAAAGTAGAGTGTAACCCCAATAGGATATAACTTCTTCAAGAACCAAGAACTAACATGCAAATGATTAGAAGTAGCATGCAACCATAGATTTGGACATGCAACTGATTAGAAGCAACATGCAACCACCAAATTATGACATGCAAGATCTGGGTAGTTGTCAAAACTGACATGCAAACTTCTACAACCGCCAAATTCACCAAGAACTAATAGGCAAATGATTAGAAGTAGCATGAAACCATAGATTTGGACATGCAACTGATTAGAAGCAACATGCAACCACCAAATTATGACATGCAAGATCTGGGTAGTTGTCAAAACTGACATGGAAGATCTGGGTACTTGTCAAAACTGAAATGCAAACTTCTACAACCACCAAATTCACCAAGAACTAACATGAAAATGATTAGAAGTAGCATGCAACCATAAATTTTTACATGCAGCTGATTAGAAGCAACATGCAATCATAAATTATGACATGCAAGATTTGGGTAGTTCTCAAAACTGAAATGCAATATCTGGGTAGTTGTCAAAACTGACCTGCAACTTCTACAAACCCTCAGGCTGGCAAGATCATGGCTCTGATACCACTGAAATGTCCCTTTTCTGATTTTTCATGATATTTCCAACCTCTAATCAGATCTTTGAAATCAAACAACTGCTATCACAAAGATCCACCAAATTCCTTAAGAAACCCCAAATCGGGTATGTTGAAAATAGGGCTAAAAGCTTCACAACTTCACAAATTATTAATGAATCTGAAAATGGAAATTTTTACAGAACTTTCAGCAGCATAACAGCCTACAAATTGATATTTTCAGATCCGTATAGCCTTTACACAACAGCTCGAAAATGTAGGACCAAAACTATGCTCATCGGGCTCCCGAAATAGCACAAAATATGCTCGGAAACACCACAAGAACACTAATAATCTATCTCAGAATTTTAATCACGTCCCAATATATATATTCAGCTCTATTTTAACAGCTTAAAGTATAAAATACAGCAGCAACCAAAACTGATATGAAATACTCAACCGGAAACACCAAACTCTTACAAAAATACACCCGGAAACTCACAAATCTGCACTGTTCAGCACAAAGGCAAACTCTGTATGAGCATGCACATGGAATGGCTTCAAACTCCCGTCCTTAGCCTTCCTGGAAACCTGCAAACTCCCGTTCTTGGGTCTCCCTGGAAACCTGCAAACTCCCGTTCTTGGGTCTCCTTCTCCACAGGTTTGGCAGCCTCTGAAGAATAACAAAGAATGAGTGAAAATCAAGTCTGGAATCCCCCCAAAATGCCTCCAAACCTCTTTAAAAAGGGCATAACTGTAACTCACGTCCAAGAGAGGTTAATGAAACATATTTTAATAATAATTATCATTTATTAGTCCAACGGTTTCCAAAGATTAACTCCCTTTTTCCGAAACTTCACTTTCTTGGGCCTGCCTGTCTTAGCAAAGATTATTATTTTTTAATTATTTGAAAAGGGGACATGACAATATATTTGAGGAAACAGGCTATTTAATGAATTATGAAACATTGTCCAATTTTGGATCCTTGTTGATTAAAGAGAAGCTAGCACTTTGACTGACTCTCAATATAATGATGTTACTCAGCCATAGGCCAAGTTTACCCTGTGACATATAATTGGGAACATGTATACGTGTATTTGACTTGATGCTTTAAATCGCCTTGGGGTAATTCCTGCAAGTTTTCCTTTGCAACATTCTCCAATCTTATATACAAAGTTTGGAATTAATGAATATAATCTCGAGTCTTTAAAGTAGCTATCCATGAGATTGTCATCATAATATGCAATGAGTTTAGAAATTAGACCATGCGGCCACACTTCCTTCTTTTTCTTCATTTCTCCAAGCCAATTACAGGTATAAAAATGCCACTGCAACTTTTTGTTGACATAGAACATGATCAATATCAAAGAATATGGTAACTTGATAATAAGTGAGAATAATTAGTGACTTAAAGGGGGCAAAACTCCAAATATCTCCAATAAGAACACAATTTGCAATATTATGATAATAATCGATTACTAGCTTCTACGTATATCCTACTTATGCTTTGGATGCCACACAGATTGACTTAGATACCTAAATACAACACCAAGGATGACCTAATTGTCTAATAAATATATAATAATGATCATATCGTTTAAGAGTTAATGCAGTCACAATCTTTTTACTCAACCCTATTTTGATCAAGGGTGCAGCAAGATTGAAAAGCAATGATGCAGGCAACACAAGTGCACCATTTAACTAAAATGTTTGATAAGCTCACGGGGAATTAAGAAGTAAAGAAAGTATACAAAGATCAAAAGTTTATTCAGTACCTGAAATGTTTGCAACTTTGATACTTCTAAGTGTTAGGGAAATAGAGAGTGGAAACATAAGCAAGGTTTGCATAATATGCATGACTACATTTGTAGTCTGCAATCTCAATGCATAAACATAGCAGAGTTACAGGGCACCAAAACATGAGAGTTATTTGCAAACATTGAGTTTCACGCATGCCAATAGAAGTTCACACAAAGCTTTGGTTAGCATGCATAGAGCTTTCATTAATATGCAGAGGAGGCAGGGTACAGAAGCCAAAAGACAGTTTGCAAGGTTTGAGAGCATTTGCAAGTGTAACACAAATCCATGCAACATCTTAGGCCTTTTGTACAATGCTTTGTAAACTTATAACAAGCAGGTACAAGCTAGGATAGCATCATTTCTTTGCAGTTGTAAAATAACTTTGCAATTCGAGTCCTGTATTAGTTAGTCTACTTGGGGCTAATAATCAAGACTACATGTGCTCAAATTTTCAAACTTCAAAACTCCACAAATACTCAAGATTTTACTATTCTCTTGAAGCTTTGGACAAACTTGGGAATCGGCCATCTCCTTAGCAAAGGTAATGAATTTGAATCACCTTGAAGGTCAATGATTTCAAAGATATCTATTCAAGCACTATTGAACAAGACATGAGGAAGAAATCACTTCAAAAAGGAACTGTAATGCCCCCTCATGTAGGCCTCACGACAAGGAGAAAATATACATCAAACATGCGGAATAATTTTTTAAAGACAATAATGTACTGCATTATGCCACACATTATAATCTTATTTAGTTTATCACCTACAATAGAAGCCAAGAGGATAAAAATTAAAACCTATTGCCATGCTTGATTAACCTATAATTATTACTGCATACTTGGGTTTCCCCTTTCATGTTTCTTCACATTTCCTGACACCTATATCTATACATGTCTTTGCAACTAGAAGCACATTATTATACTCATTATATTAGATATATAATCATAATACAAACTTTCTCATAACTATCTAGAAGCATGCCCATCAATAAACAAATCCTAAGGGGCCAAACCTACGTTTTGGGGGCTCATTTCTGTTGGCCTTGCCTATACTCACACTCAGAGACTTTGTAGTTTGACTTTTCAATCTTGAACTATATCCCTTTTTAATACCAAGTTCCATAACATAAATATTAGACGAATCTCATAAAACATAATAATATCAATGTTTTCGAAGACATTATCATATATTTCTATTGATAAAAAGAAGCAATAAACACAACTAGTTGTGCATTCTACACAAACACGCCTGTCCACATCACTGAGATTACACATTGCAAGGCTCAGGAGTGGTTATTGTTGTCTGACAAAAAGGGTAGTTAGATATTTACTAGTGTAGACACGGTTGTGTAATTTTGTTGGCACTGTTTCAGACATTATAAATGTCATGAACACTTATGTATTTTGGCATCATTATCATTGTTGATATATCATTGTTGTGTACGGAAGGCATTTGATAATGAATAGTATTTTGCATTAATTATATTTTGTGTATGGAAGGCATTTGATAATGAATAGTATTTTGCATTGATTATAGTATTTTGCTTTGATTGTATTTTGCTAGTTTGAATTCGGTAGTATGGAAGGACGGCAATAAATGGGAAGAATAGTACAAGACAATCGGAGGACAAATGACGACAGTGAACCAGAAATTTTTGGAGAGCACGAGGCAGCGTAGAACTTTTACATTTTGTATCGCGTAGGTTTGGAAACCACGAACAAATTTTTAGACCAACTTCCCTGTCTGATCGCACAAGCCTACGTGACACAGAAGAGATGCTGGGAGGAAGCAGAATGCGAGGAACGCTGTCAAGAGAGCCTCAAGAAATTCTACAAGCAAAGAGATGCACAATGTCGAAAAACTGAACCATGAGCTATTGTGCTGTGGTGTCAAGAACACTCAGAAGTCTGTAATTGTTGTCGCATAAGTCGACATATTATGTATACACAGTAAGTAAATAAAAGAGTGTTTTGTTTTGTTTTGTTTTATAATGGTATATGTTAAATGCCCAATCTTTTAACTAAGAATAGGAATTAGAGGAAAGAAATTGACGAATTACAAACTGTGCATGGCAAAGCCGAACGACGGTGGAGAATAAGACAAGTCATCGGGGAACGGGCTGAGGGGTAGTTGGAGGAATCACCTAGTGTGGTGGTCGTAGCGGGGTTCACAATGACCAACGAAGGGTGTCACAGTACGTCGGAACGACGGGGATGGAGCAACGAGGAGTTACTCGAGGAAACTTGACATAGATTAGCAATGCTTGAGGAGACAAAGGAGCAATTTTTATATTCATCACATACACCACTATGAGAGGAAATTTGTGAAGAAGTAGGAGAAGAGGTGTGACCAATAGAAGACACCGGGGCAAGAGGAAGTGCCAGAGCGACATTGCACAGTGGTCAGAGTAACCCGCTGCAACCAACTTCAAATAGTTCAGCGACATGATCTAGTGGTAATCAACGGGCAAGAAACTCAATGTCTCAAAAGCAAAACCTCTCGAAGTTCATAGGCGATAGGAAGGAGGATCCCGTGCGGCATTGCTGTACGTGTGAGACAATATGGACCACCAACTCGGTCACGGATGTAGATGAATGGTTGAACCAATTTCCTGCCAACCTACGGGGAGTGGCAGTGGATTCGTTCTCTGACATGGACAAGGAAAAGATCTCCACATGGGATGATCTGAAGAAAGAATTCCAAGTAGAATTCCGACTACTCCGGCATGAGAACAAGGTTGTAGCAGAAATCTACAACTATAAACAAGGGAAGGACACTGTTTGAGCCTACAATCGAAGGCTTAAAGATCTTCTTAGCCGGATGGGTACCCAACTTACGAATGAACTAAATAAATGTTGGTTTGTAGAAGGCCTCCACGGGGTATTGCGAAGAAAAATGAAGATAGTTCCACCCACATCATACACAGATGCATATGATTGTGCCCTAAATTTAGAAAGTGAAAACAAAACAACAAAGAAGAAGAAGAAGAAGAGAAGTAAATCTTCATCCTCCTCTGAGAGTGATGAATCCTCCGACGGGGGAAGCAGTGTAGACAGTGAGGAGGAGCCTAGCAAGAAAGTACAAGCACTTCAAAAAGACTTAGAGTGGATGAGAAAGGAATTCAAATCCATGATGGGAACCAGTGGCCGCATGGAGGAAGGAGAAATTTGGTGCACGGATTGCAAAGAGAAGGGTCATTCAAAATGTGTGATATCTGTTAGGTCTTAGGTCATTCTACAAAGGAATGCCCATTCAACATGAAGACTAGAAGCCAATAAATACTGTTCACGCGGGAACAACCATCCACTTCTGGCACAAACAATGAGACCCAAGGCAACAATAATGCCACATCTAGCGGCTACCAGAACAACCGCTGAGGCGGAAGGGGCGAGAATGACAATAGGAATCAGATACAATATGATTCCAAGGGAAGGCCCATAATCCAATGTCGGGTATGTAACGAGTGGGGCCACTTCGCCAGAGAGTGTTCGAAGAACGACACTCCACAAAAATTATGTCGATGGTGTGGTCTAGGGGACCACAAAGATGCTAATTGCCTGAAACAAGTAAACCTCATTAACATCGACGAGGAAAAAGTTCTGGTTGTCACCTGTAACCAGGCTAAGCAGGGCACCTATCTTGACCCCCACACGGAGAAGCAAAGGCTGTGGGAGGCACGAAAAGATGTAGAAAAAGCAATGAAAGGCTACGAAGGATATGAAAGATATTATTACTCAACGATCGGAGGGAGAGAGCAACCTGGTCAATTAGATCTTGCAAATGGAGGTGTCCATCAGAGAAGGAAATGAGGAGATCAATGAGAATCCTGCCCATTGCTTTGAAGGAAAAGAGATAAGATACAAAGAGCTGTCCATAGAGGTTACTAATCATGGAGACATAGTGAATCTGAGGAACATACTTGTGGGAGGCGACTGGAATCCAATACTGAAGGCCGCGGCATTTAAAATCTTTCTGGAGTACAAAGATGTATTTGCATGGACTTACAAGGATTTAAAGGGAATCTTGCTGGAGATGTGTCCATTGCATATAGTTGGTACTCGCCCGTATAGAATGAACAAAAGCTACGCAACCTACATAGATGAGGAAATACAACGAATGCTAGAAGCCGACATAATATTCAAAGTTCAAACAAGTGAGTGGGTGTCACCAATTGTGATATCAACAAAGAAGGACAAGATTCAAATCCGGATGTGTGGACTTACGGTGCCTCAATGCGGTCATAATAAAAGATCCCTTGCCAATTCTGTTCACCGACACGATTCTAGAAGAAGTGGCTAGACATGAGATGTATTCCTTCATGGATGGATTCTCTGGCTATAACCAGAGCTTCATTGCTAAGGAAGACAAACTAAAAACCACTTTTGTGGTGGAGAATGGAGTATATGTGTACAACCGAATGCCATTCGGATTGTGTAACGCACTTGCCATGTTTCAGAGGATCATTTTGCGCATATTTGACAAAATGTCGGTAGGCAACTTCCGTGCATTCCTAGATGATTGGTCCATTTTCAGTGGACAAGACAACCACTTGAAGGCACTTCAGGAATGTATGGAAAGGTGTCGATGGGCAAGGTTGGCACTGAATCCAAAGAAATGTCGGTTCACGATTCCTCAGGGAAAACTACTTGGGCACATTGTTTGCAAGATAGGATTAAAGACCGACCTCGATAAAGTAAGGGTGATAGTGGAAATGGAAGTCCTGATGGATGTATCTAGAGTAGTGTAACAAGATTTAGACTCGGCTTAGACTCGGTAAGGGTAACTTGACTCGTGACCCGGCTCGGCGGTGACTCGGCAAAGTGAAAAAACTTAGAAATTTTGAGATTTTTTAGGATTTAAAGAACATTCCATGCACCCATTATTGAATAAAGCGTAAAGACACAATAACATCATTAAATAGAAGATAATTTGATCATAATGCACATGCCACATACTTAAAGTTAAAAACTTAAAACTTAAAAGTCAAACATCGATTACATAAGTACAATACTACAAACTTACAAAGGTAAATTGCTAAAAGTAAATACTATATTACTAGTAATTAAAGTCAAACTAAGATAAATCCATGCAAACCATCAAAATGTATATGTATTATCATTTATGCATTATGAAATCCAACACATCAAGATTCAATAGTCATCATCAAATTCAAGTGTTCCAAATGCTGATCATATATTAAGTTAAACTGTTAAACAAAAAGTTAAAACAAGACTATAAGTCTACAGCTATGGCTCCTAGTCGGAGTCCTCATCATCATCATCATCGTCATCGTCATCCTCATCCCCAACCTCAGCCTCAACATCAGGCTCAGGCTCAGTATAATCTATAAAATGCCTCTTAGTAAGGTGTCTAAGGTAGGTCCTGGATGTCTCAGTAGCCATAGCATCAGCTCGTGAGGTGCCTCTTTGATCAACTGTACTCTCTGCCTCTGGCTCTGCCAATGTCTGTGAGGTGCCACTAGGAACAACTGGAGCTCTCTGGTCCTCTGCTACCATAGCCACAGCCTCAGCCTGGCCCTCTCTATCTGTTTGGTTAAGCCACTGTAGGTCCTCATCATCAAAGACAGGATCAGTAGCCTTAGTGATCCAATCAGACTCTGGATCAACCTCCTCTAGAGTAATCAGAGAGGTGTCACTATCCAAAATCTCCTTGATCCTAATGCGCAGGTTGTAGTGCACAAAGACTAGACTATTCATTTTCTGCACAGACAACTTGTTACGCCTCTTCAAGTGGATGTGCTCGAACATGCTCCAGTTGCGCTCACATCCAGAAGTGCTACTTGGCTGGCTCAAAATGTGGATGGCGATTTGCTGAAGGTTTTTGGTTAAGGCCCAAACATTTGCCACCATCTATTTGAATTTTGAAAAAAGGAAAACTAAAAAATATTAGTCTCATTTCAAAATTTGAACTTTAAGTTTAAAGCTAGAAATTTAGAAACTAGATTGTATAAGGCTTAAGCTGCAATCTTTACCTGGCTGCAATTTTGTACGACCTTCTTTGCAAATTTGACTTGAAAAAATGGGCCCTGATGCATTATTATAGGCATCCATCTCAAGCAATATATCTGTGGGATTAGGGGACATCTTCGATATCACTGTGTTTAGGCCACTAAGAACCTCCTCATCTGCCTTGAAATCATCACAGAAACGGTATGCCGGATTGAGGTAATAGGCTGCTGTGTGGATGGGCTTATGAAGCTGATTTTGCCATCTTCTATCAATTATGTCCCAAATAGGGCCACAGTTTTCCTCAACTCCTACATATTTGGCCTTAATAGTCTCCTTGACCCTATCCATGCCCTCATAAATGTAGCCCATAGAGGGCTTCTTGCCATCAGCAACTCGTAGGAGGGCTACAAGGGGCTCAGTGATCTACAAAACAATTAAACAAAAAAACAATTTAGTGAATGATGAAACTTTGCAAAGTTGCACAATGAAAATAAAACAAAAATATGTATGAGACAAATTAATTTATAAAATTTAAAGACAAGCTTTTAAAATTTAAAATTTAAATTTAAAATTACCTCCACAATCTTCGAACATGGCTCTCAAAAATCATCATCATCATAAATGCATTTTGTTGCATCTATCTCTACAGGGCTGCTCGCAAAGGAGGAGGAACTCCATTCTAGACCAACAAATATGCACCTCAACTCTAACCTTGAACTCAGCAAGGATTTTGGTGTGATAAAGTTAGAGGCAAATCTTGTGGTACCAGGACGAGCCAACTCCTTTCCCTTCGTGTATTTCTTCATAGTGCTGAGGACCAAGGCATGATTATAGATGAACTTACAAAGATTTTTGGCCTTGGTAACACATGATTTCACCCATACAAGCTTGCCAATATCTTCTAACATGAGGTCGATGCAATGGGCTGCACATGGAGTCCAAAAGATTTTTGGGTGTCTCTCCATCAATAGTTTTCCTGCAGCAATTTTAAATTAGTTAGTAAACAATGAAAATTTTTGATGTATTAAATTTTTTTTAATTTTCAAAATTTAATGAAAAACTAAAACAAATTTTTTAGAAGTAGAACTTAGAAAGTTAGAAGTTAACATTTTATCTGCAGCAACATAATTAGCTGCATTATCTGTCACCACTTGGACAACATTGTCTTCCCCCATCTCCCTTAGGACTTCCTCAATAGTCTTACATAAGAATTTTGCATTTTTCACACATGAGGAAGCATCTATGGACCTCAAAAACATGGTGGATCCTGAAAGTGAAAATTAAACAAAATAATTATCATTCAAGAATCAATACTCAATAAAACAAAATTTTCGTTATTCAATAATATTATACATTAAATTTTAGACTTCAAGAAGTAGAGCATGATGAATTACCTCCACTAGAAACAAGAAAATTTAGGAGGGTTCTGGACCTCCTATCTGCCCATCCATCTATCATGATGGTACACCCCTTTTGGCTCCAAATCTTTTTGTGGTCCTCCAACTCAAGTTTCATCTCCTCAACCATATCTAGCAAGAGGGGGCCACTCAACTCATCTTCAGTGGGGGCTTTGAACCCCGCACCACAGATGGAAACTGCATCAATCATCCTCTGCCAATAAGGAGTCCTATTACATTTATAAAAACATTTTAATTAATATATTTCAAATTTTCAACATCAAGTTAAAAGTATAAAATTGAATATAAATTTTAAAACTTAAAACGTAAAACAATCAAATATAAATGAAGTTGAAAACTTGAAGTACCTGGCTGCTATAAATGGAATGTCGCAGAAACACCAAAACTTGCAAATTGCTCTTACTCCAGCTTCATGTATCTCCCTATACCAGCCCATGCTCTCAAGTGAGGGTTGTGCACCAGGAGTGGTACGTGGTACAAAAAAGTTGTCCAACTTACTAGATTTTCTGACTCTAGGACGAAAGATAAAGCAAGCGCTACTAGAAGGGGCAGCAGCAGTAGCATCACTAGAAGTGTAAGGAATAGATGTAGAAGAAGCACGAGCAACAAAAGCACTAGGACGATAGGGGGGACGGGAAGAACCTTCTCCAACATAGCCTACTGACTTAGAAACATTTGCAGATGAGCATGGAAGGGAACTAGAACCAATCTGAGCTAACTCTTCTAATTGTTTTCTTTTTAATTCTATTTCTTGTTCATATTTTTCCAAGGCTATATAACAAAAACGTTGAGCCTCAACAGTTGCAGCTCCACAAGGCTCAATATCATGACCACGTAAGCCAACAATATGGTATTTTAATCTATTTATCCCCCCACTATTAATGGTTTTGCAAAATAGGCATTTTGTTTGAGTTCTCTTTCTACCCGATAATTCTATTGTGAACTTCCAACACTCATCTTTTTTGTTGCCTTTAGAGAGCTTGGGTTTTTTTACCTCTGGAAGCCATTATGACTTAAGGAAAAATGTAAAGGTTGCTGCAATAAGACATTTTAAACCAAATATTACCATTTCAGCATTGCATTTTATGAAGATCTAAAGTTATAAAAAAGTTCATAAACAAACAAAAAAAATTCATGCAAAAAACCCATAAGCATAGACAAAAAAATCATCAAAATCTAAACAATCAAGTCTTACCTCTTTCAAATGCTTTGGGAAGTGTTGAGAAGAGCTCCTATAAACTCCTTGATGATCTAAATGTAAGCTCCAATGCCACAAATGCGAGCTTTTCTCCTCCTTTCAGGTGGTTGCAAAACAAGAAAACTCTATTTCTCTTTTACCTCTCTCTCTCTTTCTTCTTTTTACTATAGACTGTTATGGGAGCCCTTTTAGGGTTATATGAGTGAGAAATGTAAAAAAAAAAAAAGACATAAAAAAAAATGTTAAAATTTATATTTTAATAGCCGGTTTTAGAGCCTGTCGCGGCCAGGTCACGCGAGTCACTCCTCGTGACTCGCCGCTCGCGGGTCATGAGTCATTGTGACTCGGTGAGGTCAGCTCGGCTCGCTGACTTGCGTGACTCACCGCAAGTCACGTTACCCTGATCTAGAGTCAAGTCCTTTCTCAAGCACATTGGTTACTATAGACAGTTTATAAAGAACTATGCCCGAATTGCTTTGCCCTTGGACAAGTTGACACGAAAGGGAGAACCATACATTTGGACTTCCAAGCAAGAGACTGCCTTCACAGAACTGAAGAATAAATTGTTGGGAGTGCCCATATTGGTGTATCCAAATTGGGATAAGGAGTTGCATGTCCACATGGACGCATCAAACTTCGCTATAGGTGCAACGTTGGCACAGACTGGTGATCATGGTCTTGATCACCCAGTGTATTTCCGAATTTTGCAAGTTGGCTACTGTCAAAAGCTGAGAGGAATTATAGCACCACTGAAAGGGAGGCTCTTGGGATGGTGTACTCGGTACAAAAGTTTAGACATTACCTATTGGCTACACCATTTACCTTTTATGTGGATCACTAGGTGTTGATGTACCTGGTGAACAAACCAATCATCCAAGGCAGAATTAGCAGATGGTTATTGCTACTATAGGAATTCACCTTCACCATCATTGTGTGACCTAGGAAGAGTCATGTCATTGCCGACCAGCTCTCCTGAATCAGGTTTGGGGAGCTGCCGGAAGGGCTCAGTGATGATTTTCTGGGTGCACACTTATTCATAATCGCCATTCTTCCAAGATGGTACAAGTCTATAGGGGAGTATCTATCAACGTCTCAATTTTCCAGTGAAATGTCGCCGGGCGAACAACAAAAGCTAGTTTTAAGAAGCCAGACTTTTCATCTACTAAATGGTCTTCTCTATAAGATGGGTCCTAATCAAGTACTACGACGATGTGTAATGGAAGAAGAAGTGCAAAGTGTTCTAAGGGAAGCACATGAAGCTCCGGTAGGTGGCCACATGGGACCCGACACAACAACACGGAAGGTTCTACTTGTTGGGTTACAATGGCCCACACTTTACAACAATGCGCGGGAATGGCTGTTGAGTTGCGATACATGCCAGAGAGCCGGCAAACCACTCGAGAGGGATTTCATGCCATCAAACCCATCCCATGCCCAGGAGTTGTTTGAACGTTGGGGACTAGACTTCATCGGTCCACTTAAGGCGACTAGGGCTTGACGCTGCCAATACATAGTGGTAGCCACAGAGTATTTAACAAAGTGGGTAGAGGCACGGGCACTACCTGATAATTCTGCAATAAGTACGGCTAAGTTCTTGTATGAACAAATCATCACACGGTATGACATACCTATTCAGTTGACAAGTGATAGAGGGGGTCACTTTGTTAGCCACGTGATCAAATTATTGACAACAAAATTCAAGATTTTTCATTTGTTATCAAGTCCCTACTACCCACGAGCCAATAGCCAGGTGGAGGCCACAAATAAAATCCTGGTGGCCATCATATACAAATCATGTGGCGTCGAACATGCAAGCTGGGAGGAGAAGTTGCCTTTGACGCTCTGGGCCTACTGTACCACATTCAAAGTCACAATAGGACAGATGCCTTTCTAGTTGATGTTTGGCCAAGATCCCGTGGTACCAGCCGAATTTATGGTCCCAAGCCTGCGAATTGCAATTAACAATAGACTCGGAGATATGGAGAGTTTACGTGAATGCCTATATCAATTCAATAAACTGGATGAATGGAGTTAACAATGCAATGGGTGACAATAGTGGCACAAACCCATCGAAAGGCGTGGCACGACAAACATTTGAAAAGGACAAGGTTCCAGCTAGGCCAACTCGTGCTTTGGTACAATGGCCGCAATGAGCTAAAACCAAGGAAATTTAAGGTTAAATGGCTTGGACCATATAAAGTGAGAGAAGTCGGTGACAATGGATCCATAAAACTGTGGACTTTGGATGGGCGCGAAATTCTTGATGCCATCAACGGATTGAAGTTAAAAATTTATCAAGAACGATAGGGAGGCAAAGTCAAAAATCATTGCTAAATTAGACTTAGGTGAAAAACAAATTTTAAAAAAAAAAAAAAGATTTTTTTTTGTCCCATTGACATGTGGCCGCGAACACAATGTGTCCCGTGGGTGCATGTTTTCGCAGACACCGAGTGGCCACAACTTAAATAAGTCGCAAGCTTAAATTTATATTGCGGTAAGGTTTTTTTTTACCAAGGTTAATCAACAAGAAGTAAAGCCGAGGGAGGAACACAGAAGTTTATGCCGAGCATAGAGAAAGGCAGTTTGTGGAAGCAGATATTGGTGTCGAGATATAGGAAGAGCACCCGTAGGAAGTCATAAGAAGAGTATCCGCTGAAGGAGGAAAGGAAGAAGCTATGTTTCGGGGGGAAGGAACCATAATTCAAAGCATAGCGTTCGCGGGAAGAAAAGAATATCCGCAGGGAAGTAAAGGACAGCAAGGGTATTCAACGTGGGAATCATTGCCGCTGGAGAAGCATTGCCGCGGAAGACACAAAGAGAGAGAAAACCCTAACCATTTCTTTTGGTTACACTAAAAGACAAAACAAGAGACCGTTATTATGGAGTCCGCAGGGAAAAGAAAGTAGTGGAAAAATCAGTTGAAGGCAAATATGGAAAAGAATGTGAGTGTTGGCTTTCGGAGTCCGAGTTGCAGGATCGACAACATCCAGTAGTAAGAAGTAGAAAGTGAAGGCTGACCTATCACACCTCACAGTTCAGTTTGAAGGGTTGAATGGCAGTGAGTGCCAGAAATGGTGGCAAGAGATTGCAGATACAGATTTAATCAAACAAATTCTGATACGAGCACAAGTACATTGGGCAATATGATTTCCGATATTTTCCATTCGGTTGTTTGAATCAATCTTAAGAACTATGATAGAAATGTACAACAAGAACAACAGAACAAATACATTTTTTACAAGAAGCACCGTATGACACTCTTTCAAATCGCGAGATTTCAATAGGGTTTTTGGCATTCCTGGCCAAGGTCGTAAAGTGGAGACCAAGAATCACAAGTTGTCACAAGAACATAAGGAGTACTGGGTGAAATTGGTGGGCCGTGATCTCACACCAAAAGAAATGGAGTTTGTGGTGAAGGGTGCCAAGAGTCGAGGACTATGGAGAGATTTCATTCGAGAGGGCCATTAGAGATGTATTATGGATGTAATTAAAAGCAGGTTGACAAGGGCAAGTAGGGCCTCAGATATAGCCTTGCCATAGATTACATTCATGAACGACATCATGAATGGTATCGTGTATGATTGGGCCACGGTCCTTGCTGACAGGATGGTGGAGTTTATGACATTACAACATCAAACATTTTTCATGCCACATCATGCCATTAGCTTGTTTCTGGAAGCAGCCCTTCATCAAATTCATCAAGTTCCAGTCGATGACTTTGAAGTTCCACAAAGGGGGAAGTTGGTGTCAGGAGGAACCCCTAGTATTCTATTGGAGACATTTAGGTACGGGTGGAATTGCAGCCAATCAGAAGAAATTATTGTAGGGATTAGAGGCATACGGGGACACAGACAACGGAAGGGAGGAAACGACAAAGAGTAGTGGGGCTGATTTCGAGGAAGAGAGTAACTTGGTAGAAGTTGGCAACGATGTGGTGGTTGGTGGATCCACTTTTCTCACCCCTCCCTAGTTGCCAACTTCGGCACACTTGACAACCACTACCTCGCTCATTCCTCATTTGGCCAGAGACATGCGCCAGTCATCGTGACTCCACTAAAGGCCACGATAGATGTTATGACTCCATAGACGGCCACGACAGATGTAATGACTCCATAGAGTGTTTCATCAGATTCAGTTGCACCAGCAGTGCCAGTAGCAGAGATAGTAGAGATGCAAGCGCCAGAGCTTGAACCTCAGGTTCGATTAGATGTGATTGGCTTTGACGCTGTGGTCACCATATCTTCCTTTTTGTTGGCCGACGCCCAGCTGGCCCAGCCAGTACCGCCAACATAGCTAGCATAGCTAGTTAAGAGCATTGAGCCAACACAAGCAGTACAGCCTGAGAAGATTGAGGTGATGGACAAAGCCAGTGCATTCCTATGACAACAGTTCTGACTCATTCCTGTAGAGGTCGGTCCCTCCATTCAGTCCTCGAGGCATGGAGAGGTATCCCTAGGAGTAGCTTCTATGTTAGAGCCACAGGAGGTGGGAGTACCACAGTTCGAGGATGTGCCCAGAGAGGAGGCAGCACCAGATGTGGACGTGGCTACTGCAAGAGGCAAAGATGGATACTGATGGGGAGTGGAATATCGACGATGTGGGAAAAGAGGATTATGGGTCGGATGAGGATAGATGCAAGGCATACATCAAAGCTATGCAGGTTGTGATGGAGAAAGGACACATTGTTGCATACCAGGCTTTGACTCGTAGGAAGGAGCTAACTTTGATCCGAGCCTACATTCGGGGGGTCTGTCCTAAGCATTTTCGCTCCTGCTTTAAGGGCAGGGGATGGCTAGTAGTGGAAACATTAGAGATGTTGGTTGATTGAGTTACAGAGCCTGAGTTGGGACCATGTAACACTCCTATGGAGAAGCTGGCACACGAGATAATGGGGGTATACAAAGGTGTCTACTATGCTCATAGGTGTGTAGAGGCGGACAGGGCATCAGAGAGGATCACAGCTGAGAGCTCTATGACAATTGAGAGAAAAACTAGGGAGAAGTTAGCTGCTGAATTGGTTAGCCATTAGGCAGCATGGGTAGCCGAGCGCACGATGCTTTTGTGAGACAAGGAGAAGGTTGAACAAAGATTACAGGCGGTCGAGCAAGAATTGCAAACAGTTAAGGCCCAGACCATGGACACAACGCTTCTTTTGAAGGAGGCAGTGGAGGTTAACACATGGATGCAAAAAGATTTATGCATCCGCATTGATCAAGTGTATGAGTTGCGCCGATAGCAGAGCACTTCAGGGACGCAACCTCCTCCCTAGTCTATATTGTTTTTATGTTGTATGTTGTTGTCTCCTATTTTTGTTAGTTTTTGAAGTTGCTAGGAGACAACTTTTCTTTTTTGGGGGGATGATGTTGTCCAGCAAAAAGGGTAGTTAGACAATTACTAGTGCAGACATGGTTGTGTCGTTTCATTGGCACCGTTTTAGACATTATAAATGTCACGAACAATTAAGTATTTTGGCATCATTATTATTGTATGAAATATCATTGTTGTGTACGGAAAACAATTGATAATGAATAGTATTTTGCATTGATTATATGTTTTCTTTCCTATTCACCCACAAGCTGAACAGTTACACTTATTTGGATAACTCACTCTAGGGTATAATAATAGTCTCATCTATATTTGTAATCCATAATCCATGCCTCACTTAGTGGCCTGATGGGGTTTGGGCCACTCATGCATGCAATGAGATCCTCCATACAAGACCACATGCTCTATTCCTTGTTTGTGTAAGGGGTTAGCCTCCAGGGAAGAAACACAACACAGCGGCGGGTAGTGGAGACTAGCTGCCTAACAACCCTCACATACCCCCATCCTCAAGGATTCCCCATATTGGCTTCCTCGTATACACTCACCAAGTCTGCCTCATATGTCATTGGCAAGGAATCACATTACAACACAAGACCAACATGCAGAAACACCAAGGAGAAACTAGATTAACCACCAAAGTTTACACATAAGAGAAAATGAATCATTAATCTTAACAATAAGATGAGAACAACCCAATAAATTTGCAAAAAACAAAAACAAAATAAAAATAAAGCTTAAGCTAAATCTTACAAGTTGTAGCTAAAACATCACAAACAAGTATAAACAATTTATTTGTCCACACAACAAAGATAAAGATCATTTATAAATTGCACATCACATAATTGTTTGAATAGAACTAGCCACCTCACAAGGAAGGAGGGAACGATTGTCCTACTATCATAGTAGCCCATCATGTGTTGCACCAAATGCACACTATCCACATGGCATGGGATGTTCACCTCGGTAACACCCTGCATTGGGTAGTATGGAATGAGCATGTCGACACACCTGACATGGTCATACACAAAGTGGAGAAGGCACACATTGGTGGTATGTCGCATGGCAATGTTCCTTTAAGAAAAAAGGAACGGGAGGACAAAACCCGCACAATGATACTTTATGGAGGGCATTTCCGTAGCTAGAGGTATACATGACTAGGGCCCACCCATATGTTCACCGATGCTTGAACAATCAAGCAACCATGGATGTCCCTTTACAAGTATGCAAGCATCTTCTATTGCTCTGCATCAAGTAGGAATACTTAATATACATATACTACGCCTTCACATATCTACATATGTGGCATCGTGTCCTTGAGCTCGGCTCGCTACCAGCAGCAACACAACATCACCACCTCACTATGTTAGAAATTTAGTGGGTGAGGCATCATACTCAATACATCATGTTAGAACATGTGCACAAGGGTATCTATAACAACATGGGTGAAATAATCTCTCATCATGCTTGATCACATAGAAACGCTTACATCCATAAATCATTAAACTCATACATCTCTAAAGAATCTCTAATCAAGTAGTCATATTATGCTCAAAACTGCAGGGATATCACTTGTGAACTACATAGATTGGTCTATCATAAGGGGAAGTATTGATATAGCTCTCCCTTGAGTAGTTGAGCTAAAATTGCTTTGTGCCGCCATTACTCATACATGTTCATTCTACCCAAGAAAGTGGTAATGCTACTAGTATACTACTTCCTCGCATACTGAGTTATTGAGGAAAGTATTGACTACTTGTTTCCTCGAGTAGTCGAAGCTAAGGTCGCTTGGTGCACCATTATTTGTACATCATTCATTCTAACCGAGGAGCTGTAACAATTGCTACCCCTTTATATGATAAAAAACAGTGGGTTGGCACTCAACTAGGTAACACACACGCAAACAACACATAAAGGGGTATGGCTATACCATATCCAAATACCAAATATAGTTTCCATGGATGGTCACTTGATTACTCCACCCCACGGCACACAAATCAATTACTGTTGTTATACAACACCCAGCTTAAGTGCTGGTACTGGTCTCCTCACATTTATAGGAGTGTAAATAATAACATCATGCATTATTCACATTTCTCATTCCATTCATTCACAATTCTCATTGTTTTCTCACTGCACAAAATATCCATGGCATAATTACTTCCAATTTCACCTTCACACAAGCATGCAATATACACATGTTGATTTAATATTTTCTTATTAAATGAGATAATACATCGAGGTAAGATGACTTAACTGCTATAAAATGAGATATTTGTATCCAATCATCATAAATCATTAAGGCATCCAATTTTCAATCACTCTGGGGCATGAAGGATATTCATTGCATCATCTCTTCAAACTATAAAGAGTTAGATAGATACTTCCCATAACAAAACGCATTAAGAAATAATAATTGCCCCTCAAATATATTATTGTGATTTGGATGCCTGGTATGGCTTTTGGGTGCAATGAGTTACTAGTTATAATGTCTCCTTTTTTCCATCTTCTAATTGAGGAAAGTGATTGATTTCTACTTCAAATCAAAACTCTTTTCTTTTCTTTGCTCAAGATTGTAGTATTTAATAGTTTGATGATTTCAATAACTCATAAGGAAATTCATCGAAGTAATTCAACTAGTGGTTCACCAATATTTGTTAGCCTAAAATGTAATTTCCCAATTCTCAATTAAGAACAGTCACATCACTAATATCGACTAGATTTGTCATAGCATTTGTCAAGTAGAGAGGAGAGGAAGATATATTTATTTTCATGTTCAGTGATCACTATCAAACAAAACGTACTATAATTCATTTGAATATACATGTACTAGAACTTTTAAACATAGTCAATTCTATATCCTTTGCATATCACAACAAAAGCATAGGAAACCATATTAACCAGGGATCCCAGTGCTATGCCTGAGCGCTGATACCAGATGTAATGCCTGTTGAGGAGCCCTCGACACAAGGACAAAATACACATCAAACATGCAGAATAAATCTTTTATTTGACAATAATGTACCGCATTAAGCCACACATTATAATCTTATTTAGTTTATCGCATACAATTGAAACCAAGAGGGTACAAATTAAAACCTATTGCCATGCTCGATTAACAGATAATTGTTACTGCATGCCCGAGTTCTTGCTTTCTTGTTTCCTCACATGTCCCAAAACATATATCTGTACTTGTCTTTACAACTAGAAGCACATCATAATAGTTATTAAATAATAGATTTATGATCATGATACAAACTTTCTTATTTAATATCTAGAAGAATTGCAAGCATCAATTAACAAATCCCAAGGGGGTGGATCTAAGTTTCGAGGGATCATCTCTGATGGCTTTGCCTGCGTTCAGGCTTAGAGACTCCCTTGCTTGACTTTTTAATTTTGAACAATATCATACTGGTTCACCATTGGAAGGGTACAAAATACAACATATGATTACTATTATACTCTTTAAAGTACATAAGCCATTGTGCAACCCTTTCAGGGTAGGGTCCCCTGACAGTTTCCTTGTTGGCTACCACCTACTCATGTGAAACAGAGATGAAGTCAAAACTAGCATGGTTAAAAGTATGAACCTCATGTAAATCACATTTAAAGGACTCTCTAGGAGAATGTCTGGCTCAATTAGCCAACCTGTACATCACTAAAGACCTACATCATACATGAAAACAATCTCAACAAAGACACCACACCTATGATGATAAGAATGACTCCCAATTGTAAAACTAACAAGAGATACATGCATTTGACCACAAAAATGAACCCTCAGTAGATCCCTCGTATTGTTTGTCCAATCGCAAGTATAAATTAACACTATATCCAAAACCAGAACATCCAATAAACGAAGACATGTAAATCACAATTAACGTCATATACCACATTAAAACATAACTCATCTGCAAGGCCATAAAATAGAAATCACATATTGGATTGTACCAAATTTCACTACCTATTCTTTAATTAGAAGACTCCTATAAGTGATATAAAAAGGCTGAGTAAACAATTAGAGCAATAAGGTGGTCACCAATTAAAATATAAGTAAACATTAGTTACACAAATAATTCCTACTGCAAACAAAATCCTTGTCTTAGGCCCATAAGCAATCATATAGGAACTAAACAAAGAAGCATCGCAATATGCTAACAACAAATAATATATTGAGACAAGTTCTTCAAGATATACAAAACTTAATTTCAAGGGTGCCAAGACTATAAATTAGTTCACTAAATATAAGTCTTACAATATGCATACATTTAATATTTCATAAAATAAACTACCAAAAAGTGGGGGCAGAAGGAACACTTAAATAGCACTAACCTAAACTTCAATATCAAATTTAATACAAATACAGACCTTGAGATTTCTAACATGTATACCAAACTATCTAGTTAATTAATTGCTAATATATTTCAATTATGAATGACTAAATTATATTTTATGATTAATTATAATAACACCTATGTGTTGTTCTACTACTATGCACGTATTTTCTAACAACACTCCTACACTTATTATAACCAAGTATCTGACATACACTCCCTTTTGCTAACAAACATGTATTGGTATTACAACAAATTTATATCTCATACCAACGGTAACAATAAACTAATACTACTTACTAGTAGCTCATGCTAATAATAGTTCCCAACTTTCACCCTAGAAAATTGAAGGCGATAGGCATATAACATGATGACTTGTATCAAAGCTCAAATTTAATAAATACAACTATCCAAAGTTCCCTACCAAGGATAAAATGCAGCCTTAGTTAATTCCTAAGCCTTTGATAATTATCACATCCTCTTTATGAATCAAGGACACACATGACTAGTTTTTGAAACAGTAATGAAAGTCTACAAGAGATGCTATGGTCGAGAGATCTCTATCAAATATAAATATATATTTGAAACTTTAACATATCAAACCTTTTCTAACAAGCTAGGGTTTCCATTGCACCAGAAGATTGACCTGTCAATGTTCGATACAACAACTAGACTTATAGAACATAGGAGACAGTTAAGCCATGTCATGAATCCCGAACGGGAGCTTTGGCGGTTAGTTCAACAAACCCCCCTCAACATTACTTGAGGAGATTCAAATATGTGACTGAGGTCTAATACCACTTGTTACAAACTAGGGTTACCGTTGCACCAAAAGATCACTGTTAATGCCTGATACAACAACTAGACTTATAGAACACAGGAGGCAGTGAAGCCATGTCATGAATCCGAAGGGGAACTTTGGCGGTTAGTCCAATAATAAGTGAAAACCAATAAATCCAATCCTACTCATTTTTATTAAACTTTTTACACAACAATGTATCCAAAGATAATATCCCTTGAAGAAATATGGACTATTCATAATTTCTCTCTTTATTCTAGGAAATGAATTATATATCTAACACCTTGTGTCATGATACTACATAAAATATTTATTTATTGTTTTCTTTTAAGGTGTATCACGTAGACATCAACAAAAATAATCTTATAATAGAAGAAGTACTAGTTTACACTTCGAAATAGGTCAAGTCTCATAAAACAAAGGCAATATTTAATATAATTGAGGTTTATTGAACACTTGACTACATAATTATATCAATTTGATCTACTTAATAGGTAAGCGTTTCATATCAAAACAATGCCCTCCAGGTTAAGGTAAAATGACATTACACTGGTTCAGACACTCTTATCCTCCACATGCATAGACCCAACTTTCAACAGTACCCCAAGACAAAATCAGGCTGCACAGATATAATCATACCATTACTAAACTGAACAATGCTTTGATACAGTGTGATGAGCAGGGACTAATGGGTAATATTACACGCACACACTCACACCATTTTCTTAGATTTTCACACACACACACACACACCATTTTCTTAGATTTTCACACACACACACACACACACCATTTTCTTAGATTTTCACATATGCACCATTTTCTTAGATTTTTAGGCCTAGATTAAATTATAATAGATAGTGAATTGAGAAATAAATATTTTGGTGATACAGAGAATACACTTTTCTGGAAATAAATGTCACTTGGTGAGGTTAATAACCTCTACTTGTACTCTTAAATATTTATTATATTTTAAATTTTTATGACTAATGTGATAAATCTGAATAATATGGTTGAGTTGTATTTGCATGTCTTTGTTCTGCTGAAACTGTAGTATGAATTAGTAAATATGCAATTTTTTTGTGAAATAAGTACTTATTTGTAAAGTGATGTTATAGTGATTGGAAATATTGAATGACTATTCTAGTTGTATGCTATACACATTGACATTGTTTTAGCTGAATACAGGTAAAAATAAGAAAACTCATTTTCCTTGGGAGGATGATCCAGATGAGAAGGTTTTTCAAGTGAAGCTTGGAGGTAGATGGTTTTATTGGTCATTTAGTAGATTTGACGAGTTCAAGGGCCGAAAATCATGGAATTGGACAGGCAGAACAACATATTCAGAGGGTGATGTGAGTGACGATGAGATTCTCAGTATAGGATCAGCTTCTGACAGAACGACTCTTGGTTTAGCTCCCAATGGCCCTTTGAAATTAGACGATGTCAAGAAAGCGTAAGTCGAGTTCTTTAATTGTGTTATATAAAGTCAACTTCACAATCATAAAATTTTAATTGCCATAAGATTCATTATAAGGAACCAGAATTGGATTAATTATCACTTCTTTTTTCTTAAAGACATGATGGGCTTCTTTTCTGATATCTTTTCAGGTTTCGCCAATGTGCTCTCAAATGGCATCCTGATAAGAATCCAGGTCCTTCAAAGGTTAGCTTCCAATGTGATTAAAAAATCAACAATTGTATTCCAGAATGTAGAAATGCAATTGCATATCTTAATGAATCCCAGTAAAATGGTTCTTAGATACCTCTTCTACATTCCCACTAGATAAGTCGAAATGAACACAGAAAACAAGTAACAACATAGGAATGTTCATGAAATAGAGTAGCTTACCTAACCAAGTAAAATGAGTAAAAATTGTTAAGGTTGTAGCTTCAGTTGGATTGATTCAATCTGAGATACATTATTGTTATTGATAAATCGTCATTTCTTATATATACTTATTCATGTTATATATATATATATATATTGTTATACATATTATTATTTTTGTTATTATTACTAATTAAATGATGATTAAACCAGAGAGACTTGTCTCTTCTTGAGACATGTCTCCTCTCATATTTATGCGAGATTCAAATCTGCATTTGGAACACATCAATATGATGGCAATGTTATTACATTTGCAGAGGTGATCCCAGTTAGTCAACATGGTATTAGAGCCAAACTGCAAATGAATACAATATATATACTCTAATATTCAAAGGGAGTCTAAAAATACATGTGTGTGATTGCATAATTTTAATGAGCCTACCTCTGTATACATTATGAGGAAGTAACAACTTATCATGAGAAAGTCGAAAGATTGATATTAGATTCAGAAGGGAGTCCGACAGGCATCCCTGGGTAAAGAGAACCTCTAAGAAACTAGAGCACCTAACTTCCCAAGATCGTTGTTCAAAGGGAGAATTTTGAGGTGCGATCCCTTGTTAATGATCTCTTTTCCATAAGGGAGAAGTTCAAAGTGAAATTCTTTGTAATGTACTCTCCTCTGTTAGAGAAAAGTCTGAGGTGAAAACCCTTGTTCCACCCTCTGACTTGGTTCATGTTGGATATCATTTGAGTTACTACGTGATGCTATTGTGATTTATGTTATGAAAGGTGATGATCTTTCATTTGATATATGTGTGAGGTTGCTATTGTAAGATGGCGATCTTAGCAGTTACTTGACCATGTTATCATGATAAACTTTGTTAAGTTGTCCTAGATTGTGCCAGTAATCATGTTAACAAAATGTATCATGATTGACTACATTAAATTGTTGTCCTAGAATATGCCGGAAATCATGATACTGTGGTTGTGTTGTATTCTTGATCCATTGTTATGATAAACTACATTAAACCTGCTGTCCCAGATTGTGCCGGAAGGCATGGCAATAAGTAAATCATGATAGTCCTGGATTCAGCCAGAAATGATGAGATCAAGATTGACTATTTGATCAACTATGTTTGTGTCCTAGAATGTGTTAGAAATCAAATAGTATATATATTCTTAAAGGGATACAATTGTGTATAAATGTTTTTGATGCAAACTCAAATATGAGATTAAGAAATTGATCATATCCTCCCTTGCTAAGAGGGGTTGTTAAAGTAATAGCTTTGGTTGGATTTGATAAAATTGATATCTGTATATGGAACAGGTTTACACATATATACACATATGTATATATATACATATATACACATATGTATATATATACATATATATATGTATTTATGTATATACATTCACATATGCATAGATTTGATTTCCTCCACATACTGATATCACAAGCTATTTGATACTTTATGATCATGCCTAGTTCTTCACTACATTTGTTGTTCTTGTTCTTGCTCTATTATCATGATAACAAATGTATCATGATAGGCTACATTAAGTTGATGTCCCTAAGTGTGTCGGAGGTCATGATACTTGTCATAATGGAGACTATATTAAGTTGATGTAACTACGATCATGTTGTAATCTGATTGACGATATTCAGTTCTCCCACAGTGTGCCAGAGATCAGATAACTTATATTCTTCTCAGAAATATAATAATATAACTGTTGACAGGCATCTTGGTGTTGATGCTAGTGCTCATATCATAAGGATGTGAGATTGACAAGATTGTTCAGAATCAGATCACCATTTTATGAGATGGTTGTGTTGTTTAAATCCTCCCTCACTAAGAGGGAGTGTTGATGAAATAACATTAGTTGAATTACATCTGATTTGATGGGTATATGTTATATCCCTAAATATGGGCCATTCCAGGAATATCATATTGAGATGATATCTCTCCATATGCTTGAGAGCATGATGCAGAGCCCTCTGTATTTACTTTCAAGGAATCTTAGTTCAACTAAAGGGATTCACAATAGGCTGGTACACCCTCAAGGAACCAAGAACATCCCAAAGATTTCAACAGAGAACCTGACATTTAGGCAACTAAGACAACATCTTCATTCACACAATCAAATTTCTATATTTGATTGCATTATTCATAACTTTTAATCCTTAATGTTTCTTGCCAAACCCTTTGGTGAAATCTGTCCAAATTAGTAATATTAAAACATATCCAAAACTGAGAGAAAAACAATAAATCCATTACAAATTCAGTGTCTTCAGTTAGACCCATTTTCTCTGTCATAAATCAGAAGTAAAACCAGTAACCCTGCCTAGGGAATCCAATAACTTTCTCAAGATAATTCCAAATAACACTAAACCAATTTCCACTCAACCTTATATGAGTCTAGTTTTTGAATCTATAAGCCATTAATTCTTACAATGCATAAATAATTGTACAAGTATCAATTCATTGTCTGCAACTTCAACAGAGATCCTTAAAAACCAGTCTTTACTCAATTACACATAACTTACACAAATCCGAATGAAAACAACTCAAACCAATTGGAAATGAACACTAGTTCACATATCTTTCCAATGAATATAAATAGAATACCTGTTTCATCCACATGTGTCCATATCAAACATTGCAATCTGACTGTAGTTGGGCATCCTCAAATCTGCAAATAACCACTTTTACCAAAACTTGCATAGCTCTTCAAAACTTAATGAAATTGATCCAAACCAAAAAGAGAGAAGATTATTCATCCTACTATTCCAATGTACAGAATACACATGGGTTCTAGGCTGTAAATTGCTGTACAAGACCTGGGACCAACACAGAAACAGTTAACACCAATCAAGATGACAAGTTCTTAAGAAACCAATTGATTCAAAATGATCTCTTCTTCTCATTCATACATCTCTATTTGGAATGACCAATACAATTCTTTTGTAGTGGTTGTGGTGGTTAACAACTTCCCAACCACCTTTTAAACCAACCCATTACATTCTTTTAACCCTTTTGTATTTTTGACAACATTTTATGCACTTTATGCGCTTTTGCATTACAAATTTCATATAAACCCAACTTAGACCAAAATTATGACTCAAATGAATTTAGATCTCTCACATTAAGATTTTTAACCTCCATTTTTATTTTACTTTAGGTGCCTCTGCACTAGAGTATAATGTGTTCTATAAATCCTCCCTAGCTAAGAGGGAGTGTTAAAGTTGTAGGTTCAGTCAGATTGATTCGATTTGAGATACATTATTGTTATTGGTAAATCGTCATTTCTTTTATATACTTATTCATCTTATATGTATGTATGTATGTATTATAGTATATATATTGTTATACATATTATTGTTTTTGTTAATTATTACAAATTAAATGATGATTAAACCATAGAGACATGTCTCTCCTCTCATATTTATATACTTATATGAGATTCAAATCTGCATTTCGAAAACACATCAATATGATGGCAATGTTATTACATTTGTAGAGGCGATCCTAATTACTCAACAAAAATAAGGTGCAAGGAGAAGGATTACATATGACTTTAATTGAAGTAACCAATTTCTCCGTGCCAACCTTATTTCGTTTTTGTATTATAAGCAATCATATCATCTAAAAGATAACCCAATTAAGAACTCAAATGAATTGGTAAAGTATATTATCTTGCTTCATTTCCCTGGCTTAACTTAGGGTATATCTTTTTTATAATTTAAATAACCAGATAATGCATTATCCATAATAAGACATGTTGGTGAAGGAAAGGCATGGAGAAATTACACTTTTTTGCCCTTATCCATACATTCTTTTTAATTTAAGTTTCCAGGCCTATTTCATATGTCAATACATTAATAGCAAGAAAGATCCTTTTGTGAAGAGTTCTCACAACTTGAATCATATTTCTCTCCCAAGAGTACTGTCCAAGTGTTTTACTCTTTAATTTCTGCTCAAGTAACCTATTTGATGTCTCTGATCAGAAGTGGCAATTAAAATTTCTCAAAAATAGAACAAGCATATGTAAACGTTGTTTGTAATGTTCCAGCTGTCAATTTTTTAACAGAATAATCTTTTGAGCAGATTATCATGTTGAGTACTCTTTTAGAATTCTGACATTTTAATAACCCACAGTAACTGGTTATTATAGCTTGTGTCCCTCATGGGTCTTCACGCTTTTCCTTTTCTGGGGTATTAATTTCCTAGGAAGTTGCTTTCATATTGCACGAGTTGTATTTGTTGTAGACAAATGCTAATCGTTATTGGTGGTTTCCTAACAGGTAATAGCCGAGGAGAATTTTAAACGTTGTGGTGCTGCATACAAAGCATTATGTGATGCTTTCTCAGCCATTTAATAATTTTATTTTTTAACAATAGAATGTGCGGGTTTAAGTACCCAGTACAGGTAAGAGCAGGATTTTTGTAAAATAACAATAGAAAGCTACCAAATAATTGCTTATTGTCCTTGCTGGCGAGCCTGGGATCCTCTCTGGCTTGCGGGTTTTATTATTTGAATGTGCATTTACAGGCTGTTTACTAGAGTTGCTTATAGAGTTTATGGTAGAATTATGTTCTCCTCAAATAGCTCTATTGAAATTGCGATGGTATTCTTAATAAACACTTTGAACTGAATGGCCATTTTTGGCCTGTGCAACTTACTATAGAAAAAATATGCATGCCTTGTAATTGTTCTACACTAACAACAGTGACCTCAGTTATTTGAAATGGAAAACTTTCTACTCAAATACAGAAGGTTCATTAAGTCTTGCAGCAGCCAGGCTGCCCAGAGCTAATGGCCACGCTTTTGTAAGATTCCAAGCTTTTGAATAATAAAAGAGATTACACCATGAAGATCTTCAGTCAAATAAGAGGATATTGCCCATCTAATGAAATTCAACGTCAAATATAGTTGCCAACTACAACATATAGATTTATAAGTGAAAAATGAACACAATCAAGAACACAATCAAATGACCATGCATTAAAATAGTTTTCACGTTGAAGAAAACCAACTGCGAAAAAGAAGATCAATGCCAACCCAAATATTTTTTTTTCCAGAAAATGGCCCAATTGATAGCTTTCCAAGGCATTGTGCCACATGTTAGGCAGTTATACTTGAAGGCGAAAAATACAAAATAATTGCTTACAATGACATGTAGAATGATGATTGAAATTACGAGTATACAAATAAGACAACGAAGACATGAATGCAAAGAAAAACTAATAATTTTTAGTACAATTAGCAATCATAAAATCTGGTTTAATGTCAATATAATTTAGATGTATAAAATGGAAGATAACTGGAAAAATTACAAGATGTATGAGTCTTGCAGCAGCCAGGCTGCCCAGAGCTAATGGCCATGCTTTTGTTAGATGCCAAGCTTTTGAATAATAAAAGAGATTACACCATTAAGATCTTCACTCAAACAAGAGGTTATTGCACATGTAATGAAATTCAAAGCCAAATATACTTGCCAACTACAACATATAGATTTATTTGTTAGTGAAAAATGAATGCAATCAACAGCACAATCAAATGACCTAGCATTAAAGTAGTTTTCACATTGAAGAAAGACAACTGCGAAAAGGAAGACTTATGCCAAACCAATTTTTTTTTTCCAGAAAATGGCCCAATTGATAGCTCGCCAAGGCATTGTGCCATATGTTAGGCAATTATACTCATAGAGAAAAATACAACAATAATTGCTTACTATGACATGTAGAAGATGATTGGAGTTACGAGTACACAAATAAGACAACTAAGACATGAATGCGAAGAAAAACTAATAATTTATATTGATAATTCTTAGTACAATTAGTAATCATAAAATCTGGTTTAGTGTAAATATAAATTGGATGTATAAAATAGAAGATATCCGGAAAATTTACGAGCATATAATGATGGTTGAGTTGCGACGGTAATTGAATAAAATAGTAGGTTCGATCCTAGGAAGGCTAAGAGCTTGGAGCACGTAGAAAAGCAATGAATGCACTTTATGACACTTTTCTAGATTTTCAACAGTGTCAATAGATATAGATGGGCTACAAGCGGAATACTTAAAATGGGGTGCTGAAATCCTCACACCACACATCACTAAGATTTTCAACAGTGTCAATAGAGAGGGTTTCCCTGTAAAATGGACTACAAGTGTGGTGATCCCACTCCACAAAAGTGGAGATATAAACAATCCTTCTAATTACCGAACCATCATGATCAATCCACTATTTGGCAAGTTATTTGGTAGTTTGGTAGAACAAAAAATCAGCAACTGGGCTGAAACAGAAGGCAAACGTGCAAAAGGGCAAGCAGGCTTTAGACCAAAACACTCTACTATAGATCACGGCATCATTCTCAGGCATTTGATTGAGAAAGTTTGGGACACTCTGGGGAACGAGGCTTTTTGTTGTTTCGTGGACTTTAAAAAAGCTTTCGACACAGTGCCACGTAATAAACTATGGGATAGAATGGTAGAGCTGGATGTCCCTAAAGAACTTAGGTTAGCGGTTTACATATTATATGAGCAGGTCAAAGCAAAAATCAGAACGACAGAAGGGATATCAGAAGATTTTGACAGCAACATCGGGGTTAAGCAAGGGTGTTCGCTTTCTCCAACACTATTCGGGCTTTATATTGACAAGTTAGAAGAGTGGATAAACAAGACCAATGGTGAGGGGGTGCAGCTGGCCCACTTCGTGATAAGATTGCTCTTATATGCAGATGATCTCATAATTCTTGCTAGAACAGCTAAAGGTTTGAAAGAGCACTTGAAAGCACTAGAATTTTTTTGCCATGATGTAGGAATGCAAGTTAACACTAGCAAAACCAAAATTATGATCTTCTCACTAAAGAAGAATAGGGGCATACAAGACAAGTTTCTGTTTGAAAATAGCCCCCTTGAGATTGTGGAAGAGTACAAATACTTGGGCATCGATTTTCATAACAAACTCAATTGGGATACTTGTAGATCGAAAAAGATCCAAGGGGGCTGGAAGGCGTTATACTCTTTACAAAACAAGTGCAGGAACGCAGAATTATGGGATTGGACGACCATGAAAACTCTGTTTGGTTTGCTGGTCACTCTGGTTATCCTATACGGATGTGAAGTGTGGGGCGGTAGTATGTCCAAACAGAAATGGCGGCAAGTAGAAAGAATTCAAAAACACTTTATCACATGCAATCTTAAAGTCAAGACCACAGTTCCGTATGAAATCCTTTTGGCGGAGGTGGGTTCCTTTCCATTAGAAGCCGTCGCATTGATCCGAATGCTAAGCTATTTAAAGAAAACCCAAGGTCTAGAAACACATCGTTGGCCCAAGTTGGTAATAGAAGAAAAACTTGTGAGGCGAAAAAGCACATGGATGAAACAAAATGACAAATGGATGCAAAAATGGGATATCAACATCCAAGCTTGCCTGGATAACATTAAAGAAATAAAAAAGTTTGTCAATGAAAAATTTTGCAATATTCTGTGGACAAGACACATAGGGAGGAAAAAATCTTATTACATTAAAGAATTTAATCCCACTTCTAGTCATGATGAAAAGGCCTATATAAGGGCACCTATTAATTGGAAAGCAAAAATGTTGATGGCACAAATTAGAACTAGTTCACATCAGCTGCGATGTGAAACTGGTAGATGGCAAGTTCCAAAGGAAGAGTGGGCAGACAGAACATGTTTATTCTGCAATATGGGAACAGTGGAGACAGAGCAACACTTTGTCATGGAATGCTTGGCTTACAACGACATTAGATCTGATTATACAAAAATTCTGTAGAACAAGGACTTCAACTATTTATTTGAGGAAGATCAAGTGAAGAGAACAGCGGAGTTGATTATCAAAATTCAGAGAAGAAGAGACAAGTTAACCAAAACTTTGCAACTGACTAGTTTGGCTCCTGACTCGGGAGGGCGATTGCATGGGTCCCATAGACTACTTTAGTCTCGTGGATGTCATTAAAATCTATCATATCATATCATATCATAGACCTAGTTCATATAATTAGTTGCAACAAAGTGTGTGGTGTAAAAAGTATAGTGTGGATTGGGCGCATCTTCAACGCTTGAACAAGTTAATACAAGTGTAGGTTAAGTAGGAAATAAAAAGAACACTTGCAATCGTGTTTTTAGAGTAGAAACAAAAATGTAAGAGGATGAGATGTTAAATACAACTTTTTACGTTTGAAAGTCCCATAAAAAAAAGTTAGCAAGACAGGCGAAAATTCTTTGATTTTCCCTTAGAAAAAAAAAGAAAGAGTACAACGACTGTCATGAAAAATTTGTCATTCTGATAATCTGGGTTTCACACAATCTACTCGGCCTCTTTCTTCCTTTTTTCGTAAACTCAAACTCACTCTTAGTAGCCATAATGGGTAGATGTGCCTTTCAATGTACTAAACTTTAGTGCTAGACTTGGGAAATTGAAAGACGAAGAGATGTGGAATTGGAGTGTTTTTATTGGTGATAGTGGGCAATGGAAACAACATGTAAGTAAATATTTGATAAAGAAGTATTTGACAAAGAAACTATTTACAAAGGCATGGATCACTTATTAACATGAAGTCAAGCGAATTTTGTTCACTAGAATTATTATAAGTGCTTTGCCCCTACTTACATCTAGCTCTCTAAGAGAGAATCTAGCTTTGCCCTACTCTTCTACATAAGTACAAAATGACTGACCTTGCAGCTTTGAGCTATGGTTTGCTTGTCAAACTACCTTTTTATTATGGTTTGACGATTACATATTTGGTTTTGTGTAGTAGTCTTTTGTTCTTTTAATTACAAGGATTTGGCTATTTTGGTAGTAATTTCTACAATATCATTATTTTCTAGTTGGTGGATGATGCTTAGTGTTAGGAGCTCTATGGAGATTGGTAATTTGGTTTCTATTTGATAGACCAAAGAGTGCAGGGTGTGTTTGTATATCTCTTTGGAGTTACTAGTAAGAGAGTTTATATATGGAGCCTAATTAGACTTATAGGTTATCTTCCCCCACTTATCAATGTGGGTTTCCTCTAGACTTTTTCTATGGGTATTAGGGGCAGCAGCCCCAAGATGGGGCTAAGTGGTAGTGTTTGTTGTGGAGTCTAGGGGCCAAAAAATGATAGTAAAAAAATAAAATAAAAATAAAACCTATTTGTTGATATATTCTAATTCTAATTTTGTAACTGACATAAGTCTTGTTAAAATGACTTAGGGTTGGAGATTTTCATATGATATTTTTGTAGCTTCTTGGAACAATATTGAGTTGCAAGGTATTGCAGATTGTATCAAGTTAATTCATTGGATAATAGTACTGGACTCTTTCCTTGGTGGACATAGCATATGATTGTGTGAACATCTTGGTATTTTATTATTTTATTAATGTGTTTTATTTCTTTGATTTATTATTGGTAGTCTAATTATTGCACCTGGTAAGTCATTGTGCTAGGTTCCAAACACACATGTTGATTAAGTTTACTTGGGGACTACATAGGAAACTTTCCACTTTGATTAGTGTTATCACATTATCACTCTTCCGCTTTTGGTGGACTTACCACTATAGCTTTTCCACCTTTCGTGGATGTGTTGCACATACTTCGATTCATTTTATTAGGTGATATGCCTTTAATGAATGTGTGACACAAACATCTTTCTATATTGGAGGACGATCCACCATTAGTGGACATGGGACTTTCACTTTTCCACAGTATGTGGGTAATAAGACATCACTGTATGTACCATGTCATAAGATTAAGGCACATCATTATCTTATGCACTCCTATTTCTCATCTTTGTCTATTTAACCAAGGAATGTCCTTTGTAATATAATTGCATTTGGGTTAAATGAAATGAATTCAATTTCATCTATTATATTGTATTCTTGATGAAAATAGAATTTATTCGTCATATTATTTCTCTCTTGTTATTGTGCTTTACATGAGGTCTTTAGATCTTGGATAGTTGTATTCATAGCCAATTATTATAACTTCACTTACTCTGCAAAATTATTTTTTGATTATTTTTTCGTTTCCTTTGGAGCAAGGAAGTCCTTTGCTAAGTATTGACAAATTTCTCTTCCTCTGATCAATTTTGTGGGCTTGTGTAATATCCCTTGTACAATTTAGTCAGAATATTCAACAAAATGCTACCATCTCTTGGACTAGAGATTTTATTCAGCTCAAAGTATTTTGATGTGTATATTGATATGTCAAGACTTACTATGATGACAGGTTGTATATAGAAACTAGAATAAATCTTTTCTTGTCAAGCCCTTGTAGATATTGTAGTGATTGAGTGCTGACTTACCCATGAGAAAAGAAATTATACGATTACTATAATGCCCTAAAGTAGATAACTTTCTCTTTTTTAATTATGATATATTGGTATGTTGTTTCTTCCTTAAGTATCTTATCAAGCCTCATCTTTGATGATTCATCTATTTGGAATGTATATCCCATAGTCTATGTTTTGATGTCATTGATGCCTATTGCTTTTCCATCTTTATATTGATTACATTACTTCTCAGGCCTTTTGTATCTCTTTGACTACCGTACATGTGAATTGTTGACTATAACTTCTTCTAAACTTGAAGTTTGATATGCTCATCATTGCCTCATATTTATGTTTAGCTTCACTTTTGCGATGATCTTTTTAAGATGCCATCGTTTGTGCCCCACTATTATTATGGTAGTAATCTCAACTATTCATACTCCAAAATTGATATCAGCTCCACTATTATAGCACTTGTACCAAGTAAATACTAACAAAAATCTACTTGAACATTGTCACTTATGTATAAATGTAATCACTGTTGTCCAAAAATGATCCTCTCAATAATCTTAGGTCGTTGCTGATTGAACTGTTCCTTAAACATTGTGTGTCAACTCTTATTGCTCTTTCCTTCTCTTTATCGCAAGTTGTGTATATCCTCTTCTCCAAATATTTTCAATCTCTTATATATGATGATCATTTCCCATTTGATGCCAGGTCCTATATCAACGAATCTGAATGATCTGATGTTACCATATCGATCTACATGTACATATTGGTCTGGTGTCGAATGACACAACACATATTGCTAATCAATATCATCATTATTGGCTTGTAATAGATGTCATGTTTATAATAAATATGGCATCAACTTCTCCTCTTTAACACTGATTATAATGTAACTTGTCTGCTACAAAGATCCTTTTGCTAATTGGATTTTACTATATGTTTTCTCTGTGCCCCTCCTCTTCATATTCCTTGTGACACACACACACACACACACACACACACACACACACACACACACACACACACAATGTGTATGTGTATGTGTACATGTATATATGTATATGTGTATAATGTGTATGTGTGTGTGTGTGTGTGTGTGTGTGTGTGTGTGTGTGTGTGTTGATTGCGAAGAGTAGTGACTTCTCCTAGGTGGTGACTTAAGTTCACTTAAATATGTATTAGTTATTATTTATTTTTGTGACTGGGAAGAGTTGTGACTCCTCTTGGGTGGTGACTTAAGTTCACTTAAATAGGTATTTGTTATTATTTATTTTTTATATTATCATAAATTGATACACATATTTCATGTATTCAAATTATAATTATTATTCTTTAGAATATATGATTCAATATATATGATTATTTATTTAATATCCATTGTATCATACCTATAATAGTTGTTTATCAACTATTTAGTTGAGTTATAAAAGATAATTGCCCATTCTACATATTTTAGTTAACTATTATTTATTTATTGATAATACTGAATTATAATATACTATAATTTATTCTTTTGTCATATTATGGTATTCATCATATTAATCACATTATAACCATATAAGTATCTAGTATGATTATATCAATCAATATATATTATATGTTATTAATTTTCTATTATATTTCTAATAATAAGTTATATTATTATTTATTATTAATTAATTTATTAATAAATCTTATAAATATGGGGACATGGCAGCTTGACTTCTATTTCATATTTAAGAATCTTTGTGATCAAGTTTTCCTTTTTCTCACTAATGTCTTCACTTGTAATCAACTACGTAATATTTGAGTGAACCACCATGGTTTTTACCTTATTTGCATGCAACATATTTCTAAATTTATTTATCTCTTTTGTTGGGATGCATGCTTCCTTCTTCACAAAATGATCTCTCCTTTACATCCTCAAAAAAAATACTATAAAAGTTTGTGGTGTGTTCTTTAGTATCGTTCTCTTTGTTCTTTTGAGAATTGCTAGTACAAAGATATTTTTATCCATTGATAGAATAATAGAATCTTAAAATAATTAAAATAGATTTATACAAGGGCCTTAGTGATTGCTTATTCGAGGAGCTCAAATGCACATCATTTATGTCCATTTGAATGTTGTTACCTTTTAATCATGGGGATGATAAGCCATATGGTGCCTACAAAGTTTAGATTACAAGGTCTTCTTATGTATTGGAGGTATAACTCTAGCATGGCTTCGATTCTTTCCAAGTCTATAAAAAAAATATCTTTAGAGAAAATAAGTCCTAGTATGTACATTGTGGTATACTAAATATGCATTTCATCATATTGAAGGAGATAAAAACTACTAAAACCTTTCATAAGACTTCTTGAACTAGTCTAATTCATTTTTTTCTTCGAGATACAATTAAAGTTTTTGAATAATTTTGAAATTTAATTGATTAGTTCCTTAAAATAAATAACCATTTCTCTTTAAAGTGTAGTCCTATCACACGATGAACCAAAAATCATCTTTTTACAAGCATGGATGTTCCATTTGTTGCAAATGTGTTACATTGATCTTCTTCCTTTACTAGTAGTTGATTATAGCCAAACAAAACATCCATCATGGACAATTAGTTAGAACTTGCAATCATTTACAAGGTTTTATCCATGGATGGTGGTGAATGGTTATCCTTAGGATATGCTCTATATAGGTATCTAAAACTCGTACATAACCTAATCCCTTCATTCTTTTATTTACTATGACCAAGCTAGAGATTCGTGTTCGATGTTGTACCCAATATATAATTTTTGATTTGCTCTGCTCCACCCACTTCTTCCTCCTCTTCCTCTCAGTTGAGGCTTGACTACCGTTGTTTTCTTCACCACAAGAAACAAAAGTTCACTTTATTGCATTGCAGATCCCTTTGTGCCATGCTCTTCCAGTCTCCAAAGCTCTTTTGGCACTCTGGAGCATCACTCCCTTGCCTCCCACACCTCCACCCTCTAATGATATTCCTTGCCAGCCCACTCTCCATCTCATCTCGCTCCCACCCATTGTCACCTCTTCTCCTTCTCCCAAATTAGTGAGGCAGTTAGAGTTATGAACAGTAGCAAAACACTGGATGAGGAAGGGTTCCAAGCTGAATTCTTCAAGTTGGGTATCTCTGTCCTGGGCTCCTTTCTTACAATTCTCTTTAATTGAGTGGTTTGCATTGGCTTCCTTGACTCTTGGTCACAACATGTTATCTATTTGATCCATAAGTCTAGGCTAGCTTCCAACCCCGAGAACTACAGGACCATTATGGTTGGGCATACCTTCACCAAACTCTGTGCGACTGTGCTAAACAATATCCTGTCCAGAGAGCTCGATCAACGACATTGTCGAGCTATAGGTTAGGCTGGGTTTCATATAGATTTTAAAATCACTAATCATATTTTGACTTTATGGACCATCATAGAGGAGGCTCGCCACTGCTCGACAAAATTTTATTGCTATTTTGTTGACTTTCACAAAGCCTTCAACTCTATTCCTTGGGCGGCTCTCTTTCAGTGTCTTAGGGACATCAGGATCTCAGAGATTTACCTTACAGCTATTATGAGGTTATATGAGTGTGTTGTGGGCAGATTGAAGACTCCACAAGGCTTCTCTAACCAAATCTAGAGCACTATTAGGGTGAAACAGGGCTGCCCTCTCTCCCCCATTCTTTTTGGCATCTACATCAACGAGCTTCAGGCATTCCTTCGTGATTTCTCACTCCCTGGTGATGGTTGTTACTTACATTAGGTGTCGATCTCAATTCTCCTATTTGTTGATGATGTGATTCTCCTAGTGTCTTCCCTCGATGGTCTTTAATGACTCCTTAATGGCTTAACCTCTTTCTGCAACTCAAGTGAGCTAGTTGTGAACTTGGGAAAGACTCAAGTCATGGTCTTCAATTGTTTGAAGACCTCACACCTCTGTTTTTACTTCCAGGGTACCAAGATCGAGATTGCATCTACATATACATACTTGGGGGTTAAGTTTTCTAGACTCACTTTAGCCTAAGACTAGCCATGCAACCCCGAGTCAACAAGGTACTCTGCTCCCTCACCATTCTTGAGCAATAATGCTTTCGACACCACTTCTAGGACACCATGACTAAGACGTCCCTTCTTGACTTTGGTCAAGCTGATTGTCCTCTATGGCTCTACTGTTTTGGACCCCTCCCTCTTGGAGTCTGATTGGGCCTCTATTGAGAGAGTCCAAACTCTTTTTCTTCGATGCATTATTAGATGCCACCGATCCACATTGCACAACATCGTTCTGGCAGAGTTTGGTGCTCACCTTTTCAGATTGGGAACTAGCTTTGATTTAGTTTGGCTTCTTCACCGACTCCAGAGCTTTGCTGATTCCCTCGACGGTTGTCACAAATAGTCCTACTTGGCTTATTGTTCCTCTAAGGAGGCTGTAGTTCAGACTCTGGTCACAAGTCTTGTTGCTGGTATGCCCAGGCCTCTATCCTCTTGGGCTTGATTGGTATTAGTATGGATTGTCTTTCCCCCTTATAGTTTTCTGTGGATGCTCCAGCCCACCTTCTTCTACCTTAGCGGGAGTTGAACAAGCATGTTAGACTTGACATCTATAGATAGTATGTTATCACGATTTGGAGGAATCCTCCAGGTGGGCTTCGTCTGTGTATGGCCTTCTATGCTGAGCACTTCCTTGATATCCAGGATGAGATCATCCAATGCTCCTAGTACCTCACTCATCCTTGGACTCACGCTCTTCGCATCTCCTTGGCATCCTTTAGAGTAGTATCCTGCCAACTATGTATTTAGATAGATCACCAAATCGACAGGGAGGACAAGATCTGTTACCTTTGATACCTCGGAGAGGTTGAGACTGAGTCTCACTTTATCTTTTGTTGCCCCATTCACTATGAGACTCGAGGGAGATTTTATTATCTGTTCAGAGAGTGTCGGTCTCTTCGGTCTCTTCCCTCATTTTTTAGATAAATTGACCAGCATTGTCTTGCACTTTACCTTCAGGAGACCATGTGGCTTTGTGAGCACACTCTACATGCTCCAAATTTGCTTGACATTGACCCCTATGCATCTCATCACCTCCTTTTTCAGTCCTACGGTTCCTGCCCAAGGATTGAAGCGGCCTATCTGCACTATCTCAATTCACACCAAATCTATGAGACCCCATAGAGATCACACTCGACAATGCCTCTCTACTACTACTACTTCCTCTAGGCCTCAGAGGTGACCTTCTAGAGCACCTAATTGTTTTAGTGCACACCTTTCCATTATTGACTACTTCTTGCCTATAAGGAGTTCTTAGTTGTTGCTCTTCCTTCCCTAGGTTCTTTTGTTGTTTTCCTTTCATGCTCTTTCCGCAGATACCATTTGGTGCTCCCCCTTGCTGATGTTTTCCCTATGTACTATTTCCAGTCCCTTAGGTCCTCATTGGTCTCTTGTTGAACATTAATAAATTTATCTTATCTTATCTCACTAGCTTGGAGGCCTTTTGTTTCATAAGAGGATCAATTTTTGGATTTGCTTCCATTTGCTTCTAACTAGTGTGATCTTACGTTAGGTCAGAAGTATGTGTTGCATCACTTGTTTGGACTGGGCCTTTAATCTTTCTAAAAAAGTCACAGACTTGTAATTCCCTAATACTTATATAATATGAGATTTTTTTATTCTTTTGTTTCAACTATGTTCAAGTGATAAACTATTGATAAATTTAAAAGACGATGTTGCAAGTATCGTCTAGCTTCATTAAATTTTAGTTTATTTCTTTTTGAAATTATTCTCAATTTTTGGTGTGAGTGGCTTAACTTTGTTTCACTTTCATATTCTACTGCGATTTGTGCTTTATGATATTTTTCTTGCTTGAAATCAATTTTTGATTGATCAATATGATACCTTCTTTTTGAGTTGTTCATACATTTCTACTTACAATGCATTATGTTTTAAAATTTGGAGCATCATTATTAACACTTTCTTTTATATAACACTTGAGTGCATGCAATTATGCTTCACATTATAGGTAAATTCATTTTTTAATTTGGTGATACTTGAGGGAAATCAGTTTAGTTTCCTATAGAAGCATGCATGAAAATATTTTGACATATTATTGTTGAAGTCGAGTGTTATTGTTTGTTTGCTAAAATCAAGATTGATTGGTTATAATGTTGTCTAGTTAGAACCAAAAATGTGCTCCAATTAGTTAAGAATATGACAAACTAGACATTATAATTAAAAGATGTGCAAAAAATCCAACACTGTGAACTTCTATCTTAGTGTTGCACAATCCAAGATCTAGTATAAATATAGAGTCAACAAGGTCTAAAGATTTCTCCATAAATGCAGGTTGAAACTGTATGCACCCTAAAATGGTTGCCTAGACTATGGGCCCCAATTCTTCAATTTATCAATTTCCTGAATCAATTTATTAATTTCTTGAATCAATGCATTACAATATTTTATTGAATCAATTCAAATCATTTTCCTTGATCAAATTGCAATTAATTTAATTATTTCAATATTTCCTGATGTTTGATCATTTCATCAAGAATCTTATTTAATTAAAAGAAACCATCCTTTTAAATAAATAAAATAATCTTATTTAATTTAAAGAAAATTTCTCTTTGGTTTTATCCTATTTAATTGAAATCTTTCTTTTTATTAAATAATCTTATCTTATTTAATTAAAAGAAAACATCCTTTTAAATAAATAAAATAAACTTATTTTATTAAAATAAAATCTCTCTTTTAATTAGATAGTTTTATTTTATTTAATTAAATTTTTTATTTTTATTAGATAATCTTATCTTATTTAATTAAAAGAAAACATCCTTTTAAATAAATAAAATAATCTTATTTAATTAAAAGAAAATCTCTCTTTTTATAAATAGTTTTATCTTATTTAATTAAGATCTTTCTTTTTGTTAAATAATTTTATCTTTTTTTTTTAAATTTATTTTTTGATCGGTAAGAGGCCAAAGCCAAGGTTAATTATTATTATTTTTTGTGATTAATTATTTCAATTATTAGTTAATCTTGAGTAGGCTTGAACCCAAGGCCTCCCAATTAAGAGGCTCACAATTCACCATTGTGTTGTAGGCTCTTTCCTATTAATCGTATCTTATTTAATTAAAAGAAAATATCCGTTTAAATAAATAAAATAATCTTATTTAATTAAAGAAAACATCTTTTTAAATAAATAAAATAATCTTATTTAATTAAAAGAAAATCTCTCTTTTAATTAAATAGTTTTATCTTATTTAATTAAAATCTCTCTTTCAATTAAATAATCTTATCTTATTTAACTAAAAAAAAATCCCTCTTTTAACTAAATAAATAAATCCCCATTTAAAGCTTTCTTTTTGATGAAAAATGAAAAAATCAAATAAGTCAAATAAAGATTCCTTTTATTTTGCACATATCTCAAAGTGGTGAGCTTTTTCCTCTTACTTGCCTTTTTAGGGATTTATCCCACATTGCTCTTGTGAGAAGTCTCCCACCTCCACAGTTTCTTTTATAAGGAGCCCTCTCCTTCTCATTTGGATAGATATTAGTTGCTATAGTATTGTTATGCTGCAGGTTGGAGAGCGATTTTGGAGGAGTTTGAGCCTTAGAGTTTGGACATTGGAGCTTCATTGCAACTTCTCTCTTCTTGTCTTCTTCTCTCATGCATCTATGGCTTCAATCATCATGCTTCATCCTTGCATTTTCATATTAGCTTAAAGTCATATTTTCTTTCATAGACTAATCTTGCATTGTTATTTCCTTTCATAGATTAGATTTCCTTTCTTGCATTGCTTTGCATTGTTATCATTTAGATTAGCTTGCATCTTCATTTGCATTTATATTTTGATCTTTGAATCTCTCATTTTATGGTGTACTTGTATGGGCACGAACTAGGTCAAACTGAGGGTTTCCATTACAAACCCTTGCACTCCATGAATAGAGAGCTATAAGTCACCATTTAAGACCTCATTCTTGAGAAATCTTGGATATAGTGACTCATAAAAGTGTATCAACTTTTTATCACACAAAAGCTAATACAATAGGCATTGGATGCCCTCTCCCAAGGTTTATTTTTTGAATTTGTGACGATGGTCTTTGTTACTATTCAATCCATATTCCCATGCCTTCACTTTGTCATAAAAATCTAGACGTGTACTTGCAAAATGATGAATAGAGGAGAAAATGGTTGTGACTATATAAGAGTTTTCCTTAGTCAAGCAATTATTTTAGTATTTATATGTCCATAAATAGTTAATTTGATGATTGATTGTGGCTAACAATGCTAAATGTATATACTAACTCAACCCAAGAGAACATACTATACTTAAGCATGTCAAATAATATAAATTCAAATCAAGAGATTAAACCATAATATAATGAAAATAACATAAGAAACATGTCTTATAATAATGTTGAATAAAAATAAAATAAAAAATAATGTTAAATGATATATGTAGGTAATTTTTTCATAATATTGAATATGTGTGTGTGTGTGTAGAGAGAGAGAGAGAGAGAGAGAGAGAGAGAGAGAGAGAGAGAGAGAGAGAGAGAGAGAGAGGTTTGCATATCCAACTGTTACAAAGTTTCACATTTAGTTGCACTAGTGTAGGAGAAACTCTGCTTTAGATTGTCATATGGTTACCACTTTCCACATTATGTGTTATCTACACCTTTAGTGCACATATCGCTCTCCAAGCTATACATTTTTACACATACTTCATTACACAATGGAGGAATGATCCACCTTTGGTCATCATGAGATTTCACCTTATGTGGATGTTAAGTTACCTCTTGGCTATCATGTTCTCCTATATCCTTTCCAATATCTCCTATTTATCAAATGATGAGCTTAAGGGGCTTTCTAATGAATCGTTCATAAGGCACGATACTTGGTGAACATTTTGTAAATGGGGTTACAAGCAAAGTGGGTTTAACCATGGAGGAAACTTCATAGTTAAGCGCACTCAAGCTGGAGTAGTATTGGGATGGTTGACCTCCTGGGAAGTCTTGACGCTTCACCTCTATGACAATCACTAAGATCCAATGTGTTTTAATTGTTCCATTTTTTCTCATGAGAGATGAGTTCTATGAACCACTACTCATGAAACATGGGGTCAATTTGTTTCACTCTAAAAAAACTCACAGTTCAATCTTGATAGTAATATCACAATTTAACTTGCTATGGAAAATATCCCCTATTTATCAAGAAAGTAATTTTTTTGGGGTCTATTTTCTCTTTTTTTCTTTTGTTTTATTCATTGGTCTTTAGATCTTGGGTTGTTTCTATTGGAAAATTCCTACATGATATCAAATCCATCAAACTGCCATCAAGTGTTCTTCATGGAGAGTCTTGATGCATTTGAGGTTGGCATATTAGCAGATCCAAGTAGCAATAATTTTAAAATAAATTAGGCCAAATTAGAGCACACCATTATATTTGGGAGGTTATTTCAATGAATTTTGACTATAATTCTACCTATTTCAAGGAATTCTAACTTGGAGTTTGACTATAAATTGGGCTATTTCAAAATTGCTCCAACTACTCCAAGGGGAAATGGAGTGGCTTAAGGCATGAACATGACATAATGGAGCATGTAAGGAGCATAAGGTTGCATGTTGGGCTACCGTTATACATGTGGGAATAGGCTATCAATAATGTTGTATATTTAATCAATAGAGGTCCCTCATGGATTGGTAAAAAGGTTAGTTATTCATTTCTCAAAACCTTCGGTTGTGAAGTATTTGCACATATAGATTATGAAAATATAATCAAGTTGGGAGCTAAATCTAAGAAATCTATATGTGTTGGATATGCTATTGATGAATTTGGTTATAAACTTTGGGATTTCAAAAATCATGAAATTTTAAGAAGGGATGTCATATTCAATGAGAAAGTGTTGTGCAAAGATAGGTTACAACATCATGAGAAAAAAAAAATGACTATATAGTGTTGGATGATATTCAAAAGGATGTTGTTCCAGTTGTCCCTCATGCTTCACAACAATAGAAACAACAAATCCCACAAACCGCAATGAATGTTAGACAATCAACAAGGCTACGTAGACCTCCAAAAATATTTTCTCCCTCTTTGTATTCTATTTTATTAATAGATGGAGGTGAACCAAAATGTTATGATGTAGTTATGCAGATGGATATAAAGTTTTAGGAGTCTGCAATGACAAAAGAAATGGACTCCTTACTAAAAAATCAAACTTGGGATTTTTGTAAGTTGTCTTCCGGTAAAAGGGATTTATAGAATAAATGGGTTTGCAGATTGAAAGAAGAAGACGGAGGTAAGAAAAGATTTAAGTCCAAGTTAGTTGTAAAAGGATTTGCACATAAAAAGGGCATTGATTTTTGATGAGATATTTTCTCCAGTTGTTAAAATGACTTCCATTCATACTATTTTAAGTATTGTGACTATTGAATATATTCATTTGGAGTAGCTTGATGTTAAAACAATTTTCTTTCATGGTGATTTACATTAAGAGATATATATGGAACAATCATAGGGATTTGAGTTCAAAGTTAAGGATAACTTAGTGTGTAGATTGAAGAAATGTTGATATGGATTGTAGCAAACACCTTGACAATGGTATCTTAAATTTGATAGTTTTATGAATGAGTATGGTTACACTAGGTGTCATTTAGACCATAGCTACAATATTTTATGTCTATATGTTGATGATAGCTACAACATTTCAACAAAGTATTATGAATTTCTCTATCCATGACCCATATATCAACCTTCGTCATTTCAAGATCTTCAAAATTAAAATCTTGAGATTCTCCTTTGGGTTTGTATATAAAAACCTCTATAATCTAGTGGCCAGTCTTTGATTTGGCTATCACCCTTATTGTAGTTTTCATATTATTTACTTTAGAGGCTTTCACTACATACTTACCATATATTTAATGGGGAAAGGAATTGTTACAAGGTTGTTTTCCTATTTACTAATTTTGTCAGCCATTATGGTGCAATGACATATACTATTTTCTCTTTAGTGGACTTCAAGGGAGTACACAAAGCATCCAAAGTACAATCATCAAAGTCAAGCAATTCTTCCTTGTTCTGTATCTAGGGAGGGAGAATCAAGGTTCTTTTCCTTCTCCTTGTCCAAATCCACATAAACTATTTCTTCAATGGCCATTTTTTTTGTTTCTAAGAATTGGTTCTAGATCTGGTTGTCTGCACCAAAGGATGAATGGTAATAGATTCTACAATGTATTTGTGGGGGGTAGATTTCCTATCTTTGGTTTTAGGTTGACCTGCATCATCAATGCAGACAAAGGTGTTAGAAGTACATGTATGAGAAGAAAAATAAATCTCTTAAGGTGCACTCTATAGAACCATCTATGATTTCATCTCTCTTTTCCACTTCAACCATCTTTTGGTGCATCTAATCACAAACCTAAATTCTATTTTGTATATTTGCCTCTTCTTCTTGAGTTCGGTCTATTGTGGACAATAAATGTTTTGACAACTTTTCACATTTTGGTTAAATGATGTCATAACCATCATCTTCAATTCCTTCCAAATTCATTTTTATTTTCAAAGCACCAATTCAAGATAATTGCAATCTAGAGTAATGTCTCTTTTTACCTTTGCTTCAACAAAGTAGTCCTCCTAAAAATCTTCAATGTTGGAAAGGGGTAAGAACTAATAATTTAACCCCAAGGTTCACTTGGAAAAAACCTTGTTGTCAAATCCTTTCCTTTCATACTAATATTTAAAACTGAAGTTGCGTAGATCACAACCCACATTGATCATATCCTCCGTAGACTTGCATGAATATCAACCCAATTTAATAGGGAGATCATGCTCTCATTTCTCTTCAGGGAGGAATCTCCTTATCAAAAAAAAAAAAAATCCTGCACACTTAATCTAGCTAGCACAAAATAGTATAATGAGTACCTTGACAATTTTATTAGCTCATCTTTGAACCTATTGAATTGAATATATCTAAAGTGTGGGTATTGATTATAGAAAATACCATATGTTTGTACTAACTTTTGAGATTCTTTCATCATCCTCTTATCTGAGAGCCTTACCAATTCAAAACTCAAACTCCCCATGAACATCATGTATATGTTTGTAGTTTTCTAGAACTCTTCTTTTTTGTAGCATAGGGTAGTGCTAAAGAATAGAGAGGTCTTTGGCCCAAGGTCCATGCACAATTCCTGCCAAATCCTTCATACATGCCAGGCAATACATGGGGTAAGAGGATATCAAGATATATTTTCCATTTGAATAGGACAATTTGAGTTGTTCCCTTGTTGAATCTGTGATAACCCCCCCAATCTAAATATTTTTTACCCACCAAAATGATTTGAATATAGAAGTACATCCACTCTACAAACTAGTGAGCCTCAGAAGAACCCCCAATTCTTTATAGGAAAATGATTAAGTCATGTACACATGGCTTCATATGGTCTTTGGTATGGGATTTTGGTAACCGAGATCCTCCCTTCTTGAACTTTAATAACTAGATTCTTGCAAGGACACTGTGATGCTTATTAACAAACTCATTGAACTTGAGAATAGTCTGAATAGGTGTAAACTCAAAGTATTCTTGTTCAATAATTCTAAGCACAAAGACTATAGTTTCTCTATTAATGGGGAATAAGAATTCACCATTTTTCTTCCTTATAATTTTGGTTCTGACATCATACCAATTTATACATTCCCAAATTAATTCTAGATAAAAAACAACTAGGAGAAAGATTTTTTTTTTATTAAACCACTCGCCAAAATTTCCAAGGTAAAGGGTTCTGCTAATTAGTTTTTCATTCGTTCTTTTAATTCATCAACATAAAACCCCTTTAAATATGTATCATTTACTACCAAACCTTAAAAAATTAGGCTAGTAACATTACCAAAGAATGCAAACTTCATGGTATCTCATCTTCTACTTCAAACAAATTTATCTTTTCTAGACTCATAAAAACTTGAAAGCACAGACAAAGAAGGGCTAGCAGAACTCACCTGGGAAATACAGACGCCCTAAAAAAATTTCTTGTACTCTGTCATCCTACCTTCACAACTTCGCCTTAAAAAATTAATTACTCATAGTCTCTTAACATCAACCCTTTTAAAAATAGACGAGGTAAAGGAAATGTTGCAATTTATTTACTACATCTTTTGGCTATGGTGAAAATATTTTGATTTGATGTTTTCATGACAAGTTTAATTAATATTCATCATGTCACACACACAATCTTACAAAGTCATGATTATAGTGCTTATGCTAGCTAATCTTTCTTACATCATCCCATTAAGTACAAAACATTCCCAGAATACACATCTTTTGATGAGTATCGTACATTAATTTTTTTCCACATGTGGAACCACATTGACCCTTCTTAAACTCCTACGAACCCATCAAACCTAGTAGAACTTGGTCTTACTTGGTTCAAGAGGTTCTAGATATATTTCATTATTCCTTTTTCAACTTCAAATTTTGTGAAAGTGCATGTTCATATAGCTTGCACAATGGGCCTGTTAGATTATTGAGATGGGCGGGTTGGGGGGGGGGGGTGTTGAATCAGTTATCCTCAAGTCCTTTCAAAAAATCACCACACTTATAACAACTTTAATTGACCAATAAACCAACTTAGTAATCACATAAAAAATAATCTTTCTTATGAATCACAAGGGATGCTATTGGGGATTTCTAGATGGTTGATATAGATTCTTCTAATATTTTTATGATGATGTATGCTTATATTCTTGTGGAGGTGGACGTTTCTAAGGGTCTCCCTACACAAATTACTTTGGATTCTTCAAATGGTTCTTGGACTGAGAATCTTGATTATGAGGGTATTCCATTCCGATGCAGGAAATGTCATAAGACTGGCTATCTTATTGTTTGGTGTTCCTCTCATAAGGTTAGATCGAAGAAATCACCTTCTTGGTGGTTGGGGGTTTTAGACCATTGTAATATGGTTCGAAAAGTTTCCAAGGAAGGGGGTGTGGCAAATTGCTCACCTCAGATTGATCATTCTTTGGCAATTTCTATTGTTGTTGTCTTGGATGCTACAGATGTTGTCTCTAAGGTGGCTTTGGTTCATAATGTTAAGGCTACCCCTTCTATTGTTGATGTCCCTATCTAGAACATAGTTGTTGGCATTGGTTCAACTATCTTATCTCCTATTGTTATGGGTATTGATGCCCATGTTTCTCTTAGGAGGGTTTTGGGGGTTGGTTGTGGTGCTACCCCTTTCCTTTATATGGTTACTAATGTTGTCTTCCCTTTAGTGGGGCCTTTGGGTTTTTCTCTAGATTGGCAGATGGCTGCTGAAAAGGTGGAGGATGGATGGACATCAGTAAAAAGAAAAAAAAGTCAAATCGTCCAAACCTTCATTTGATGTCTTCATGTTCTCACAAGATTGGGCTAAAATGATCTTTCATTGCTTTATCTTTCTTTTCTCTTTGTACAAGGTTTCAGGTCCTTTCAAAACTTATTTTTACTTAATCAAAACATATTTTATTTTTAGTACCAAATATCAATAACATTAATTGACTTATAGAAATAACAATACTTGTAACATGTAAACGAAAATAACATGCAAAACATCCATACACATGTTGACACCATGAAAATCAATGTGGTAGGGTAAAAACCACTTGGGACTAGTCACCCAAAATAGTCACACTCTTCTAAAGTGATCTTGGTTAAGAGCCAACTCTATTAAAGGTTACAAGTACACTGTTAGGTGTGACCTTGTTAGTAGATTTTCACCAAAGATCATCTAGACCTTATCACCCTTCAATGAATGAGTTGTCTAAAGGACTTACAAACATTCAATGTAATGCCAACTTACAATAAGAATTTACAAATAAAAATATTGTTAAGTCCACTTGGTTAAGAGACTTTCCGCTACAATGGTTAGAGAGTAACATTCAAATGATCTGATAAAATACAACTCACTTTTCTTGTTTCAATGTCCATTATTCTCAATATCTTTGTTCATTGACTGACTGTCACATCAAATCTTCCATACACTTCAAGTCATTTGCATTCACTTCTCAATTAATTGGACTAGGAGAATTTACCTTCTTGTCTCTCCCTTAAATAGAAAACTTGTTGTTACTTCATCTCATGAATTAGGGTTTCCATGAATTAATCTCGTCCACATGATCTCAGGTGCATTGAATTTTTTCTAGATTAAAAAGATTTTGGATCTTTCCAACTGTAACTCCTCCTTGGAACTTGTACTTTTCTTGGATCTCAAAGCACTTTTCAAACCCTTACCATCAAATCTATCTTGAATTATTCTTGACATTGATCTTGCTAATAAACTTTTTCCTTATCTTGGAATCTTCTAGAATGGTCTTGATCTTCTTTTATGTCATCCCTTAATCAATCATTCACAAATTTTTATTCATTTATTGAATGGTGTTCTTCTTCCATCAACCTTATTCATGCTTGGTTAATATTGTACTCGGTTTAATACTAGATATGTTCAATTAACACTATCCTTACTTTTGCACCTTTCATCCTCTTCATTTACCCACCAATATCTCTAGCTCGGTATACCTTGTCTTTTCTCTTGCCAATTTTATTTGTTCTCTTACCAACCAAACTTACTTATACTACACTTAACACTTCATGAAACTATGTAAAATAATCAAACCGACATTATAGTGCCATAGATTGATTCACTAGTTTCCTAATTAGGTTCATATACTTATCATCACTTCTTCATTCTCATCGTTGTACTTTGTCTTCAAATTATTTATCCAACATTAGATCCTTCATATGATTGCAACTTACATGAAATAGTATTGTCAAATAGTTTGACATCAATGCCAATATGACAACTAATCTAGTTCTTTCACATATACTTTGTAACTCGATTCTAACTTGTGAGGCCTCGCCCCGACCCATCCTAACATCGATGATACATTATTATTTTGATACTCATGACTCGATATGTTAGAACATTATTTGATGCACTGAACATTATTATGCGATTTTACGATGTGTGATGCTTTACTTCAGTTATTTGATTTCATCAATTAATGCTTTATGAACATGTATAATGATGAAGTAAATGAATGCAAAAACTAGCACTTTGATTATGCAATTCTAATGGTCGAAAATATGAGTAGAATTAGATAAACAATTGATTATTAAAAAATGGATGTTTTAATTTACATTAATTTCTTGATACGTATTTTTACATATATGGGTGTGTGTATTTCTTGAACTACTGATGTGTGCAATGAGTGTGCAGAAAATTTAGCCAGAAAATTCAATGAAAAGACGGAACTAAAACCCTTGTTAAATTGTGCTAGCTTTGTATTGTAATTCTTTAAAGGTTGTTATTTGGTCTTACTATTCTCCTAGCTTTTAAATTGTTCCTATTAAGTCTTTAAGGCCTAAAAAAATTAAATTTAAGTACCCTAGGGGTAAGGATGTGGGTGGGGAGCACTTTCCAACCCCTTAGTCTCTTTGGTTGACTTTTAGGGTCACTCAAAAAGCCTACTTTTGGTTGATTGCGAAAATTGATTGTCTCCTCCATGTGTTGGTGACTCAAACTCCATCTTGAGTTTGCTTGAAGCCTAGTTGAGTTTAGGATCATACTTAGAGGCATTTTGGAGTAGTTTTGGTTTTTGTTACTCAATCTCTAGTTTTGGAGAAAGTTGGAAGATTGAAGGAAGAAAAGGAAAAGCTCTTCTCAACTGACCATTTTTGCCATAACTTTTTTGGTGAAGGTAGGATTTCTTCACTTCTTTGAATTGTTTTCTTCATTTGTTCATGCTTGAATCATGCATAAGGCATTGTGTTGTTTTTGTATTGCTTGCTTGTGTGTTGGGGTTGATTGGGAGGGATCTTAACTTATTTTTCTTTTGATGTTATTCTCATGCTTGCTTTGATGTTTTGTGTTTTGAGGGGATTTCATGGAGATTTTTTTGGCATCACTCACCCTTGGTTAGGGAAGAAGTGGCCATGTATGGGGGAAGAGCCTTAGTTGGACCTCAATAGTGTAGTCTCCTCTCATGGTGAGAGGAGGGAAAGAGGGTAGGGTGTATGGGCCCCTACTTGTCATCCCATACCTTGCCCCTACTTGTCATCCCATACCTTGTATGAAAGTTTTTGAATTCTTGAAGAAGGGAAGAAATGAATACCCTTGTTAAATTGGCCTCGAAAGGGCATTTATAGAAGAATGGAAGTTCTTGAATGTTGGCCCCGAAAGGGCTATGTTATGGTATGGTGATTGACATCTCCTATTGAGAAAATCCACCTCCCCCCTATTTTGGTTCATTATTGAACTGATTGTGCAAAATCGGGTTGGGAATGCATGCTTGAATTGTTCATCTTATTGTGTTGTTTTACCTTCATGTTGGTTCTTGTCTCTCCCATGGTTCCCTTGATGCATTGATGACTTTGGTAAAGCTATCTTATGAAAGCCCTTGAAGAGAATTCAATTGAATTGTAATATTTGTAAAATTGTATTTTAAACTTTGATGTATTGGCAAAGATGTTGGGTTTTCTTACTGGTTCTTTCTAGATGGAGCCTTGAACCAGGATGAATAATAGAGAAAGAAAAATATTATGAAAATATCCTTGCATTGCTTTTATGTGATTTCAAGTTTTGCATATGTATGTGAGAAAGTAGGTTAATATATTATGTTTTCAAATTATGAATTCTCAAGTTTTCAATTATGTAATGAAAAGTAATTTGATATGATGAAGTTTCCAATTCAAGGCTTATGTATCAAGAGGAAATAAAAATCCTACATTGTGGTCACAAAGTTAGCTCTCTCCTTGTTAAATTTCCTAATTGACAAAATCAATTTGATTAAGAATTATGCATCACCTTGAGTTCTGAATAAAAAAGGAACATACACCTTGCTATATGATGATTGATAAAACATAAATTATAAGGGAGAAGAAAAGAATAACCTTATGCACTTCTTTGTATTAGTATGCTTGCTAATGGGAATTAATGTTGTCATTAGGTTAGAAATCATTCCTTGTATATATATAAATATATATATATATATATATATATATATATATATATATATATATATATATATATATATATATATATATATATATATATATATATATATATATATATATATATATATATATATATATATATAAGAAAAACATGTCAACACTTTGACAAAATTGGCTTCAAAAAAAAGAGTGCACCTCCAAGAGTTAAAAACCTCTTTGGAAAATGTATGGGGAAAATTTTAATTCCCCCAAAGTCACAGAGAATATTCTTTGAACTATTCTTTCGTATTGCAATCAAAAATCAATGCTAAATCTTTTAAAAAAGGATTTTAAATTAAATGCATTTAAAATTAAAATATTTAAATGGACATCTTGTTGACATATCTCAACCATAAAACTTTTGTATTAAAACTCCTAGTAGCTAAGAAGGCAAGGTACTTGCCTAAGACTTTATGTCCATTCTTATTAAATCAAAAAAAATTTAAAAGTTCACCCACTAAAATTAATACCCCATCTCTTAATTTTATCCACTCTCCTATCTAAGGCCAGGCATTGTCGCACTCAACCCCCACTACTGCGAGTACGCATGTCAAGTCATTAGAGGGGGGGAGTAGAAGTTTGTTTAAAAAAAAAAACATGATTTTTTTCTAAACCTTAAGCCTTCCTCTCCATTTTTCATGCGCTGGCCTCCAACTCACGCAAAGTGAGAGTGGGGACAGGTTTGCCATGCGCAAGCCTTGGGCAACGCAATGGCCCATGCATGTGGGCAGGCCTATGTAGGTGGATAGGAGAGGAGGGTAGGTATAGGGTGGGGGGGGGGGGGGGGGGGGGAAATAATATTTAGTGATATTATATGTTTCCTTTTTTTGTGTAGTGTGTGTTGGGGATAGACTAGGTTAGTATAGGTATGGGTTATTTTTTTATAAATAATTTTATTGATTAGTTTTAAATTAGATTAGCATTAATTTAGTATTTAGATCATAGTTGCTTTATGTTATTAGATAGTAGAATTATGTTCTATGTGCTTGTTAACTAAGTGTTTTTATTTCATAAATACATTCTTAACTTGGTTAGTTATACTTTATACCTAATGTTTTAAAATGATGTTAATATTAAATAGTGTTTTAGAGGTTAGAGTATTAAATTAGTTTTAATTTAAAAAAGTTTTAACTTGAAAGTAGAATATTTTAATTAAATTTTTTTTAATGTTTTATTAATTAGTTTTATACTATTGTGAGCTTTGTAGATTGATTTTAATATGGACTTAATTTTATGATAGTTTCAAATAAAGTTTACATTAAATTATAGATTTATTGAATTTATTCTAGTCATCAATTTTTATGGTAAACAATAAATAAATAAATTAGATTGTTATAAGTATGTTGGAGAAAATTTTAAAGTTAGTTTAAACTTGGGAATTAAAGTTTAAGAACGTAGTTAGCATGCTTAGAACAGATGAATTTTTAATTAATCTTCTAGAATTTTGAATTCTCTTAATGTTAGATGATCTAAATCATAATGACATTCAAGTTATCAAGTTAATGAAAGGATCTAGTTAATTAGATCATTTTTAGGGTTAGTGGTATGTTACTCTTAATTAAATTGTGTCTAAAACAAGAATGTGTAATTAAGAGATAGACGTCATTCTATTAGCATGTCAGTTTAAATGTTTCGAATAAGATGTTGTGTCATATCTATCGTCATCCTTAGGAGGTATAATTTTAAGAAATTATTAAAGTAAATTTGATGGATTAGGACCTTAGTTAAATGGGCTAGTCGTTTAATTTAATTAATTGATTTACTAGAGACTTTTGGTTCACCCAAATAATCTCTTTTACAAAAATGATCAAACTAAGTCGTAACCCTGTTATTTATCAATGGTAACCTTGCATCTAGCTTCAAGGTAACTATGACTCTGAATTTTAAACTACTTGAACAACTGGTTCCATCATAGATTAAACATCTAAATCTTTGACGATCATATTATCTTAATTAATTCAAAAAAAATTGTGCATTTTTTTTGCCCCTTATATTTTGGGCATGACATAACCTTCATCTTCATTTGCTTTACTTCTATCCAACAACATCAATTGTGTCCAACAAGGCCCACCTTTATTGGTCCAAGAACCTCCTTGAACCTCACTGAACCTATTTGAACCCTTTGGGACTTTTCAAAGTGGCTCAAAAAGATCACAATGGTTCACAAGTACAAGGTTATTTATCTTCTTTAAAAATCAAAATGTTTACATACATGACAGGAAAAGGGACAAAAACACAAGATGCAAACTAACTCAATGCACTTGAAACGAAGTTAATAAAAGAGGAATCATTATGAAATTAAGTTATGCATAAATATTGAGGGGCTATGAACATGTGTTTGTAGACTGGTTGAACTCTTTAAAATAAAATAGGGAGATTCTAAAAATGGGGACTAACATAGCTTGAGGGAGATCACAAGGAATTCAAAATATTTTCAAAGAAATTGTAAAGAAACTCTTGAGGAGTTAGATTAAGGTAATGATGAAAAAGATAGATTTGAAGATTGAGCTTAGAGATGCACAATATTCCATCAAGAAGTTGAAAGATTGTATTGAAAATTCAAGATCCAAGAGGAAATAACTAATAAACCAAGTCAAGGAATAAAATTCAGCCATCAAGCCAAAGAAAAAAATGAAACATTAAAGCATGAACTTGAAATCACATCACTAAAGATGAGTATGATGATAGATGAGAGAAAAGCATAATAAAATATAAATATTGAGGTTACAAATTTGAAGTCGCAATTTACTAAGGTAACATCTAAACTTGAAGATACAAAGTTGAAGTACATATAATTTGAGAACAATAATAGCATTGTGAAAGGAGAACTTGTTCAAACAATGTAAAATCTTGAGAAACTATATTCAAGCACATAAAAACTTGATGAGTAATTATTGAAACAAAAACCTAAAGGTGATATGACAGAGATTGGCTACATTAATGGTGAATCATCTAAAGGATAAAAAATAATAGTTGAACATGGACTTGAACAATAAAAAAACTAGTCATCAGATCATGTCAGTCAAACCAAAGATCGAATAGACCAACCTAGAGATCATAGGAAACTATTCAAAGGAAGATTTTATACATGTAACAAGTATGGAAACATAAAGAAGGATTGCAGAGGTAACTTTGATGCTAAAACCTTTACTGGATATTGTTTCAATTGCTTTCTCTATAGACACAAATCACTTGAATGCAATAGTCCTTATCAAAGATCAAATATGAGGACAAATAAAAGGACTAACATGACATCTAGAAGATCTTTGAGAATGAATAAAATCATCAACAATGGAATTATGTGATACATATGCAACAACTTTGAACACATTTCTAGGGATTTTATATTATACTTTAACTAGTATGGACCAAGGTATGGAAATCAATTATTACATGTCATATTTGCAATAACTTGGGGAATGTGGCTAGATTCTATAGATTTAATGGATTCATGAACACTATGAGGAAACTTAATGTGAGAAGGAACAACTTTGGAGGAAGAAGAAATGATAATGCAAATAAAACACAATATGATAGTATTGATAAGACATTTGAAAGAGAAGGAGGTATGGCGAACACAAGAGTATGGAAGGAAAAGATACATGATTTCACATCGAACAAGGTAGATGCAGTGCCCAAAACTGGTCCCTCAACTTTAGCATGAATTATCTATTTATAACATAAAAGGAGAAAACCTCACCATTAAATTTTTAGACTCTTGAATGGAGGAATTAATATATGCAAAGTTAGTGTTAGGTACGTCAAGCATTCTAGACCCTAAATCTAAGTTTATAGATGTTAATTCAAAGATAGAGAAGATCATTGTAGATTTTAGTGTAAACTATGAGTCTTATCATATTTTTGTACTTTCATAGTTTAAATTAATGATAAAGTATGTATGTGGGGATCTAAGGGAAATTTGGAATCATTCTTCACCATTGAGCTAAGAGACTAGTAGGGAACTTGAAGTGTGTTTGCAAAGATATTTGAATGAGTTTGGGGCAATTTTATTAGATGCTCTAGTGAGATCGTAAAAAGGTATTTATTTAACATATTGTGAAATAATCTTAAGATTTCATTTGTATTTTTTTTTGGAATTAAAGAGTCATGGATATGCCTTAGCTTTGAGATATTAAGGATAGGCCAAGATATTAGTTTAAGAAGCATCCTTTTATACTAATGGAAGACGACATTGCAAGAAATTTTTCTTAAACCCCTAAAGGTGTACTACACGTGGAAGATATTAGGACCTACATAAATTTAAAATTATATTGAATTGGAGATGGAGTCATAGGTTCATAGCAAGACAAGGTTTACAATGATGACAAAACACTCAAACCAAGATTTAAACATCTAACAAACCCAAACATCCAACAATATGTTGATTGTAAGAATTTTAGGAACAAGAATAGATAAGATTTATTTTTAAGTAGAATCCATGATGATGTGTTCTATATTTTTGAATAATCTATTATGATAACTAAGGGATTGACATACTTAGTGATTATTTTAAACAATGTTGGCACAATTCCAATGGCTACTAAGCTAGTGAAGAAGGAAGTTGAGAATAACACAAGCACTAAGTGGGATAGAAGAACTATGACATTACCGTATGTAAGGAAAACATATGTGAGGTTAATTGCAAAGATACCTAGGTATACTATACATTACAACACTAGACATAATTTAGTTGGAGCAGGAGTAATTCAAACTATTTATAAGATGGTAATTGATAGGGAACACTTTGATGTATGTGAGATTCTTAGGTAATAGATACTTGAGAACTCGAGGACAATAAAAATTGAAAAACATCAACCTTTTAGATTTGGATCATTGACCATGCATATGTTCTTTCATATGATGCAAAAATTTCCTAACATGACTCCTACAAAATGGGTAACTAATGAATGTACTATGGAAATTATCACTAATTACTATAACATGTAGTTCAAAGGTGATTTCACAACATACATAAATTAAATGATCAAGAAATTTCAAATAGAGATGAAACAAAGGTATATAATTCCAAGGATAGTAGTAGAAAAATATACAGAGACCATGTGATGTCCCCATATTAGTATATAATTTAAATAATAAATAAATGTTTTATATAAAGTAATATTAATCATGATATTAAAATAATAATATTTTTATAAAGTGATATTACATTCTAATTATATAATAATATCATATCGTGTTATAATAATAATAATAATCTAATATAATATATCAACGCACTATATTAATAAGTATTATAATCTAATAATATAGTTGATATATATATATATATATATATTTTGTGATATTATTATATATAAATAAAATTATAATTATATTGATGATGTTAAAATAACTAATAATATTATCTTAAAGAATATTATTACCCAAATTATTATATTTTGAAAGATATAAATATTAATTAGTATAATATAAGCAAATATAATGTTACCATTTATTTTTTATTAAGAGTGATTGAAAATATAACCTAAATATTAAATATAATTATATTAAGTATCAAAATATAATAATTATAATTAATTTGTAGTATATTATAAATAAATTCAAATATTATATGTGATTACAATCTAATGACCGTAATGTTCCCATTTCTATAATAAAATTTAATAATCAATAAAAAAATAAAATAATAATATCCTATGAAATAAATAATAATTTTCTAATGAATAGTATAAATACATATCCAAAATAATTTGTCATTGATCTATTATACAAAGTGAAACATTATCATAACAATAATAATAATTATTATTCTTATAATGATAATAACAATAAGATTATAAATCAACCTATGATATGAATATAAACCAATTTGAATAGGACCAAAATCATTTTAATAAAGGAGATAACAATTATATTCGAGTAGTTATAATACACATCTAATGACCTTGGACATAAGCAAATCAATGAATTTGCTTCTTACTGACCATCACCAAGAGATCAATATATGCAATAATAGAAATTGATGTGAACTGGTCGATAATTGCAATTAATGGATAACCAATATAGAACTATTTATGTTAGGATGTGGTGCAGGAGCACGTCTGTGATAGGAAGGCAACCTGAAATATTAGTAAAATACACCAGTTTTGCCACAGGAGATTGTAGAAAATATTATGCAAAAGTTTTATAATGTTGAAAATATTTATTTATGAGAGAAATATGCACGATGGATGTGCCATATGTAATGAGAAATCTTTTGTAACTGAAAAGGAATCCATAGAATCATGCAACCGACAAGAATATGAAGAGTCATTTGTAACTGCCCAAAAAATAATTATAAAAAGGACATGATCGATAGAGAGAAAGAGAGAGCTCAGAGGGAGAAGAGAAAAAATGTAAAAATTTATCCCACCTTCTGGCTGTTGACAGTCATGGTGATAGTTGTAGTTGTTTTAAGTATTTTCAATAAATCTTAGAGTTCTATGTTATTGCATTTTCTATTTTTTATATACTCTCTATGATTCACGTTATCAGTTTAATGTATTTTTTGGGCAAATTTCATTTAGTATTGATTGAAGATTTCAAGTTTATCGATTTGGCATTCCATTTTATAATATGGAGAGAATCCATTTTTTTTCTAACCAAGGAATTGATTTCAATATGATTTACAAAAGGATGGAAAATGTGATCGGGTACTAAGAGTTTGGTAATTAAATTTGTCAAGTGATATAAAATTCAAATTTGAGCGTTTGGAAAGTTATGATTTCTTTCTAATTTGGCACAAGGAAAAATCAGATTTGGAAATAATATTCAGATTTGAGGTTTACCGGTTATATAGCATTGTGTTGATTAATAATCAGTTTGCAGTCAGTTTGTTGTTCCATTTTTTGTATTTGTAGATGACCAAGGCATCCATGTATTTTAATATAAATGAGGAAGTGGTCAGGTTGCACTAAGTTTCTACAGGAAACTGAAATGTGGTGACAGGAGGTTAAGAGAGTTCATGTCGCCTGACAGTTTTCACTGGGTATTGAGAAAGTTAGATGTTTAATAGTCTGAATGAGTTTATAATAGTTCTTGGAAGGTGTATGTGCCCCTTGAAGCAACTCAGTTGAGAGATTAATTTCCTCCTGAGTTTTCCAAGGTGAGGCTCTGCATCAAGATGCATATCTAATTAATTGCTTACATCTCTAATCCATGAATAGGGGTGTGTCTCTTCCAACTTGTCAATTCATCTTCACCTCAAGATATAACTGGTTAATCCCATATTTTAACAAAAATCATCAAATCAAAAGAAAGGACCAGGGAAACAATCATTGGAGAACACAAAATCGTTAAGGAGCATCTAATGATCGAGTGATGTTGGAAGACAGTACGAAGGCTCAAAGACATCAAACTTAGGAATACATAGTAGATGATAGCTATGCCCATAAACAAGTACAAGAGGTCTGAGTTATATTGAACTATTATGAAAACACTTGGTGACTGATTCAATAATGCAGAGGTAGCTAGAACAAATAAAAACAATCAAATGAAAAGAATAGGAAGCACACGTCAATAAGTTACTACAATTCACGTGAAGGCAATATGAAATCTAAACCTTTAACAAAAAGCCATCCGAAGAGACAAGGAAATCAATGGTGCAAGTATTTATTTGCATGATTAGGAAAAGTACATACGACAAAAAGGATACAATAAAAAAAAAAGTGAATGACCAAAAAAGGGTCTTTACAATTGGTATCAGAGTTGGTTTTCCTATTATCCTATAAGATTAGTATAAATTCACTCTTGTGTTAGATTGATAAAATCTTTTTTACAACTTGCAGTTAAGGTTGTTGTAGAAAATATGGTGGGCAATGACAAGTCCTTGTCAGGAATACACTTACTTTGTACAGTTGGTTGTTATCAAGAACCTTGCTCATGACTTCAAGATGCTGGTTGTTGGGCAGATGCCACGACACTAGTTGCGTCACATTTCGAAGGATTTGATTATGCAAGAGTATTGCAGAGATGGGCTGATCATGTCCTCTACAATGAACATAACATTTGGAGGGCACTCATTCTGTATGTATCAGCTGATGCTTTACATAAAGCTTTGGCAGTTCGCTGTGATTCACATGAACCTGACATAGAAACCATGTTTCTACTTACTTTCCATAAAATCAAAGCAAAAAATCATGTCTAAAAGGTCTGTAGATGGAAGAGTTACTGCACTGAATTTAGACAATTGTCAACAAGATGCCAAGTCCCTAGATTTGTCTAGTGAAAAGAACACAATGACTTCTTCCATTTGTTTACTACTTAAACAATTTCTACTTAACATGAATAAACCCTAACTAAGAAAATAGAAACCATACAACACTCTGAAATAATAGAAGTAATTCACCATGAAATCAACAATGAATCTGTGATTACGTTGACAAAATTTACACAATAATTTCACCAAATATCTTTTACAAATGATTTGAACATTAAGGCTTCAAGTACAACGAATGACACAGAATGATTCCATATCAACAACCCAAATTGTTTTGGATAAACCTAATAGGGATTTTGCCTTAACTACCCCTTGCAAGCATTAAATGCTGACCAATGATAAAATTGCAATGCATTGAATACATACTCTTGAGGATGGACCAATGAGAAATTAATCTAAAGAGTACTACAAAAAACTGTGAGGAGAGTCATAATAATGGAAGATGAGATACATTGTATTCCTCATAGCAGAGGCTATATGAGTGTTGTATGGAAACCAAAACAATGGCATGGAGACCTAAAATTGCACTAATAATTTCAATCATGTCTGAGAAATACAAATGAAGTCATGATGTTAAAATTTGATAAATATTAACTCAACTATATGCATTGAATTGACCATACTAGCTAGCTAAAGATAGTAAAGGAGGATAATAATTTTTTATTTTTATTTTTTTAGAGAAAAAAAAGAGACCCACCTTTTATATAACATATGCGCCATATTTTTCATTCATAGGAGAGGGAAATATTGAAGATTTTTTAATATGATCCTATATCTAGTGTATGCAGCGTCTTCATTAGAAGTCCTTGCTTAGCAGTGATTAACATTCAATTTATGGTATACAACACTTTTGATAAAGATAGGTGCTAATCAGAACTTGACAGATGATTATATTCATTAAGATACCGTGATATACATGCATTGGTATAGTAACTTTAGAGTATTGAAGGTTTCCATAGTGAGCATACGAGGGCAACACATGTATAAAATAAAATGAGCGACTACAAATGCCACAACTGGGAGTGGGACCTGCCTCCCAAGCCAGTGAGAGCCATTACATGGAGTAGGGAAAGTGAAACTTTGTTGAAAACAAGCAATCAAATTGAAGTTTGTTGAGAGTAAGAAGAAGATTGCAACTCTCTTTATCCGATTTGAGAAACAAAAATACGTTCCTCTATTAAAAATAATGAAATTATGATAAATCAACTCTGTATGAGATCATCATATGAGATTAAGATGTCAATCCATTAAAAGATGCAAAGATTGCATATCTGTCCATCAACAACATACAATATTAAAAGTATTGATGAACAAAAGGTTTCCATATATAAAATAGCAATTTGTGAAATTAAGTGGATATACGATGCGCCAACAATCTTTGCCTTCTTTCGAAATCCATTCCAGATAGCAACCTCAGTTCGTGCACTCATTTATATAGTGTTCAACAACTATAGGTGGTGTAATATGAGACCAATGGGCATATTCATGTTTACTTAAGGAATACTCAGGGAATATTGTAATCTCAATTGATGGTAGGTAAAGAAGAGAGTGGCACTCGGATGTTTATCTTTGGCTTATATTTATGTAGTTCAAAAAAGATACAATCACATGGATATTTAAGACAACAATCGATAAACACATGAACCATATAAAGGAATGCATGGATGAAATGATCCATCAACTAGAAAACTACCACCAAGAAAACAACAAATATTATTAACTCACATATTAGGAGGAATGGTAAGAGTTAGGGTGCCGATTCCTTTAAGAGAATGCTATTTAATAAATCTGATATTATATATCAAATGGTATAAGCAAGACTATATGGAGGCAATTTATGATTTGATGCATATGAGATAAGTATTTGTCATTATTGAGTATTGCATTTATTTACTCATCAGTTGAATCTCATTACTTACTATTTAAGTTATTTACTTGATCTATTCCTCTGAGATGTTAATGTGGAATATGAGAGGCAAATTATTATGAAATTCCACATCATCACCCTATCACACAAGGTGTGAGGTAAGCTATATATTGGCTTATATTGTTGTTTTGAATTTTTCTTATTAATATGAAATGTTGCAATGAAGTTTATATAACACAAGGAAATACAAAAAAGGAAAGATTCTATTAAGACATAGGCATTTTTGAGGTAAGTATATTATCCATTATAATGACTCAAATAAATTCATATCCATGCTCAATCTCCTTGTATAGAAGAAAAGAATAGGGATGCAATATGGGGAAGGCTTGTATAAACCCTGCCAACAAATCATTCCGAGATGGGTGGGATCAGCACCCCTATAGTAGCCTTGAGGTTTGACTAAGATGGGATCACATTGCCTTGAGGCCATTCCAATATGGGATCTTGCACTTGGATCCACAGAAACCTTGAGGAAGACCATTGAGTGTGGCTCTTAAGCAATTTTTTTACATCCCTTAAGTGTTCTACTTGAATAAATAATGATAATAAGGGTCTATTTCTCATCCACATTATGATCTCTTAAGATAGGGAGTTGGTGGAGGGAGAGGCAGAGTAAATTCGAGCACCTGACAGATATCCTCCAGGGAACCGCTTGTAGCTAGTTTCACGCACCCTCTACATCGTCAATCTACCATCTCAAGATGATCATAATAAGGAGAGAGAAAGATTCTTGTGCCAAATAATTATGTTCATTTGATTAATGTTCTCGTCCACATTATGATCTCTTAAGATAGAGAGTTGGTGGAGGGAGAGTTAGAGTAAATTCAAGCACCTAATGGATATCCTCTAGGGAATTTCTTGTAGCTTGTTTCATGTGCCCTTTGCACCGTCAATCTACCATCTCAAGATTATTGTAATAAGGAGAGAAAGTTTTCTATGTATTATAGAAGAAATCTTTTAGATGATCTAAGTAAATTAAATTTAACACTCATCTTCTCATCCACATTATGATATCCTAAGGTAGGGAGCTGGTGGAGTTAGAGGTGGAGTAATTTTGGACACATGACAGATATCCTCCAAGGAATCGATTGTAGCCTGTTTCACACGCCCTCTGCATCTTAAATCTACCATCTTATGATGATCATAATAAGGAGGGAAAAAATCACCATGAGACTCATCTTATTTTGGAGCTCTTATATGCTAATAATTATTTGTGTGTGCAGGATCCATGATCAAAAGGCCTATTGGGGAAGTATATTTTAAATCCTTCCCTTTACTCTACTTCATTGTGAAAATTTATAAAGAATGTATGATGTGTCTACCTCGTGTATGCTTCATGTCTTCATCTGTCTTCATCGTGTCTACTTTGTGCCTTCATTCATCATCTGTCTACATCGTGTATGCTTTGTGTTTTCATGCATTCATGTGTCTACTTCATGTTTGCTTCGTGTATTTATGCGTCAATACTTATATTCAATATATGCTTATATTTTCCTACATCATAAGGATATTAACATTACAAGTAGATAAAAAGGAACTTGTCAACAAAGAAGACAATAATCAAAATTGAAGAAACAAAAATTCTAAATAATAAAATTTTCTTATTAATTAAAGTTTTGATATATGCGAAAATGCCGATTTCTTCCCTGCCTGCGAAAAACCCTCGAAGGAGATTTTTGAAAAAACATAGACATGGAAACCCCAGCGGCCAAGGGCCAAATTGGCAAAAATTTTCATCAGACATTACTTTGCATTGGCAATAGAAGAATCATCAAAGCTCACTTGATGATAGATACACAATAATCACAGCTAATAGATTTGAAATTTTCAAACACAACTCAGATGTGCCTCACAGCCAGGGACAAACCAGAGGGAATATAGATTGTAAGGATATTAATTCTGCCCAACATCCTCTTCCACAGTTATCTGCCTCCCACATCAAGGTAAATATAAACCCAATTCATCAGATCTTTATCGTAGATCAGCTAGACAATCAAATTCGTATTTTCAACTTGACAAAATATGCCCACCCAAAAATTTCCAAGTCAAGGGTTCCAAAATCTCCACATTCAGGATCACCCTGGGTAGTAAAGCCACCTTCTAAGCCAATTTCTCTAGGATCTTACATCCCCCCACATCGCAGAAACCATTTTTCACCACCCCCATTGAACCCTAGCCCGCACCCTAGGTCATCTCGCAATAGAAGGGATGAAATTGTCAAAATCGCACGCAAAGCAGTTGAAGCCTCTTGGGATAAATGTCTAAAGAGAGGTATCTTTGCTTTATGGAATGGACCATGGGACGATTTCCCTCTGGTTCTTGACTAGTTGGAGGAGCATTGTGAGGACCAGGTAAGTATTACTACCTTCTTAGATAATATTCTATTCTTGCAATGTTCAAATGAGTCCATTAAAAAGGAATTTCTGTTAGTATCTGAATATTGTTTTAATGGTCACTATGTTAAATTCATAGAATGGTCTCACAATTTTAAAATAGAACAATTAGAATGTTATCTGCCCTCCTAGTTTGTTTTGCCATCCTTGCCTCCAGAGCTCTGTCATGAAGATATTATTAAAGCTATAGGGTCTGAGGTAGGAGAAGTCAGAGGCATTGATGCATCTTTTTACTACTGTAATGATGTTAAGGTGCTGATCAATGTTAGGTTTAATCATCCTATGGAATTCAATAAAAAACTTAAAAATAGTAAAGCATCCTATGATATTAAATTTTAGATATATAAAAGAAGAATAGTGAACATATTAAGATTTGATGAAGTCCATAAAATTATGCCCAAGATCCTCCCCCTGACCTCAGATTTTAGTATCAATTTCCCTTGGTTAAGAGCAATGGAAGAAAAAAAAATAGAACAATGGAGGAGTAGATCTCATCGTCAGAAATGTAGAGTCAGGATGTTAAAAAAAAATGGTCAATATCCAAAGCCTCAGACAAGGTCTTATCTGATAAAAGAAGGCTTAATTTTTTTATAGTATCTAATACTAAAGAGGATACAGAAATGGGACAGGATGAAATTTTCCCAAAAGACAGAAAGGAAAGAAGAAAAAATTTGCAGATAAGCATAATAAGGAAAATTTCTCAAAGAAAAGAGCTTCAACTTCTATAGGGAATACAGATAAAGATCTAGAGCAAGAAATAGTGATACATAAGGACACTACAGAACACAAGGAAAGGTGCAACTCGAAGATTGGATTTGAATGGAATCATGGAGAAATAGATGATATAAAGGGGTCCTCCGCACAAATAAATCAGAAGGAGCTTGTTGGGAACAAGGGAACTGAAGGACAAGATAAGATACAGATTAGAACTATAGAACCAGTGGGTTATCAAGATCTAGGGGAGGTAGAAAATGATTTTCTCTTCTCCTCTCCCATGGTTAGGATGGAAAAAAGAGATTCAAGGACAGATAAACAAGACTCACTGCAGATGGAAAATGAGGCAGAGATATCCACCCCAATAACTAAAGAATTCAGAGGATTTTCAAAATTTTGGCAGACACCTAGTGAGTTCCCAACCTCACCTCTCACCCCAGTAGAGGTCCAGTCACAAACACAGATTGAAGGTAAAAATCTAGTAGGATCTATTGTCGAAGACTTTCAGTTTTTTCTAAATAAGGACTTAGAATTCACACCAGAGGCTGGAGTGATAGAATATAAAGATAATAGTCTTGAACAACTATCAGAGGAGCTTATATAGGTCTTTGATCATGATGACTTAGAGGAAAACACCACCCCACAAAAAGAGACGTTGATTCAAAAACTCATCAAATTGGGAGGAGATGGCTACACAACTGAGGACCTCCAAAGGGACATTAGAGGGATCCAGTTGGAGGACAGATTAATGAAATAGGACAAACAAATCAGGGATAAAACAAAACTTAGTCAGACAGGGGACAGGACAAACATGGAAGATGTGACAGAAATAGAGATTAATGAATTGGAAAAGGATGGACTAGGGAATAAAATATGCAGGGAATTAGAACTGAAGAGTTTGATAAAATAGAGGAATGTACCTCATCAACAACACAAGAACAGGACATACTTCAGCAAGAGTTTGGCATTCATATGAATCAGGAAGGAATGAATTCTCCAATTTATGGTAAGCCTAAAGGAAAAAGGGGTAGGAAATCATTGAAGGAAGTTAGAGAGTCTTAAGGTCTAGCTAGGGAACAGAGGAAAATTGATGAGATTCTAAATATGGGGAAGGGGAAGGACCTTCCCAAGGCATCATGGAGATAACAACATGGAACGCTAGGGGTCTAAATTCCCCCAGCAAAAAAAGATTAATTAAAGAATATTTAAAAAGCTTTAATTCAGATATAATTTTAATTCAAGAAACAAAACTTAATAAGGTAGAGGGTTCTAAACTAAGTACAATGATAGGTTTGTGGGATTCCATCTTCATAGAAGCAATAGGTGCTTCAGGTGGCATGGGAATTATCTGGAACTCAAGGAAAGTAGCTTTAACGAATCTAGTGAATAATAATAACTGGCTGTGTGCAAGTGTACAGAGTCTAAAATCAAATATGAAATTTATTCTTATCAATGTGTATGGACCTAACAATATGATAGGGAAAAAAGCTGTTTGGGATGAACCAAGCTCAGTTATTACAGAGTTCAAAGATAGTCCTATTATATTAGGAGGTGATTTCAACACGATTTTAAGTTTGGATGAAAAAGTAGGGGGTACTCAACACCTTTCTCTTTCTTCTGCAGATTTCAAATTTTGGATTGATAAACATAGTTTATTAGAAATCTCATTAAATAATGGTATATTCACGTGGAATAATAGAAGAAAGGATAATGATTATTTTGCAAAAAAACTTGATAGATTCTTTTTTATAGGAAATCTCACTGACTATAATAAGGAATTTCAGTCCTCCATCTTGCCTCTCACAGGATCGGACCATTTTCCAGTTTGTATGGAGATTTTTGAACCCTCTAAACCACCTAGGAACCCGTTTAAGTGTGAAAAGATGTGGTTTCAAGATCCAAAATTTCTTGAACTTGTCAAGATATGGTGGAATCAAGTGAAATTTACTGGGTCCAAAATGTTCATTTTTGTCTCCAAACTCAAACTGCTGAAAGAAAATATGTTAAGATGGAATAGAGAGCACTTCAACAATATTTTTAGAGAAAAATTGGAAACTAAAGAAAAACTGACAAATCTGAATCAAGAAATTATAAAACATGGTATGAATTATGAGAAATATATTTTAGAAAAAGAACTCCTCATGAAATAGGAAGATATCCTTTCAAAAGAAGAAACTTTCTGGAGACAGAAATCCAGGGAAAAATGGCTAGAGGAGGGAGATAGGAACTCAAAGTTCTTTCACAACTCAACGATTTATAATTGATCCCTAAAAAAGATTACTAGTAGTATGACTCCATAGGGATCGCACACAGAAAACCCACAAGAGATAGTAGATATGATAATAAGATATTTCAAAAATTTACTTAACAATTTTGAAGGCTCCAAAAGGGTGGCCCAGTCCTGAATGCTTGAATTCATCCCAAAGCTGGTCACTACGGAAGACAATAAAAATCTAAATAGACTAATTACTTTGGAGGAGGTTAGGACTGTGGTCTTTAGTATGAGCCCAAAAAAATCCCCTGGACCTAATGGGTTCCAAGCTTTTTTCTTCCAAAAATGTTGGGACATATTAGGGGAAGGCTTATGGAGAGCGATTAAAGCCTCACAGAATGGCGATTACTTATTAGCGGAAATCAATTTCTCCTTCTTCACACTAATCCCTAAGAAGGAGGATTCGAAACATCCTGGAGACTTCCACCCTACAGCTTTGTGTAACATGATTTACAAAATATTTTCAAAAGTTATTGCTAATCGGCTCAAGGTAATCATGCCAAGATTGATCTCTGAAGAACAAACAAGCTTTTTTCTAGGAAGATCTATCTTGGATGAAATACTCATAATTCAGGAAGCCATCCACTTGGCTGTTATAGATAAAGAAGCATGTATGTTTATGAAACTAGATATACAGAAGGCCTACGATATGGTGGATTGGCATTTTCTTTGTAAGGTCTTAGAAGCCTTCGACTTTTCTCAACAATTGGTAAATCTCAATTTTAAATTTATCTCTACTCCAAAAATCTCAGTTCTTATAAATGGGATGCCTGAAGGCTTTTTTGAAATCTCTAGGGGCATTAGGTAGGGAGATCCCTTATCTCCCTCTCTCTTCATCCTAATGGATGAAGCTTTCAGGAGAGTAATCTCCGACGCTTACCAGAAAAGGAAAATATTTGGTATTTTTATAACCAGAAATCTCCCTAACATTATGCATCAATAGTATGCAGATGACACTATTTTACCTAGCAAGAGCTCAGTCCAAGAGGCTATAGGGTTTTAAAATATACTTCAACATTATACAGATGCTTCAGGTTAGAAGGTAAATAAAGAAAAATCGAAAATATTCTTCTTGAATACGTCGCCTAAAATGGAAAATAGGATATGTGGGATCATGGGATATAAAAAAGGTAAGTTCCCATGCAAGTATTTGGGTATATCTTTGGAAAAGAATTTGAGATTCAACAAAGTTTGGCAGGACACAATCGAAAAGGTGGATAAGCGGATTGGAAGTTGGAAAAATAAGTGGCTCTCCAAGGCTGGCAAGATCACTAAGATCAGATCAGTCCTTTCAGCCATTCCAATTTTTCCTATGACATGCTTTCCTCTAACCAATTGGATGTCTAAAGGATTTGAATCCAAACTCAAGAACTTCCTTTGGAAGGACAAAGAAGATGACAAAAAACTTGCCCTTATTAAATGAGACAATTTATGCAAACCTATAGAATTTGGTGGTTTAGGGATAAAGAAGCCTCAATGGAAAAATGAGGCCTTGGGAGCTAAATTAGTGTGGAGGTTATATCAAGAATGTGATAAAAAATGGGCCAAAATTTTATTTCATAAATATTTGGATCTGAGGGACCCAGAATCGCTGTTCAGAACGAGAAAAATAACTAAAGGTTCAGATTTTTGGAATTTCATATCAAAATGTCGAGGAATTATCAGCAAATATCTAACTTGGGATGTAGCGGCAGGGGATAAAGCCTTGTTCTGCGAAGACTCTTGGGATGGCTACCCCTCTATTCACGCTTCCTCCAACTTAGAGAACCTTATAATTAAGCTGAAATCATTATGGGGTAGTAAGATAAAAGATTATAAAGTTAAAGAAATGTCGGATGGGGAATTGAGATGGAGATGGCGCACTTTGGATGGCTTAGATCTTGATCCAGATTCAGTTGCAACCTTTGAAAAGATTATCTCTACTAGGAAAATTAAATAGTCTGAAAGGCTAGATAGTCTTATATGGCTTGGAGCAAAGGATGGAATTTACAGAGTGAAACAAGGGTATCAGGATATCATTCACTTGCAGCATTGGAACTCTGTGCAAATCCCACTAAAATTGTGTTGGGATCCAGCTTGTCTTTCTAAATCTAGTTTCTTTTTGTGGCTTGCCCTTCAAAATAGAGTTTTGACCGTAGATAGATTAACTAGATTTGGTATTTTAGGTCCCAACTGGTGTGTCATGTGTAAACAGAGCAATGAAGATGTAGATCATATTTTCCTCAATTGCCCCTTCACTCAAAATTGTTGGGAATGGATTAAGTCTCGACTCAAGTGGACAACCCCCCTTTAGAATTCCCTTAAGGGGTTTCTCTATTCTTGGCCCATGCATATGGTCCGTGGGGTCTATAGAAAACTTTGAAATATTTTCCCATCTCTAGTAGTATGGGAATTATGGAAAGAAAGGAATCATCATATTTTTCAAGACAAAGAGTGGAATATAGACAGATTTTTACTAAAACTAGAAGTCTCTATAACAGAGATAATGAATGCCTATCTTAGGAAAACCTCCCATGAAGAAGGTTCTTTCTCTTTTTGGGATGGACTTTTGAAGAAATAGTGGTCTAGTTTGATTAATCCACCTTTGGTATATGCATCTAGCAATAAGGAGGCAAGGGTAAATTGCAAATGGGTCCCTCCTCCCAAAGGATGGCACAAACTGAACTTCGATGGTGCTGCAAGAGGTAATCTGGGTATAGCTGGTGTAAGTTGTATCATAAATGATGAGGATGGTTGTTGGGTAGCAAAGTTAGCTTCACCTCTTCCTTCGACTTCAAATAACATGGCAGAACTCGAAGCTCTAGAGAAAGGTTTACAACTATGTCATAAATTAGGCCTATCCAAAATCTCCATCGAAGGCGATTCTCAAATCGTCCTTAATGCCATCAGACAAAAAAAGACCCCTAATTGGGTTTTGAACTCAAAACTCCAAGAAATGCTACTATTAGTGGAAAATTTTGAGGAGGTTCTGATTAGCCACATTTACTAAGAAGGTAACTCGCAAGTTGATGGACTCGCTAAAAAGGGTGCGGATGGAGAATCGATTCTTTTATTTAATTCAGATTTTCTTCCATCTTTGTAGTAATTAGCAATATAAATATATATATATACATAGATAGTAATAAATATTTATACATAGATAGTAATATACATTTACATATATATATACATATATATATATACATATATATATATACATATATATATATATACATATATATATATATATATAAATATACATATATATATATATATAAATATACATATATAAATAGATTCATATATACAAATTCATACATATATATAAATAGATAAATAAATAAATATATATATATATATATATATATATATATTTATATAAATGAGAGTATATACATATATATACTCTCATATATATATATTTACATACATACATATATATAGATTATTATATACATATATATACATAGATAGTAATATATATTTAAATATTCATAAAGATATATACATATTTAAATATTTATATACACAGATAATCATAAAGATACATATAGATATGTATATGGAATTACATAGAATTTAGTCTAAAACTTCATAACTAAAACGAAAGAAAAAGATAGAAAAGAGTTTCAATAATTACTAAACCTAAAATCAAACTAATTTATCGTCCAAACAGCAATTATTCAGGATGAGCCCTGGTTGTTGACTTAGGGATAGCCATGATGCAAATTGCTCCATTTAATAGATGATTTGTTTAGTTCACAAGAATTCAATGTTTATTAACTCACACTTCAAATAAATAATTATCTAATATATATTAATTTTCAATTAGCTTTGTCAAGGAAGCCCCCACATTAAACAAATTAATTAATATAATTTATTAGCAGTATCTTATCATTAGTAGTATGAATAGTAATTTTTTAGTTAAATTTACCCACTAATACATAGAGCATCATGATTTGATCTCTAATAACAACAACCCTATTAATAATCTTTCGATTAGTCTATAAGTAATAATAAAATCGATATTTGCAGCCATATTTCATTTACTATTTTAACCTAGAGTTCGAAGATTTTATTAAATCATCCTATATATAGACTGGAGTGATATTGGTACTGGTGAGGAGAAATCTGATCAACCTCTAAACAGATTTCATCTAGGAATCAATTACCAAACACAGACACTAGTGGTTTGAGATAATTATTGGAGCAGGGTCATGTCTTAGTTAGTTTTTTATAAGGTAGTAGCTACTAATGTAAGGCATAGGAGATTATCCTTTTCCATTCTCTCACTGACTCTTACTTTGGTCTTGCTGGCACCTTCCAGCTGTCTTCTAGTTGTTATTATTTCCAAGTGGGGATCTAGGTAGTTATCATTATTTGATAAGGCTTGAGGGATTTCGGCATATGCCAACTACCACAACTAATTAAAACTTCGAAGCATGTGATCAGACATTCATTGATAAATATGAGGACCTGAGATCATTGCCATTTAATGTGTTCATTTTTGCTTAAGGATTGCACAAGATAGGTCAAATGATGATGGGTTTCAAATAATAAATGAAATTAAAGCCGTGGGCAGTTTTCACTATTCTAAAGTAGATAGGGCTTCTCTTCCACTGTGTAATTTCCTTTTGCAAAGATGGAATGCAATGTGTATGTATACCATACAACAGAGAACAAGACAATGGCCTTTCTCAGGAAGGTAACACTAGAAAGGTGGAACCGTCTCCTAAGAGCAGTAGATGATATGACTTGATTTGTTGTGAGCAGATCGATAGGGGAAGATGTTTTTGATTATAGGGCTACCTGGAGAACCAACAGTTCCATTATTGGCTCCTTCATTGGGGTTATGGTTAGGGTGAAGATTGAAAGGGAAGAAATTGTGAGACTCTGTTTAGATATCTTCAATCCTGTTTGGAGGCGAGGGTTAGAGAAGGCCGTCTTCAACATCAACAAAAAATTTAGGATACCTTTCCCTAAGAAATATATGGGTCTTCCCCTAGGTGCAGAGGAATTAAAGACGGCCCTGCGAAGACAATGCCTCATGGTTAGGGATAACCAGGCTTTTCACAGGGAATGGCCTCGAATGGAAGCTAGCATTGACTTCCTCCTGCACTAGCGAAGTATTAGGGAAGCTGAGAATTTGGAGTGGGTGGTCAAGTACATCAAGATGTTTAACTCTTATGTGCATCCAGGAGTAGTCTTCAACGACCTAAATGCTTTGGAATTCAGCATTCTCAATGTGGAAAAGACGAGTAGAATCAAAACGGATTATGTTCTCCCCCCCCAACGTTGTCTTCGACGACCCAGACTCAGTCCCAGAGGTGATAATGGTCACTTGGAAATGAATTTTTCTTGCTTATTACCATTTATATCCAGCAATGAGATATTGCTGCACTGTATATAAATAAATAGGTCAATGTTGTAAGTCTATAGGTATAACTCTATTTCTCAACATAGTATAGTATAAGGGTGTGATGTAAATCTCAGGTATAGTGCGAGGTAAACATGGATAAGGTGTGAAATTAGTATACTCTAATATGATGTAACTTCATGAATATTAATATAAGTATATTATAATCTATTTGGTGTATTTAAGGGGCTAGTTAATTCTACCCTGCATAATCTGCTTGATCATTGCAACTCTTTAAGAATTGTAATATCTGATTAAAGCATTACCTTAACTTTAGGTTTCTGCCTGTTTAAATGGAGCTCTAAAATAGTTATGGGTTGCAGATAAATAGAGGCAATTGGCTCTCTTTCACTGATAAAAATAGTTATTTCACTTATAATAGAATAGATGATGCTTTGTCCCAGTAGTTTTAAAGGAATTCTGTAGATTGGAGTTTTGTTAATCACAGGCTTAATCAACATAAATCTATGGTCTTTCTTGTTGAATTGTATGACTTTTCACGAGCCCCATTGACATTCCTAATTTTATAAAATAGGGGATTCGTAGTAGGACCTTCTTGGTCACTCGATAATGTGTTTAATGCTAAGTTGATAGAGCTCGAAAGCATGGTTTGGTATCTCTCCTAGTGGCTGGACTATGATCTTGGGAATAATAGGGTTAAACTGAGGGGATGAATTTAATGGTTTTGCTTACGTATAGAGCTAAATATTAGTTTTGAACTTGGTTTATGTGAAGCGTGGATAGCAAGTAATTAATCCCGATCAGGGATTAGGGTTTAAATTTCCATAGATCTATTTCGCTATTGATAGATATCTTTTATTCCTTCTAGACATTGCTAGTACAATATGACTAATTAACATGATCTAAGATGTGGATGAGTTTATGTTTCTTATTTTGCCTTTATTAAATCAGGTTTGATAAGGTTTATTTATGGTTTTTCTCAAAATGATTGACTAAATCTACTAATGATCTATGTTATATGAAGTAGGATTCTTCAAACAGGAATTTGATCTTGGACCCTTTGTGCCTTTAGATGGCAGAAGTATTTACTGAGACTAACCCTAAATGGGAATGACCATGTGTAATTATATGTAATAACCCTAAAATACATATGTAATTATATGTATTTTTGTCTGAGTGTTCCAGCTCGCTCTCTCAATTATAGAGGAATTTGTATATATCTCCCTTTCAACCCAAGGATAACTGGCATGTAGGATAAGTGAAGAAGATCTCATGTTTTATAAAGGTTATAGTCCAGTAGATGGGAAGTAATCATAGTTTCTAATTAAGGTGTGAAGAACCGTTAGGAATGTTTGAAAGACGTTCATCATGGTGAAGTTTTAAAGGAATTCTGTAGATTGGAGTTTTGTTAATCACAGGCTTAATCAACATAAATCTCTGGTCTTTCTTGTTGAATTGTATGACTTTTCATAGGCCCAATTGACATTCCTAATTTTATAAAATAGGGGATTCGCAGTAGGACCTTCTTGGTCACTCGATAATGTGTTTAATGCCAAGTTGATAGAGCTCGAAAGCATGGTCTAGTATCTCTCCTAGTGGCTGGACTGTGATCTTGGGAATAATAAGGTTAAACTGAGGGGATGGCTTTAATGGTTTTGCTTACATACAGAGTTGAATATTAGTTTTGAACTTGGTTTATGTGAAGCGTGGATAACAAGTAATTAATCTCAATCAGGGATTAGGGTTTAAATTTCCATAGATCTATTTTGCTATTGATAGATATCTTTTATTAGAATCTTTTATTCCTTCTAGACATTGCTAGTACAATATGACTAATTAACATGATCTAAGATGTGGATGAGTTTATGTTTCTTATTTTTCCTTTATTAAATCAGGTTTGATAAGGTTTATTTATGGTTTTCCTTGGAATGATTGACTAAATCTACTAATGATCTATGTTATATGAAGTAGGATTCTTCAAATAGGAATTCGATCTTGGACCCTTTGCGCCTTTAGATGGTAGAAGTATTTACTAAGACTAACCCTAAATGGGAATGACCATGTGTAATTATATGTAATTTAATGTATTATATGTCATTTTATGGCATTTTATGTGATCCGGGGTATGCCCCGATGGATTTGTAATAATACAGGACATATTTCCTAGGCAAGACTGGAGGTTTTCTTCTTCGTTCTTTCCTACCAGTGTCTGTTTGAACGAAGTAACACTTTGTACCATTTTTTTTCATTATATATTCTAAGGCCTTGGCTGTTTACCAATAAAAAAAAAAAAAAAAAACATTACAAGTAGATAGTCTTATAAGTTGTCTTTGCTTGAGGACAAGCAAATTCGAGAGGGGAGGACTGTGACGTCCCCATATTAGTCTATAATTTAAATAATAAATAAATGTTTTATATAAAGTAATATTAATAATGATATTAAAATAATAATATTTTTATAAAGTGATATTACATTCTAATTATATAATAATATCCTATCATGTTATAATAATAATAATCTAATATAATATATCAACGCACTATATTAATAAGTATTATAATCTAATAATATAGTTGATATATTATTAAATTAATATATTATAATATAAATATTTTGTGATATTATTATAAATAAATAAAATTATAACTATATTGATGATGTTAAAATAACTAATAATATTATCTTAAAGAATATTATTACCCAAATTATTATATTTTGAAAGATATAAATATTAATTAGTATAATATAAGCAAATATAATGTTACCATTTATTTTTTATTAAGAGTGATTGAAAATATAACCTAAATATTAAATATAATTATATTAAGTATCAAAATATAATAATTATAATTATTATAATTAATTTGTAGTATATTATAAATAAATTCAAATATTATATGTGATTACAATCTAATGACTGCAATGTTCCCATTTCTATAATAGAATTTAATAATCAATATAAAAATAAAATAATAATATCCTATGAAATAAATAATAATTTTCTAATGAATAGTATAAATACATATCCAAAATAATTTTTCATTGATCTATTATACAAAGTGAAATATTATCATAAAAATAATAATAATTATTATTCTTATAATGATAATAACAATAAGATTATAAATGAACCTATGATATGAATATAAACCAATTTGAATAGGGCCAAAATCATTTTAATAAAGGAGATAAAAATTATATCCAAGGAGTTATAATACACATCTAATGACCTTGGACATAAGCGAATCAATGAATTTGCTTCTTACCGACCATCACCGAGAGATCAATATGTGCAATAATATAAATTGATTGGAACTGGTCGACAATTGCAATTAATGGATAACAAATATAAAACTATTTATGTTAGGATGCATATCTAATCAATTGCTTACATCTCTAATCCATGAATGGGGGTGTGTCTCTTCCAACTTGTCAATTCATCTTCACCTCAAGATATAACTGGTTAATCCCATATTTTAACAAAAATCATCAGATCATAAGAAAGGACCATGGAAACAATCATTGGAGAACACAAAATCATTAAGGAGCATCTAATGATCGAGTGATGTTGGAAGATAGTACAAAGTCTCAAACACACCAAACTTAGGAATACATAATAGACCATAGCTATGCCCATAAACACGTACAAGAGGCCCGAGTTGTATTGAACCAGAATGAAAACACTTGGTGATTGATTCAATAATGTAGAGGTAGCTACAAACAAATTTAAAAAATCAAATGGAAAGAATAGGAATCACACGCCAATAAGTTACTAGAATTCACGTCAAGGCAATATGAAATCTGAACCATTAACAAAAAACCATCCAAAGAGACAAGGCAATCAATGGTGCAAGTATTTATTTGCATGATTAGGAAAAGTACATACGACAAAAAGGATACAATAAAAGAAAAAAATGAATGACCAAAAAAGGGTCATTACAGACCATTTGCTTTATGGTAGAGATTGATTATACTTGCATAGAAGTAGTTGAGCCAAGACAAATTTTCATACATCCTATGAGTTATGAAGTAACTCAAAAAATGTTAGAAGGGTATGCCAAGGTGATGTTAGATTCACATATATGAAAGGGGGAGCAGTAGATAGATACTATGCATCAAAGGAGGAGTATGTATATAGGTATGAACTAATATGGTTATGTGTATAAATAAGATAAGTTTTGTATGATTAAAATATTGTCATGTCAAACAATGGCTCGCACTCATGCTCACACTATATTTCAATATGTTGTTGCTCCCACTCACACGCTCCATGATTTCATGGTTGGAGGTGGTTTTCCCACAATGACCCTCTTAGGGTCTCTAATTATTGGGGGAGGTCTACAATTTCTTATGTGGACATGGCTACTTTTGAGGTAGGTATCTGTGGTCCTACCTCTTCTAGGGGAGGGGGGTCATGTTCTTCGATGGTGCCTATCTCTGTAAGTAGCCCCATTGTGGTTAATCTTGATTTAGATATTATTGGTGATATTTTCAAAAATGTGGAGGATTTCTCTTCTACTACCACCATTTTTCATTTTAGGGGTTTTTGGCCCTCTCTTCCTAATTTACATGCTTGGATTTCTAAACATTGGGAACCCATCATAACAGATACACTTCAGATTTACCTAGTGGCAAGGGTTCTTTTTTATTGTGAAATTTGAAAATGTTGCAGATAGGAACACCATTTTGTGTAACTATTGTTTCTCTTGGGAGGAGTGGTTTCCCCTAATGGCCAAACCTTGGTATTAGGGGTTTGGTCCTCTTACTAAATCCTATAATAAAATACCTTTATGGGTAAGATTGTTGAATCTTCCCCTTCATCTTTGGCTAGATTCAGTTTTAGAGTCTGTGGGGGAGGCCATTGGGGATTTCCAGATGGTTGATACAAATTCTTCTGATACTTTTAAGTAAATGTATGCTCATATTCTTGTGGAGGTGGATGTTTCTAAGGGTCTTCTTGAACAAATTACTCTAGCTTCTTCAAATGGTTCTTGGACCCAAAATCTTGATTATGAGGGTATTCCATTTAGGTGTAGGAAATGTCATAAGATTGGTCATCTTTTTTTGTGTTGTTCCTTTGATAAGGTTAGATCAAATAAATCACCTTATTGGTGGTTGGGGGTTTTGTACCATCATTATATAGTTCAAAAAGTCTCTAAGGGAGGGGGTGTGGCAGATTGCTCACCTCATATTGATCATTCTTTGGCAGTTGCTATTGTTGCTGTCTTGGATGCTACAAATGATGTCTCTAAGGTGTCTTTGGTTCAAAATGTTAAGGTTTCCCCTTCTATTGTTTCTATCCCTATCTAGAACATTATTGTAATAGTTGGTTCAACTGGCTTATCTCATGTTGTTGTGGATATTGATGCCCACGTTTCTCTTGGGAGGGCTTTGTGGGCTAGTTGTGGTGCTATCCCTTTCCCTTTTGTGGTTACTAATGTTGTATGCCATTTAGTGGGTTCTCTAGATTGGAACATGGCCACTAAAAAGGTGGAGGATATAAGGACATCAGTTAAAGGGAAAAAGTTCAAATCCTCCAGACCTTCATTTGATATGTCTTTACATTATTAGAAGATTGGGCCAAAATGATCTTGTTGGTCCTTTGTTGTGTTTAGTTGGGTTGGTTTTTTCTCTCTTGTTGGGAACTATGGTGAGTTCCTCTAGTTTTTTGGGTGGTGTTCCATAATTATTTTAAGATCTTTCATTGCTATATCTTTCTTTTCTCTTTGTATAAGGTTTTGGGTCCTTTCAAAACCTATTTTTACTTAATCAACACAATATTGATATTTCGAACACATAGGCAAATTTTCTCTAAATATTTCCATCAATTCCAAAGGAAGAGATGTTAACCTCATAATGGTTTTTGACACTTGAGTGCCAATACACTTAACCACTTTCTATATTGGAGTCGAGTACACCATGTATGTCGAGCCACAACATGAGCTGAGTCAAGAAAGACTTTAGGTGCCGAGTGATCTTCATGTGTCGAGTAGTCTTTAGGTGCTGAGTGAAGATCAGGTGCTGAGTGAAGATCAAGTGCCGAGTGATATTCAAGTGCCAAGTCAAAAATGGTGCCGAGCAATACAAAAATGCAACAGGTGTCGAGTAAGCCAATTTGTTATTAGTGTCGAGCATTTGGAATCAGCAAGTGCCGAGTAACACAGAATGTACATATGAGTTTGTAACTTCATTGATTCATATGTAAACTATTTTCATGGCCGACATGTGATGAATCTCAAAGGATTAAATGATAAGATTGAATATTTTGTATTTCCTATGCAATCTACATGCAACCAATAAGAAAAATGGAGAAGACATGCAACCAATGGAATCAGTGCAAACAATGAGTGGGAAATAGAGATTGAATATGGATCATAGATCCATAACTAACCCTAAATCCTTGAATGTCTTTATAAGGAAGAAAAAATTTCATTGTAAAGAAGAGTGAGTGGATATACAAGGTTGTTAAAAGGAAAACTATTTTAGAGAAAAGAGTATCAGATCACAGAGGATCAAGATCAGAGATAGCAAATCAAGTGCCTGTATTCAGCAATCGAAGGATTAAGCCATCAGGTTTATCATACCTAATACTCTTTAGCCATTGTATTAGAAAGAAAACTCTATGATAATAGGTTAGCTTAGCAGCTATTTTGTAAATCCTTTAACAGGGTGACACTTCATGTAAAGTGTTTGTAAATCCTTTAACCAGGTCACTATTGATACAGTGTAAAGCCTTTGACAGGGCAGACCATCAAAAGTGGTTAAACATTATTACTGCAGTGATTTTGTGGGTATCATCCCCACCCCAATTTTACCTTCTTATTCCTGGACAGTTTCTGGGTTACCAAATCTTAAGTGTTATGTGGTGATACATATTTTTTTCTTATGATTTCTTAATGTTTAAATGCATGCAATTTACTTTCAGTTAAGAATTTTTAAAAGGTCAAAGTACAATACTTCTGATTCACCCACCCCCCCCCCCCCCCCCCCTCTTAGAAGCACTCTTTCCAATAAGATATTCCAACAATTGGTATCAGAGCACAGTTTCTCTCAAAGAGAAGTCTAACAACTTGGAGGAAAAGATCTAAGGATGGAAGTCTTCAAACTTGGAAAGATCATTGAAAACTAGGTGATAGATGTGCATCTCACTCTATAAAAGGTAGAGGAAGCTAGAGTGGAATTAAGAAAATCTTTAAAAAGAAGAAAGGAGATAGCCATAGCTGAAAATGACATACACTACAAGGAGATTGATACCACACAAGTGTTTGCCAATGGAGACACTAAAGAGTTTGATGCAGCAATAGCAGAACTGATGGAGAAAAACAAAGATCAAGCAGAGGAGATAAGATCTCTCAAGATGGAACATGAATCATAGGCCATAATGTTATGTAAAATCACTGAACAAAAGAAAAGAGCAGTTGAGGACAAAGTCATGATGGAAGATGACAAAAGAAATCTTGCAAACAGACTGGAAGAAAAGAGTACTGAATTAACAAGGACCTCAAAAGTGCAGATGGATACACTTGCTCAAATGATGAACCTTCATCATGAACTTAATATGAAAGATATTGAGATCTCTACTCTGAGGATGCAAAATGAACAATTACAGAATGAACTAAACAAAGAAAAAGAGATAGCAGAAAATCTCAACAAGTCAAGTGAAGCCATCAAGTATTTTGAACAGATACTGAAATTCCCAAGATCAACCCATGATACATCAGGGTTTGGATACAACAGCATTGAAGTTGGAGAATCATCAAAGAGTGTTGAGCAGAAAGATGACACAGGTAAGAATTCAAAACCCACTTGTCATTACTATAATAAGAATGAGCATACTGCTAATGTTTGCAGGAGTAGGAGATTCAATCAGCCAAATACACCCAAGAGCAAGAGCTACTATCACAAATGCAACATACAAGGACATATGACACAAAATTGCAAATCCAAAATTACAAGGACACAAAAATTTGATGGACACTGTCATAATTGCAAGAAGTATGAACATAGAGCATTTGAATGTAGATCAAAGCCTATCTGGACATCAAATCAACTAGCAAAATCAAAAGGAAGTGTAAGTCACTATCATTGGGATTACAACACCAAGTATAGCTGTCATTACTGTCAGGAATATGGACATACACCACAAAACTGCATAAGAACACATTTCAAAGGAAACTATAAAAGATGGTTGAATCAAACCACATGTTTTAGTTGTCTAAAAACTGGTCATATCAGTAGAAACTGTCCTACAAGGTCAAAGGCACCCAAGACTGAAGAAAATAAGGGCAAAGAAAAGATTGATGTCGAAAAGATAAGAGGGCAAATGAATAAGACTTGGAAAAAGAAAGATGAATGCAACACATCAAGTGGAGGGATCACTTCACCCAATGGGTCAAGTGATCACACTTCATCAAACTAAGCATGAGAAGTATATGGGACAGATATACAAAGCTATATCACACATCAGTCCCAAGACAAAGAAGTAATGCAAAGTATAAAATCTGCATAAGACAAGATGTCAAGACAAAATCTAAATGGTGTTGCCGAGCTATCTTTGGATGCCGAGTTAAAAACACATGCCGAGTTCCTATCAAGCGATCGAGTTGATAACTGATACCGAGTTGGTTAACTCCAATGGAAGCTGAGTAAAGTGAAAATATAGTGCAAGCCAAGTTAGGTTAAAAATTTTTAGAAGCCGAGTTGGCAGTTGAGCATTTAATGCGATGAAAATAGGGTATATTATCGTGATTCCAATTAGTTTTCCTCATCACGATCAAGAAGCAAAGAAGACAAAGAGAGCAAAGCAACTTCATAGTAGAGAATCCAGCATTTCAAGCAGATTGCAACATCTCTCAACGCATTTTCATCGATCTTGAGGTATTTCTCATTTGTGCCAAGTTACGTAGTTTCATATTTCGTAAAAAGGAAACCCTAGTTTGCATAAATGGCGTCAAGTTCCAAGAAAACCGAGGACAAAGAGTCATTTGAAGTTCAATTAGTGTCAAATGAGGTCAAGCAACTTGATTTTCATCACATTCCTGAAGTTGCATACAAAAATGACCCAACCAGAGCTCTTTCCCAAATACCCCAAGAGTTGTAATGGTTCAAGACATGAGAAGATGTTACAATTGCAAGATAGGAGCCCTAGGAGATATGGAGATAAGGAAAGCCTATGGGAAATTGTGCATAGATGGAGTCTTAAAAGATGAGTTCAAAATTGTTGAAAGAAAGGGTTTGACCCGAGTTTTGAGCTTTCCCACCATATTCAAAAAAGAATGGGTTAAACTTGTGTTAAGCAGAATTCATGGTGGAAGTTTGTGGTTGGAAGATATTCTCATCAAATTAATCAAAGAAATCATACATAGGGTAACTGGGTACCCTACCCTAGATCGGTTCAAAACCTTGAGAAGTGAATCGAAGGAGGTTATTAAAAAGGACACTGGTGCTCAGTGGAATAAGAGAGGAATGATAATTCACACCATTCAGGATCCTCTAATTGAGTTTTCTGTTAGAGTGATTGTCCATAAGTTCTATCAATCCACTAGACTCAATAGTGTGCCATGTATTGCAGTAGATGTAGGTTACAAATTGGTGAAAAAGGATCATACTTATGATCTTGCAGAACTGCAACTACAACAGATTACTAAAAACCTAGCTGCCATAAGAAGGACAAAGGGTGCTCAATGCAAATTTGGAGCAATTCTAATTTGTATATTCTTTTATGTTCAAAATGAGTTTTCCTCTTTTGGAAAATTTACATGGAGGAATGATAGGACTATCATTGCCCAAATCAATGAATATATAGAATAGACGAGAGAAAATTTTGAAACCCTGATGACAAGTTATTTTGAAGACTTCAAGAAATCCATGAAGTAAAGGGTGAGAATACCATTTTCTTTAGTAGAAAAACATGTTAATGATATATGCTTCTTGGTTGATATTGACTTCATATATATTCAAGCTGCAATTCCAAGAGTGAGATGGCTAAGGCCATTTGGATATGAAATCAATGTTGATGAGGCATCTGCAACAATAACTGCATTATTGGCAGAAGAGACAGATAAAAGTGCTCCACATTTTTGCACTTATGATGTGGTAAGATCAAAAATAAATATGGAATTAAAGACTGCTTCCACATTAAAGAAGAAAGACAAATTGTTAAAGAAAATTAAGAAGAAATTTGGTGAAGAAATTGAGGCTGAAGTAGAAGAAGAAGAAGATGACAATAATGATGATGAAGATGAACAAGAACAAGGCCCAATGGAATTAACTCAAGGCCTGGGTGAAGACAAGGAGGTAGGTGTAGAAGACAAAGAAGCCAAGGAAGCACCAACTAAACCTGAGTCAAAGAAAAGAAAGGCAACAGAACAGCCTCCAACTCAACAAAAACCAAAAAAACTGCCATGCCATCACCTCAAAAGCCAACAACCTGAGCTACAACAAGGGCCTTCACTCAAAAGGCTAAAGAGGAAGCTACAAAGAAGAAACCAATCAAGGAAACATAGGAAGAGCCAAGGAAAAGAAGAAGATATGTAGCTTAACCTGATACTGATGAAGAAGATCAATCTGAAAAGGTAAGCCATTCTTCAGTTGATGTAATATGTAAAAAGATTGGAAATGGTGATTTAAGTAATATAAATAAAGTTGATTTCAATAAGTTTACTAAAGAAGAATAGAATAGGATAGAGGAAACAATTTATGGAATGATGGCATAGTTCAAGTACACTCCACTTGAACTAGATGGACAATTGCTAAAAGAACTGTCTACAATTGTAGATGACAGATGGCATTTTTGTTTTAAAATGGAGAAGGAGATGAAGGAATCAAACCTAGCAAGCATATTGCCTGATTTGACTAAGGAACAAATAAAGAAAGAAATCAAAAGGCATAATACTAGGTTTACACCTAAGTACAGGGCATTCTTTATTCTCCAAAACAAGATGGAAGAAATTGTTCAGAGAACAATGAAATCATGGAAAAACTTGTATAAAAATATTGAAGATTTTCTTGAAGAAGAATACAAGGAAGAAGCAGCTACTCCACCAGAAGAGAGAAGAGAAAGGAGAGAAGAGAAGATAGTAGTAGAGAAGAGAGAAGAAGAAAAGAAAGAAGAAGAAAAGAAAGAAGAAGAAGAGAAGAAGGAAGAAGAAAAGAAAGATGGAGAGGAGATAGAGACACAAAAACAAGATGTAAGGGCAGCAGCTGAGTAAGAGCAGCAACTAGACTAGAGTGTGCAAGACACATAATTGCCACCCTCTAGCCCTCCTCATGTACCCATCACACCTATAGAAACTATAGCTATTACTGATGTTCCTGACACTTCTGGTTAGAATATCAATCCATTAACTACAGAAGATCTCAAAAGAATCCTTGACCAATCTAAACATCAAACAATATTATGTGCAGATCCAGTATTGGTCAGTATGGATGAACTGCAAAAACTAGTAGAAAGCATAGTTAGAGATAAGGTGAATCCACAAGAACCACCTTCCATCATCTCTATAGCTACTAGTGGTCAACCTTAAATGCACACAGTTATTTCAACAGGCATAATTGACACCTCAATACGAAAGCCGAGTGCAGCTGTAGAAAAAGGAACAGAACAAATAGGACAGACTATTACATGTGATCCTATAGCACAAACACAAGGTGCACTTCCTAAGATTACTATAATTGATCAAGGAAGTAGATAGCAGGAGGAGAAAACAGAGGAAACCCCTAAAGAGCAGGAGGCAATACAAACACTGATAAATTTTCCTACCTCGGGAACTCCTTCACAACAACCATTGCAAATTTCTATACCAAGATCTAGTACTACAAAAGTTGCATGGGTACTTCACTATGGAGACCCTAAGTTAGATGAGGAGATAGTCATACTAGGCTATGACTCAAAAACAATAATCATTGATCAAATCAATGAGGTGCACGAAGCGCTGAATAGGAGAAAGAGACAAGAGATACTCAAGGAGTATAAACAAAAGAAAACACTACATGAGATTAAGGACATCTTTATGGATGCTTTCAATTTGCAATCACTAGATGAGTCAAAGCATATCACAGAGCAATTATCAGATATTGTTGACCAGGTGACAAATGAAGAACAAGAAAAAAATGTAAAACTTATGGAATGGTCTGAAAAAAAAATTTAGGGAAAAGTAAATGAGCAAATATCAAGTCAAATTGCACTTTCCCAGGTTGAATTGGCAAAATTAATAGACAAAGTGAAAAAAAAAGGTACTTGATAATATATTCTCATTGTACAAAAAGTTGTGTGACTTTTCATACTTCACACAAGAGACAAGCCAAAAGATACTGAGCTTGGAGAGAAATTAAAACATTTCAAGCATACAACTACCAAATGATCCAGCTCAAAGTGAGAAGCATTTTGCTCAATCACTTCACACTCAGAAAGAAATAGTTGTATTAACAGCAGATAAGGCCAATATCAAGGAAAAACTGATGCAGCTACAATCCTCCATTACCCCACATTTGGAATTACTCCATAAGGAACAAGTCTATGCAAAAACTGTTCTCAAGAAAGATCCTAATCTTTCTACATCAGATGGACTTATTCATCTTGCTGCAGAGACTGCCATCTAGCACAAGTCACTGAAAATTGCTTTGAACAATTGGGATGTAGCTCTTAGGATGATTATGGAGGTAAACAACACATTTTTGATGAAATATGGTCTCAACCCTTAAAACCCTTTGACATAAGTGTCAAAAAGGGGGAGATAAGAATAAAAGGGGGAGTTACAATAATTTTGAATATCTTATTAACTAAGGGGGAGATACTATAAGATGCATAAGGCACAACCAACTCAAGGGGAGTTACAATAATTTTGAGGTATATATTGTAAGTTACAAATTTTGATCAAGTTTTCTTTAAACTCTGTATATACCAAATAGATTAGTGAATGTACTCATAAGGTCAGTTAAGTGTTTTTGTCACTCATGTCAAAGGGGGAGATTGTTAACCTCATAATGGTTTTTGACACTTGAGTGCCAATACACTTAACCACTTTCTATATTGGAGCCGAGTACAACACGTATGCCGAGCTACAACATGAGCCGAGTCAAGAAAGACTTCAGGTATCGAGTGATCTTCATGTGCCAAGTAGTCTTCAGGTGCCGAGTGAAGATCAGGTGCCGAGTGATATTCAAGTGTTGAGTCACAGATGATGCTGAGCAATACATAAATGCAACAAGTACCGAGTAAGCCAGTTTGTTATTAGTGTTGAGCATATGGAATTAACAAGTGCCGAGTAACACAAAATGTATGTATGATTTTGTAACTTCATTGATTCATATGTAAACCATTTCATGGCCGACATGTGATGAATCTCGAAGGATTGAATGATAAGATTGAATATTTTGTATTTCCTATGCAATCTACATGCAGCCAATAAGAAAAATGGAGAAGGCATGCAACCAATGGAATCAGTGCAAACAATGAGCGGGAAATAAAGATTGAATATGGATCGTAGATCCATACCTAACCCTAAATCGTCGAATGTCTTTATAAGGAAGACAAAATTTCATTGTAAAGAAGAGTGAGTGGATATACAAGGGTGTTAAAAGGAAAACTATTTCAAAGAAAAGAGTATTAGATCACAAAGGATCAAGATCAAAGATAGTAGATCAAGTGCCTATATTCAGCAATCGAAGGATTGTAAGCCATCAGGTTTATCATGCCTAATACTCTTTGGCCATTGTATTAGAAAGAAAACCCTATGATAATAGGTTAGCTTAGTAGCTATTTTGTAAATCCTTTAATAGGGTGACACTTCATGTAAAGTGTTTGTAAATCCTTTAACCAGGTCACTATTGATACAGTGTAAAGCCTTTGACAGGGCAGGCCTTTAACAAGGTAGACCATCAGAAGTGGTTAAACATTATTACTGCAGTGATTTTGTGGGTATCATCCCCACCCCAATTTTACTTTCTTATTCCTGGAGGGTTTCTGGGTTACCAAATCTTAAGTGTTATGTGGTGATGCATATTTGTTTCTTATGATTGCTTAATGTTTATATGCATGCAATTTACTTTCAGTTAAGAAGTTTTAAAAGGTCAAAGCACAATACTTCTGATTCACCCCCCCCTCTCAGAAGCACTCTTTCCAATAAGATATTCCAACAAGAGATTGTTAGAAATTTGGCTAAGGTAAGTACATGTATTTTCCATTAATGGAAACCCTATGCATGACGAAGACTAATTATGTAAATGATAAAGTTTTGGTATGTTAGAGTGAAGAAATATCTTAAGTATAACAGGGAAAAACAAGATACAAACATACTATTTTTGTCAGCATGCTTCATTGGAAGAACCTAATTGGCTATAATTTTGGGATATAGTAGAACAAGAATTATACTAGATATATGTATGTTCTCAAGTTAGTATGATAGTTGGAAAAAGTTTTGGATGAATCATAAGTTAACATTTTATTATCATAGAAGTGAGTGTACGAGAAAATTTTGATATTTGAACTAAGAAATTGAATTGACTTGTCAATTTAAGGAATTAGGAATAAAGGAATGAAATCCTATATCTTAACCCTTACCTAGAAGATATTAAAAATATGTTTTGGAAACATGTGAGTTAATGTCTTAGCCCAACTAATTAGAGAATTAATAAAAGGGTATAATGACATGGTATTTTGATAAGAAAAGTTGTCAATGTTTATGCTATGTTATGTGGATGATATGTGAGTCTTGTTTATCATGGAAAGCTTATGTCCTGATCAGAGAAGAGAATAGATTATATATGGGAATGAGTAGATGTAAGGGACAAAAAATGACTAATCAAATATTTGAGATATCAACATAGTCAAGTTTTTTGGAATTTTTTTGTATACTACTTGTAAAGTTGTATATTGTTGTAAGAGCAGTGAGCTCACCATTTTATAATATTTCTAATTATAGGGTTGATACTTCTAACAAGGTCAAGTCCTCTAACAAGGAAATATACACTATATGAATGTAATAGACTCCTAACAGGGTCAAAATCTTTTACAAGGTACTTTTCGTTAGTGGATCATTTTGTGGGAACCATCCCCTTGGATAGGGTTTCCCTAGTTAAAACAATATAGTGTTATAATTCTCTTCATGGTATTCTTGTTATTATTGTTTAGTGCATTGATATATGCAATTTTAAGGTTTATTTCTGATATCCATAATTGGGCAAGAAAGTATTGGAATACTGATTCACTCACCCCCACCCCCACTCCCCTGTCTCAATATTCCCTATTTCTAACAAAAATAAGATCATAAATTAGAGGAGAAATAATTTTTATCATTTATGAGGTCAAAATAATAGGGATCGGAGAGGAAGAGGAAGAGAAGAAGGACTAGCTAGGAAGAGGAGGTTTTCGTAGGATTTGTTTCCATTTTGGAGAAGGTCATAAAGCTTATGACTATCCCCAACATCAAGGGAGAGAAAATAGAAGATTATGTGGAAATGCATAAGTCGTGCATGTAGATAAAGATTTCAAGTCATTATATTCTAAAAATTCTTAAAGAGGAGAGATCCTTGTTACTAGAAGATCCTTGTTGAACAATGAGAATGACTAGGTGAGCACATGAAGATTTTATTCCAAGAAATGTCTAAGTGTAATGGTAAAGTGCACAGTATCATTATTGGTAGTGGTGGCATAGAAAATTTTATTTAAGAAGAAATGGTTGATAAGTTGAAGTTAGAGATACAAGAGACTCTAGATCTCTATCAGATTGCTTGGTTGCAACATGATCATAAGGCTTTGGTCAATGAACACTATCTAGTGAAGTTCAAGATTGAGAGTTATGATGATGAGATTTTGCGTTATATTATGCCTATATATTTTTGTCATTTTTTATTAGGGCTACCCTATAAGTTTGATCATCATGCAGTATATGATAGATATGCAAATGCATATTCTTCATTAACAGATGAAGTTTGACACAAGATGAATTTATAGAAGGAAGTAAAAGAAAATGTATGTAGTAATGCCATAATATGTTTATTCATGGAAGGAAGTTTCTACAAGGTATAAGGCATGAGCATATGTGTTTTCATTTTATTCTAGAAGTTAATCTATAGATTGGAATCCTATGAGCTTGCGTACTCAATGATTGAATTTCTAATTTGACTTGATCAAATAACATGAATGATCAATTATGATCTACTTCCCATGCTCTTTAGGCTTTGTAGGACCTAGGCAGGTATACCTATTTTTAAACCTTAATGTGTTGGTTGGAGGTATCTTATAGAAGATTTTTTTTTTTTGATTACTTAGGACTTACTCTCCCCAAAATAGAAAATTAATTTCTTGGTGAGTAGGTCAAACTGTTTACTTCTTGCAAATTGAATATTTTTATTAATTGTTGTAGAATTTTATATTAAATAAATATAAGAAAGTAATTCAACACTTTTATTGAAAATTTTATTAGATTGCCTCAAACTAGATCAAACCAACTTCTAATAGACCAATGTCTTATACACAAGTTACAGTTGCAAATATTTATGAGAAATATTGTATGTATAATTTAGTTAGAAAATATTTATATCATCAACCAAAAGGTCTCTATATGTTTTGTATATTTGAACAATTTACAATTAGTCTTATTGATTTTAACTTACTTGAAGATCAATAAGATAGATAGAAATATGATAAACACTCTTTCATTATGACATCAAATTGTAAATCAATCAAATGAACTCCACACAAGACAACACATTTGGCATTTACTTCTTAGAATAAATATTACTAAAAACAATATTGACTCATAGATTTAAACTACAAACTGCTGAAATATAAGAGGTAACTGATTGATATTGAAAATGAAAAATTCTTGTTCATTGATAAGTACACCTATAACACGACCTTCAATGTAGCATATTTGACAACCCGATCTCAAAAAGACTAAATGATTTGTGTATTGTATCATGGCTTTTTTTTTAAAAGACATCACAATAATATTCATTATAGAAGGGGATTAAATTATTGGTGAAAGGGAATTTTACTTTCACCAAGAGTTGTAACAACTAATCCTTACCACTTGACAAACTAGTATATTATATAAAAACATTATTGACACAATGCATATCATTTTTTTGACATAGGGATTAATATCCCAACTACTCTCCATAATTCTTGATATGTTGAAGGTACTTTGGGTAAGTATGAGTTTCCACATTTTCAATGATATGTCTGATTGTAATATCTAGTGTGATGAACCTCTCCATGTATGTGGTATTTTTGTTTAGTTCAAATCCATCAAATTGGGTATCATCAAGTTATGAAGATTCTGACATTCATTAATTCATTTTTCCTTATCTTTAAAATCTCTCTTCTAGTCCAAGAATGGTGTAAACTTATATTAATTGGGGCTTTGAATTCCTCAAACTCTCCCTTCATTTCTTCATCAAAATTTTCTGGTTTCACAATTAACCTTTTGGCATATGATTCCTCAAGATTCATATCAAGAAGAAATATTTACAACTTTTGTTTTATCCTATCATGGGAAATTGTATTATCCAAATTTCTTATTTATGTTTCCAAAATATCATTAAATTAACCCTTTAATGTTTCAAACCTTTTGTTCAACAAGAAAGTAGTAGTATCAATTCTCACAATTTGTATTTTCTTAGTTTTTGATTTTCCTTTAGACATCCATTTATTATTGTCCAGTGAAGGTAATAATGGTACATGATATCAACTTCCTCTAAAAATTTCCACATAAAGGGCTCTAAATTGATCCCTCTATTTTACCAATCTTGATGCATTAGCCTTGTTGAGCCTTGAAAGATCAACTCCCGTATTGGTTGCAACTAGTGGATTAGTTTCTCCCACCTTAAGTTTTATCATATAACCAAAAGCCTTATAAACATCAATGATCTTAGGAATCTTATTCAGAAGATATAAAACCTATAACAATAATACCTCTTCATCCTGATCAAGTAAACATGATTGACACCCTTCACATCCAAATTGAATTCTTCATTTTTAGAATGTATTAAGCTATCAAAAATATAAGAAGCAATAAAATCCCATCCATGAAATAAAATTTCCCTAGCCTCTATTAATAATTGCCTCCCCTTTTGTGGGGTCATGGACTCAATATCAACATCAATGTCATCCTTGAGCTTCCCTAGCAATTTAGCCTTATTTCAAGTGTCACATTAGGGATGGATTACCTAAGTCTCCTTCCTTTGAAATTATACAATAACATTATAAATTTTTAGACTTTACAAATACATCATTAGAAATAAATGCAAAATGTTCGTCCAATATAGATAATCTATTTTTGGAGACAATATCTCCTTCTTATCTAATTCTTCTTCTATCATTTTTTCTTGATACCTTGAAATATTCTTTCCATTAGGCTAATTTTCTACAATTTTTTCTTGTGATTCCAATTGCTCAAGTATATGCATTTTCTCACTCAACTTTTTGTTATAGGCATATATAACATCCTAAGCCTCATTTCCCTCAAGATTTATGATTATATTCCTCATTTTCTATAGCCTTATGAAAGTAATCACTAAGGCTCTGTTTCTTCTTACAAGAGTGAATATATCCCTCTAGATTATGATTCTTTGTTGGTGTATATGAGAACAATTTAAAATCTTCTTTCAAATTCTTATCAATTATCTCATAGGCCTTTATTGAAATAATGGTGAAATCTCCAAAACTAAGCATTCCAAGTAGAAATTTTTTCTTATGAAAACTACCTCAAAAATGCTTGGTACTTGAAATATTCATACATCTTAAAATTTCCAAATAGACTACTCTTATAGGAACTATCTTTGGGAAATATACAAGGGGATTCCTTGAAGCTATAGATCCTGAAACATGTGAAGTCTTGATAACCATACCAATCCCTTTAGTTATGATTTACAAGATTTCTATTATCAAAATCCTTAGTTCTTAAAAATGATTTAACTCCATTACAAATATACCTCTCACAAGGGAAGACACACATTTGGTAAAGTGGTTTAACAATCCATTCCTCAAATTTAATGTGATTTGATTGTGTGTATTTAGAATCCCATGCCCCTTTAATGACCATAAAACTAAACTAAATGCATTAACAAAGAATGAGCCTAAAACTAGGGTATTCATTATCTCTAAGACTTAGAAAACCCTCATGAAATCTTTCATCAAGATAAGATGCATAATGAAATGGCCTTGGTTTATAATTAGAATATTTGTCACCAAAACCATAGGCCCTTCATTCATCATATCAAGAAATTTATTTCCTCCCATTTGTCCACATGACGTATATGTGGTTTTCAAGTAATATCAAAACAAATTTATATTAAAAGGGGGTCCATATTTAGTTATAAGTTTACCAGACACATTTTTTGTGTATGATTAGTTTCCACCCAATATATGTGGTACCCATTTTTTGAAACTCGTTTTCCAACTCAACAAAGATAAATGTTTAGTACATCTAGGATCTAGGTTAAAAACCTCTTCAAGAGTTTTCACAAAAAATTTAATGAATACATTTCCTTCAAGGTCACAAATGCACCTATCTGTTGGCTTACAATTTCTTACCATAAATTCCAACACTTTCAATTCAAAAATACATTTGGGACAATTAGCTTACCCAAATTGGTCTCTCATGGGTTGCATAGGGGAACTTCCTTGTTTATCCTAAGGTAGTGGAATATGAAGATTTTGTATCCTCTAACCCTAGTCCATACATCTCTTACATCTTTGTAGTTATCTTTCAGTTGATCTCTTTCGAGTAGGTGTTGCTTCAACCTTCTTGATTTTGGCCCTAGTTCTTGCATCTAGTCTGTCATATCCTAACTAAGCTTTCTAATAGAAGCACTATCTTTTGATTTCAACTTGTTACCCTTAGAGTTTGTGCTTTTGGTAGGTTTTCTCTAGCTAGAAGTACCTAATGCCTCCATCTTGAAAATCTTCTACAACTATTTTTCTCAACAAGCTAATTTTCTTTTATCAAATACTTTGTGTTGAACAACTACAACTATATAATGAATGCCTCATAGTAGTAGCTCATAAATTCACAATAACTTTTCCTCATGTGATCCTCTATGTTTCCCTAATGCAAGCATTAAATAGATATTCCTATGTTTAGTTTTGAAATTTGAAATGAAATGAAAACAATTTTTTATCAACAATTTTTTTTGACATATCATCCATGATTGGCACCATCGAAATAACTCATTCGTTTACTCTTTGAAACCTTTTTTTCATCATTGAACTCGACATAGGTGATACTAATGTGCCTTTTAGGGATCATAAAAACTAGTTTGTGTTGTACTGATAATGGAGGATATATTGATGAGAAGTTCATCGGTATACCTTGATTTGATGTCTTTAGCTTTATTGACATAAGTCTAAGCAATATCATTTTTGTAGCCCCATTTATTTCATCCTATCAACATTACATTGGGTGATAACCTTCTTTTACATTTATCAAGTATCAGTTATATCACTAATCCTATTAGGGATTGGGAGTACTCAAAACCTCTTGCACCAATAATATAAGTTATGATGATTTCTATATCACCATAGGTCATTGCAACAAGCTTATTGAGGATTGGTGTGACTCTAAATTATTTTTGGTGATAGTCTTAGCTTTTCTAATGGATTTGTTGATATGAATTATCCTAATGCTTCATCTTGTACATTTGGTTTATTCTTTCCAAATCATCTTCTTATAACAACCTTAAGGGCCTATTTGGTTGCAGGTATAGGAATGGAGAATAAGAATGCATATTGGGAATAGGAATGGCTATTCCAATAACAATTATTTTTTGGAATGGTTATAAGCTCACTTTGGAGGAAAAATGAGAATATGTATTCCTATTCCCTATTCCAATTGATGAACCAAACAAAAAATAAAAAATGTATTCCAAATTTTCTATTCCTATTCCAACAACCAAACAGACAGTAAGTGTATCATGTCATCACAAGTTTCTCTGATAATTTCATTGGGTATTGGGAATAATTTAAATGATATTTGTCAATAATTAATGTTATGTCAACAAAATCCATTGGTGTAACCTTTGCTAAAGGACTTTTCACATGATTTATAGTTCATCAGATGGTGTCTTCCTACAATGTCATTAGTTATTGATAAGAAAAATTTCCATTTTGTTGATAGTGTAAGTCTTGTTGATCATTTTCTTTGGTGCAAGTTTCCCCAATATATTATAATTATTTTTCTCATTTAGAGGTCATTGACCTATCTCACCTCGATGAGTTTCTTCCCTTTGTTCTACCATTTTGTTATCGTTGTATGTTATCCCATATGCTATTTTGATTTTCTTCATCAGTTTGACTCTCTCCAAAATGTGATCTTTACTTAGTGTAAGTTTTATTCTCCTTTCCATTTATGAAGCATCTAGTCTGATTTACCTTTTCCAAATAAAAATTCCTTTGATCTACCTGCCTTAGAATATTAGAAGTGATGACTACATTAGTGTTTCACTCAATTTATATCTTGAATAAATGTAAGGACACTGAATATCTCCTCGTGTTATCCTTGAGCTATCCGATATAAAGTTAGTTCTTAGGAGTCATAATGCATATGAATGATGATTTCTTAGTACAATCTTCATCTTGCATAGAGTACCAACAATAAATATTCTCATGAAAAAGGGATATATCATGCATAAAAATGAAATTTTAAATGAGAGATAACTTTGAATGAAAAATGTAAAGGAGTGGCATTGAAAATTTATGTGTCATTAGTGGCTCTTTTGGGAACATATGCTCCTTGCGATCATAGTGAAATTTTAGTCATTTCTAGAGAGAAGACCACTTGTATTAGACCATGAAAATTTAAAGAAACAACCATGTACATCTATTTAACTATTTATAGAAAAAAGAAATACTCCTTGAATATATTCAAAAGAATAAATATTTTAAGTATTGTACATGTACTAAGAATATAAAAAATAACTAATAAAATTGAAGTTTCTAAAATGAGTAAACTTAAAAAGAAGATAGCTCAACTTAAAATAAAAGAAATCATTTTCTTCATTTTCTTATTTTAAAAAAATCACTTTACTTTTTTATAAAGAAAAGAAATACATAATTTCCTTTGTTTCTTTCTTTAAAAAATGATTTAAATAACTTATTCTCCATTCAAAATAAAAATCTTATTTTAATTTATTAATTAAAGTGCAATTAAACTGTATATAGTTATCTTATTTTAAAACAATATTTGTAACATACTCTTGTATTTTAAATCAAGTCTCTAATTTAAATAATTATGTTTAATTGATTTTTAATTGATTAAACACTTGTGTTGTATATTTTCTTAGTCTAATAATTATAATAATTTCACCTTTTAATTAATCTTAATGGACTTTATTGGGTAATTAAATATCACATACAACAACAAAATACACAATACACAACAAGGAAAACTCAAAGCATACTCTTGAGGTAAGTAAGTTCATGAATTCATGTCACCTAACAAATTCAAAATGGTAGTCAAACAGATACTCATCTTCTTTCTCATGACAATAATAGGTTTGAGTTGGGATTTGGACTCAGAACATTATCTCTCGTCTCTTACCATTGAGATATTGTGATAGGGAATGTTCATCCTGGCAATTTAGGGGTATCTATAAACCTACATAAAAGACAAGCATGTACCAATATATGTATAACTAAATAGAGAATGACAGGGAGTGATACATCATGTAGATTGTAACACACTAGTGACTACGACTTCTTCCCTCAACCACATGAATCACGTCAAACAAAAATATAAAATAGACACACACACACACACATCATACACATGCAAGTATGGGGTCAATACAACTAGTAACTACGAATATAAATAATATCATGTCCTACAATACCAATTCTATTATCATGAATATATCAATAATCATCAACTAAAAGTACATAGTATGACATTATCATAAAATATCTATAACCTTCAACTAAAAGAACATGATATATCGTTATCATAAGCAAGTAATAATCACTATAGTCACTAATATGATAAAATTCAATACCCAATATATCAAAGTACTACATTTCAAATATAACTAAAAAACTAATACCCACTATATCAGAGTACTACATTTCAAATATAACTAAAAAACTAACATGTTCACACTCTTGATAGGGCTTACTAATGAAATCTACAACAATATCAAAGGGGTGTGTATTACATCCCCTACCCCCTTAAATTAGGCTCAATCTTGGAAGGTGACTACTATGAGTAGGATATATAAAAGTCAAAATATATTACTCACAATGGTATACAAAAGGTGCAAACAAGATACTAATACAAACAAGTTTACTAGACATACACATCTAGTCACTAAGAGAAATATGATTATAGTTTAAAATCATAGACCGAAAATGATATTCATCAACCATTTATCTTTTTGACATCATAAAAGATATCCAAAAATTTATTATTACATTGAGTAATAAGTTGAGAATTTCATGCAATCCTAGTTGATGCAACACCCATGCAAGGATTTAGTTAACGTGACACTAATGCAAACCTATGTGATGAAAATGCATATTATTTTTACATGCAACATAGTGCAATCTCTATAATGTACTCCTTATACATAACATCATTGGTTTATAATGAATGTGATTGAAAGAAAATTTGTCACATAATAGGGCCAACAATACCAAACATTTAGGTAGTCATCCATTGAATTCAAAAGAAAAACCCAAGTGGGTGAATGTTGAGTCTAATAACAAGTGATAAAAATACCACGTGGTAATTTTCAACGGTAAATCAAGCGTGACTAGTGTCACAAAATGGATAGCAAAAAGAGTGTACGGTGACTAATTGAGGCATAGGAAAGTTCAAAAAATTCAAGACCAACCCATACGCAACACAAAAATTCCATCAATAATTGAAAATGAATTTATCAATAATAACACATTTCACATAACAAGGTGGCTAGTGGTAGCCACACTCAAGAGAGTAGCTACTTCATGATATCTAAGGATCTAGTATAACATACATGGTAGAGAATGCACCATAAATAATAAATAGGCAATTCATTCACTTAAGCTTGTTACATTTATTCTTTATGTAATCATATGCAATTATGAGCTTTACTTTCATACCAATATTTAGTTTTTACTATGATGTTTGATTTGTTGATACATGGTATCCTATATGATTCATCTAATGTAATGTCTCTAACTCAATTTGCATATTATCACTAATATATTTTAAGTAAAATAGTTCCCTTATAAAAGCAATACCATTGGGGACCTAGATTGTTGACCCAATCATCCTACTATGATAAATCCCAAATAAAAATTTATAAATGCGTAGTTGACAATAATTGGTACATTATTCCACAATGGTGCACACTCAATTCAAAGAAAATACTAGAATTAAATTTCAAATTTCAGATTTAACCATATCATTTCATATTTTATTATTACACCCACACAATACAATATGCCAAACTCAAATAAGATCCAAATCAGTAACACACGCTTCTAGTCATCAAATTAACATTAATATCATATGACTAGGTTCATAGGCAATAGGTTAATAAAGAAACACATAGTTCTCAATGTGGTAAGAATCATCAAACAAAGAGCTCTCGAAGTAGAAAACACCACACCAAAGAGGATCATATAAATGTTAACATCAACACCCATTGACTATCATGCTAAGTCAAACGAAGAAATCCAACTATAGTCATTAAGGATAAAATAAAAATAAAATAGAAGGATAAAATAATTCTACAAAATATTCTCATAAAATTAATAATCATAAAATTCATCAAAGTACAATGATGGAGCTGTCATGTCCCCTTTTCAAATAATTAAAAAATAATAATCTTTGCTAATGCAGGCAGGCCCAAGAAAGTGAAGTTTCAGAAAAAGGGGGTTAATCTTTGGAAACCGTTGGACTAATAAATGAAAATTATTATTAAAATATGTTTCATTAACCTCTCTTGGATGTAAGTTACAGTTATGCCCTCTTTTAAGGGGTTTGGAGGCATTTTGGGCTCATTCCAGAACTTGATTTTGCTGATTTCTTTGTTATTCTTCATAGGCTGCCAAACCTGTGGAGAAGGAGACCCAAGAACGAGAGTTTACAGGTTTCCAGGGAGACCCAAGAATGGGATTTTGCAGATTTCCAGGAAGGCTAAGGACAGGAGTTTGAAGCCATTCCATGTGCATGCTCATACAGAGTTTGCCTTTGTGCTGAACAGTGTAGATTTGTGGGTTTTTGGGTGTGTTTTTTGCATGAGTTTGGTGTTTTCAGTTGAGCATTTCATATCAGTTTTGGTTGCTGCTGTATTTCAGACTTTAAGCCATTAAAATAGAGCTGAATATATGTATTGAGACGTGATTAAACTTTTGAGATAGCTTATTAGTGTTGTGTGGTGTTTTCGAGCATTTTTGTGTTAATTTTGGGAGCCCGATGAGCATAGTTTTTGTCCTACATTTGAGAACTGTTGTGTACAGGTTATATAGATCTAGAAATGTCATTTTGTAGGCTATTATGCTGCTGAAATTTCTATAAAAATGTCCACTTTCAGATTTATTAATAATTGGTGAAGCTGTGAAGCTTTTGGCATAATTTCTGGCATACCCGATTTGGGGTTTCTTTAGAAATTTGGAGGATCTTTGTGATATTAGTTGTTTGATCTTAAAGATCTGATTAAAGGTTGGAAATATCATGTAAAATCAGAAAAGGGACATTTCAGAAGCATAGAAATGTTAGAGTTTCAGGTGACTCTACAATAGTCCCAGGATTAAATGAAAGACCGAGATAACTTCCACAAGATAGTGACAAGACAATTGTATTAAGATGCAAGAATGATATTATTTATAATGAATTTCAATAGATTACATGGACATTCTTGGACATGATCAAAATTTACATAATATAACTCCTTATATAGGAAAGGCGATAAGAGATAATGGTAAGGAGAAGATAACTTATTACCTACACGAGTTATAATTGCATGTCTACCAAAGGTGGATCATCCTACATAATAAAATAAAGCATGTACAATGATGAGGGTGATAATGTGATATGTGCAGTAAGAGTGGAATAAGATAACAGCTATCACCACCTAGAGTGGAGTTCTCCTACACCATGTGCTTAATTGGGGTGCAAACTCCTAGGTGGATCAATGAAAAACTACTACACAATGCATTATTCTAACCCCCTTAAGTGCAACTTAGGGGAATGCACTTTAACCCAAAATGAAAGATGGGTTTTGATTACTAGGCCATGTTAGGTACTCATGTACAAGATGAAAACCAACACATAAAATGCAATCTCTCATAAAGCAAAGAAAGAGAGAAAACCTTGTGGGAAAAACCCTCCCCCAAAATTAGAGATGAAAAAACACAAGATACATGAATGGATAAAGTACTCAAGGGCCCCCAAAAACTTCATACATCATGTATATACAGATAATTATTCCCCCCATAGGAAGGACAATAGGAGAAATGATTCCCCCCCCCCACATTATGAAGAAGCTCCAATGTTGATGGAGTGTACCTACAAATAGAAGAGAATCCAATTCCTTCAAGTAACATGTCTCCCCTTAGGAAGAAATAAATACTTCAAAATGATGAAGAAGCCAATCCATGTCCAAATGGTAGAATGAGGAAGCAAGTATTCATGTATGCATCTCTGAAGAATAAAAAGGCCTCAAGCTTTCGTATGAGATTTGAAAACCCAAGTAAAGTTGAAGAGTTAGGAAATCCAATCTCCAAAGAGGGTGGAAAGTATCTCCAAATATGATGCTATCATCAAAGAATAGACAAACCCCCTCAAGTATGTTTCTCAAATCTGCAATATGAGACTCAATAAACAAAGTTGAAATTCCATCCAAGTTGTCATCCCATACTGCAAGATATGAAGCTCTATCTCATTCTATTGAATAGTAGAAGCATCCATGGATAAAGAAGTAGGATATGGAGGAGTAGGAATATCAACACTTGTCTCAAGAGCACAATGATTCAAGTCTCCAAAACTATCCCACTTACAAAAATCACCTTTGGGAAAGGGTTGGGTACATCATGAGTATCATCATCATCAACAACAAAATGAGAAAAAGAATACAAGCATGATGCATGATCAAAAAATCCCATAACTATGACATATCTAGTCTCCATGTCCCTAATTTAGACATAATCAAGAGTGAAATCAAGAATTTTACTCAATGACCCATGAGTAATTTGGTAAATGGAAAGGATATAGTGGTCAAGGATGGTATACAAAGAACATCATTAAATGCCACCTCTCCCATAACAATAGAACCTTTCCCACAAAACATCATGTATGTGTTGTTACCCATCAATATATGTGGAGAAGTACAAGGCTCAATAGAAGGAAACATATCCATAGAAGATGCCATATGATGTGATGCATCTGAATCAAAAAGTCATTTACCTTGTTCAGGGTGTGTAGAAGCCACAAGTTCTTGTCCTTTACCTTTGGATGATGATGTAGATGTAAAATTTGTCGAATGTGTAGAAGGAGTCTACACTGATGAGGGAAAGTTGATATCATTCTTTTGAAGAATGTAAGTAAGCTCATCAATCTTCTTATGAAAACATTTATGCTCATTGTGTCTTAGCTTCTTGCAATGTGTGCATTTCTCTCTCTTTCTTCTAGATGATTCCTCTCTTGAAGAGGACATGGATTAACTATTATGTTGTGAAGGAGAATCATAGCCTTTGACATGTTGCTTAGGATCCTTGTGTCCCTTATTTCCTTTTCCATTGGAAGATATTAGAGTGGAATCATTTGCATCTAATGTTAGGTACTTTAAAGACTTCAATTGACCCATGTATGCTAACTTTTCTTGTTCCCTTGTGAGCTAAGATGCAAATTCATCAAGAGAAGGCATTTTGTATCCACTACTAAGAGCATCCATCATAACATAGAACATAGAAAAAAAGATTGAATATTCAATATCTAGCTTGGAAAGAATAGATAATATCAATTACTCATCATTTTTAGTAATGCCACAATTAGAAAGTCCTAATCTAATAGAACTAAATTTAGAGAAAAAGTCTTGAAGATTGTCAAAATCACATGGATTTAGACCTATGAGCCCGCTCTCCAATTTGGATTTTATCATTCTATCAAGTTTACCAAATATTCCTTCCTATATTTTCCAAGCATCATGAGGATGTGTACAAGATGCAATGTGATATAAAAAAATCATGAGAGATGGTAGATCTAAGAGAATTAATTGCTTATCCCTTCAATCAAACAATTTCCTTCTTTATGCAACACCTATAGTTGGTTCCAGATCCTATCCAAGAATCATTCTAAATAATCAAATACTCAAAAATTGATTAGAAGCTTCTTATTTCCATTCATGATAGTTATATGAAGTGAGCATTAGGACTTTTGAGAACTCCATCATGAAATCAAAGAATGAATAAAATCAACTGATAACTCCTTCAAATTATTGATGCAAATCAAAAAATGAATATCTAAGGATTAACCAAGTGTACATATAGCCTCAAAAAGACCTATTTATGAAAGTAATATGTCCACTCCAAATCACTGTAATCTTATTGTATATATGGAAACTAGAAGAAAAATCATGCACTTTCAAAAAAATTATACCTAAAAATATTACTGTATGTGCCCAAATGAACATTGAAAGTTGTTGATTCCAAGATTAGACATGAACAATCATAAAAATCTAAAAATTATAATCAATATGGACACAAAAATCCAAAACTAATACCACCACTAAATTATTTAGGAAATTCCACCCCAAATTTTTTTAAAAATTGGGCTACAAGACCAGGCTGCAAAAACCAAGAACTATAATTGTGAAGGAAGATTTGCAAATCAACAATGATGTTAGTATGACCTATGATTAAAATTGATGGTCATACATTGTCACAACAAAACAACCTCCTACCCTCATTCAACATCTTGATGGACATTAATTTTAAGTTGTTGAAACCGATACAATGGAAAAAAAAAATACCGACAAGATTTGATTGTATGTTGGTGATTGTATCTATCTACTAACTGGGCACAATGTGGTGATTATGAAGCCTTGACCTGATGAATTAAACATCACATACTAAGATTCATTCTAATACTAAAAGTGTTAAATAGTCAAAGTTGACTTTTTTTTCCAAGCCTAATTTTCTCCTTAGTGTGTGATGTTCAAGGGTGGTAATCCTTGACTAGGCAACTAGAAGATGTGGCCAATTTGATTGTCAAATCCAACTCATTTACAATGGGCCAAAAAGAATATACTGAAAAAATGCCACTTTTGATCCTATGTTGGAGCCAATGAGAAGCCAAGTGTAGTGGAATGCTAATTGAGCTTCATTGAATATGGATCCACATGATCTAGTGGAGTTGCTTGTTACCCAAACATAAGTGAGCTACTTTTCATAGGTTTAAAGTGCTAGCTACTATAATTGTATCTGCACATTTGAAGTGAACCAAGCTCATATTTGGGTTTCCTTTGAGATGTGTTAGTGTAAATAATTATTATTTACACTTAATTTTACTTAGGATAAATGCATTATTTTATTATTTCTTAGGTTAGACACCTAAGAGTTTGCATACTCATATGAGTTGTCTTCTTGACAACACATGAGTTAGCAACACTATTTTAGCACATGGTGTCTACAACATTGGAGTTTGCATAATCAACTAAGTCATCATGTAGACAACACAGTTGTACACACTCTTAATTAAGCACATGGTTTCTACAACATCATTTTACATGACACACCTTTGTAGGCTTATCCTCTCATCATCACACTAACTCCTGTGCTTAATGGAGGATAACCCATTCCAGGTGGACATGTGCTTAGTTGTGAGACATATCATATTTCTAACTCCTAGACATTATAGATGCATCATAGAGGCCTTTATATACAGGGACCTCTATTGTACTATACAATGAATTGAATATCATATTGTTATTCTGATCATACTCTATTGGTCTATTTTGTGCTAGTTATTGTACTTCTTAGTCTTGGGTGAATTTTTCTCTAAGACAAATTCTTACATGGTATTAGAGCCATAGAGGCATCATTTCATAGCCATTGGAGACTATTATTACTTCACCTCTCTAAGGACACCTTGATCTAGATCTAGAGTATCCACAACTATTGGGAGCGTCTAGAGCCAAAGCAAACCTTACCATTGTGTCTGGAGCATCAATTTGATGAATTTTGACTATAAATTTTCCTATGTTGGGCAATAGTCAAAATTGAGTCAATTTTTTTTTGCAAACTGGCACCTGAAGGCTCAATTTGTAGAATTTGGTATGATCATTTCAAATCTTTGAATTTATTTTTTAGATCTACATATTTTATTATTTCAGTCTCTATAATATTATTTTTTGGATTTGCATATTTTGTTCCAATTTTTTTGGCCACCAGGCCTGTAGAGGAGAGATTATTGCAAGACAAGATGGAAGCTTACTGGTGCTAATCAAATATTGGCATCACATTGAAAAGGTCAAAAAAGCCCCAAATCGACTTTTATTTCACCAAAATCAAACATCTGAGGTAAAATCTAGAGTCAATTGATTTTTGGAGGTGCAATGACGACAATTTAGGAAAAATAATTATAGAGGTGATTTTCAAATAGTGATATCTCCCTCATACAAACTCCTTTTTTCAAGCAAGTTTGTTTGTTTTAGGGTAGAATTTTTTGATCTAGAGATTGGTGTAGGATGTTTGAGATCTTTGTTCTTGAATTTTTCTACAAGTCACAAATCCCAATTTTTGCAACTTCAAATGCTTAGTACAGGCTCATCTGGACTCCAAATCAGGTTCCATTTTTTTTGAAAGTGAATTATTTTTTGTCTACTTTCTAGATTTGTAATTAGATTATAGGCTTGTGTGGACAAAAATACCATTTTCAGAAATAGGTCCTTTCTTTGCATTGTATTGCTTCAAAATTATTATATTTCTACGCTACATTGTAAAGTTCTAGATTTGAACTATCAAAGGAGGTTGTAAATAGAAAAATCAGAACTCCACCATGGTCAAAATTGACAAAGTGGCCCATTGCAATTGCACTACCTATAAAGTGCCAAATCATGCATTAGGGGGGGTTGATTGATTATTTTTGCATTTTGGGGGGGTTCATTGATTGATCTCATGGAGTCTTGTCGCATATGTCAGTCTGGTTTACGACTGGAGTTGACAACAAGGAACTACACAAAATACTTGATCATCTAAGAGAACATTATGAAGAATTTCCTTATCTCTCCTCAAAGATATTGCCACCTAATCCTACTTGGAGACATCTTTCTAAACTTCTTTGCTTTCTATATCGAAGTATGAGTGAGGGAACTTTTGCTTCTCTTAGTATGGAAAATTTTCCTCATGACATTTGGATGGCTCTTTGGGAAGCATATGGAAATCTTGGAGTCCCTCCATTTCCAAAGGACATTTTACCTTCAGTCACTCCAGTTATGGTACCTCCAACTCTGGATGAGATCCCACCTCTTGATACTCCTATTGATTCTACTGATCTAGTTCCAGCCACAGATGTTCCTAATTTAGTGCAACAAGATTTACCATGTCTTCCTACTTCAGCTTCATGAGATGACTTCTTTCTAGACATTGTAGGGTTGTTTGTTGAGTCTCACATTGAATATGTGGGAGACATAATTGATGACATCAATCTTCTCTTTGTTGAGGAGACTTCTTCACTCATTGCAAGGGCACACTTAGACCCTCAACCACTTGATTATTCTGATATGATTATGGATTATTTATAGTAGATGGATGAGGACTCTTTCACTTATGAGGAGACATATTAGTCTATGGAGATTGTATTCCAGTTTCCTTGGACATCATATTTTTTAAGGATTCTTCCTATCATTTGGGGAGCATTCTCTAGTACACCTATGACACCATTTCTTCCTCGAAGAAGGACCATCATTCAACTTTTTTGGCGCAACTTCTTCAGTCATCATGGAGCTTCTCTCACAGGTGTGCCTACATCATTGAGGGGAGGCAAAATTTCTTCTCTTCCTCCATCTTCCTATAAGGATGCTTCATCATCTTTGGGGTTTGATTCAACTTCATGCATAGACATGTTACCTTGCTTGCCACCTTATTTTGGGCTTTCACTAGATTGGTTCATTGCATCTTCATTCATCAAGGACTTGTTGACATTTGAGTAGACTTCAGAGGCTACATCCACTGCATACTACATATGGACCCCTCTTCCATCTTCCTATCCACAGTGGGAAGCATACTTGCACCTATATTTGGTGTATCTTCTTCCCCAAGGGAGAAATGTTGTTTGTTGGCATTGGATTTTCTTTTGTCCTCAAGCACTTATCATTTGGAGATCCTTCATTAAGGGGGGGATTTCATGGAGGGATTCTCTATTATATATGCATGATGTATATCATAATGGGGGGGTCTTGATTACTCCATCCATTCATGCATCTTTCTTTATTGTACATATCTCTCTTTTGGGGGGAGGGTTTTTCCCATGAGGTTTTCCCTCTTTCTCTATTTTTAGAGAGATTTCATTTTAGCATTGCATTTGTACATGAGTACCTAACATGGCCTAGTAGCTGGGACCCATTATGCATTTCATTATAGCTTTTGTGAGCTTAAGTGCATTCCCCTAAGTTGCACTTAAGGGGGGGTGTTAGTGTAAATAATTATTATTTACACTTTACTTAAGTTTACTTAGGATAAATGCATTATTTTATTATTTCTTAGGTTAGACACCTAGGAGTTTGTGTACTCATATGAGTTGTCTTGTTGACAACACAGGAGTTAGCAACTCTATTTTAACACAAGAGTTACCAAAAAATTGTGTATTGTGATGCCTATGTGGGCAAGAATGAGGGATGTGTCACCGATGCCTAAGTTGGAATAATCCCACATTATCAATGGAAAGAAAACTTTTCCCTTTTTATTTGTGAACCCCCCAACTACACTAATAAAGAAGCCTAATGCTCTCTAGTACCACCAAATTTGATGCAAGGTGAAATGACACTGAGTATACTGTTGTGTTATGTAGTACTTTGACAAATGAATGAATGAATGCTTTAATTGCACTAAATAATCCCCAAATTCCTTTTCATTTTTAATCTTTTGATATGGATCTTAACTAAAAGTTTTTCCATTTCTAATCTTTTAATATGATCTTAACTAAAGGTTTGCTTTATCTTGTCCCCTTCAAATAGCTATGCATATTGTCCACCTTCAAGATGACATCATAGAGAGATAAAATTTTGTCATATGCCACACATTCTAAGAGAAAATGTCATTCCATTTCAACTACTCTTGACTTGCAAAGTATGCAAATTCTGCTCCCAAGCCTCTTTGGGCATCTTCCAAGGTTTACAACAAACCTAGCCAGGTGAACACCCCCCCCCCCCCCCTTCACTTTTAACTAACCAAACTTCTAAACTATTGATGTACAACCCAAACAAGGTAAAAGATAAAGGACATTCTTTTTTAACGTCAATGTCACTCTCAAAACATTCTGACATTTTGTCACTAGTTCTGATTTTTTCTCTAACTTCATCATATAATATATGCACTACTACTCTATACTCATCCAAAATCTCCAAATCTTTCATTCTATTCCATAACTTTTCTTTAGGCACAATGTCAAAAGCTTTCTTGAAGTCGACAAAACAATAGTAGGTCTTTTCTCCCTATTTGTGCCACACTTTCTCTATTATGTGTTGAAGAATGATGCAATAATCAATTGTGGAGTGTCTAGATCTAAAAATTACTTGTCATCTTTCTCTCTTACATTCATTTTCTACCCATCTTATGATTTGACGTCTTATCATGCTCCCAAAAAGTTTTCCCAAAAGTGGGTTAATCATAATGGTGCAATAGTTTGATGGTTTTTTGATATCTCCACTCTTAAAGAGGGGGATAACCACACTAGTTGTCTAGTCTAACGGGAAACCCTCACAAGAAACATGACTGAAGATATACTTTATATAAGGTGCAATTTTAAAAATTTAGCTTGCAACCCATAAATGTCCCTAGCTTTACCATTTGCTAGATTCTTTATCCCTATTTTGATATCCTCAACCGTGAAGATTTCCTCTATTGTATTCACAAAGGAGGGGTACGTGTTATCCTCTAATAGGTACTCATATAGTAGCTTAGGATACTCAAGCCATTGAGCATTTGTAATGCTATTATTTATTTTCTTTTTCTCCTACTGCAATTCTCCAAAACTTCTTGGGGTCATGTTTTTCAAGAGATATTAACTTTTGTCTTCTAGTTATGAAAAACTTTTTTTTGTGTGAATCAATATTTATACCATTTCTTGAGTTCTTTGTTTGTTTTGTTCCCTTTCATAGATCTCTTTGTTGCTTTACATTCCTCATCGTACCATGGGTTAGTTAGAAAAGTATTAGTAGCCCTCTTTTTGTTGTTCGATCTTTTACACTCATCTAGAGCCTCATGTCTACTAAAGGTCAACACACTACTATGAACTGGTTCACATTTCTCATTAAAATTTTCATCAACCAAAATATTAGTACTTTCACAAAGTTTCTGCTCAAGCATCACCTTGAAAATGACTTTGTTCTCCTGATTGAAAATGATATCACCTTTGCCTTTATTGGTTGTTGTCTTTTGTAAATGATAGTCATGTTTATATTATGGGTTGTTTGAGGTGAAGTACATCTTTAAAAAAGAGAGGCATGTGATCAAAATTCAACTCTATGGGGCAAACAACAATGTTAAACTCAAGTACTTTAGCTATAAGATTTTGCGAACAAATTACATAGTCAGCTACACTTTGGCCATTATACATTTTACACATGATACCCCCCAATTTTGGCCAATTCCTCAACATATTGTAAATCAACATATCAAACACACCACACAACCCTAGTAATTCAAATCCAAAGTGTGAGACACTTCCCACGCCTGTTGGCATAAAGTTATTTTCCATTAGTGACAACACTCATCTCACAGTTCTAACCGAGCACCGAGTAATACAGTTCAGACCGAGTGATGGCAACTCAGTTCAAACCGAGCACTGAAGACACAGTTCAAACTGAGCGTCGAAGATACAGTCCAAACCGAGCATCGAAGACACAGTTCTAACCGAGTGAAGAAGCACTTAGTGTTAACCGAGTGAAGATGCACTTAGTGTTAACTGAGTAAAGATGCACTCAGTATTAACCGAGTGAGGAAGCACTCAGTGATGACTGAGTGAAGGACTCAGTGATAACCGAGCTCAGGGGGTTAACGAAGAAGTTAGTTTCTACCGAGTGACACTATATCTACCGAGTCACCAATGGTTACCGAGTTCCAGGAAACGTTGTATGACTAGTATGAACCAAGCCCCTACCTCTACCGAGTGCATGACGATGCCGAGTAACATAGTGGATGTCGTGTATCAGAAGGTCATCAAGTATGTCTGAAGAACTTGAGTTTATTTGACTATTTGGCCGACTCAGTTATATTTTGTTTACTTGTGTTTGGACGACCTTGCATGAATAATTATTGGAATGGTATATATATGTAATGTATTATATCATTCAACATATATACAAGATATAGAATATTGCAAACAAAAAGGGACATAAGATATGATATGAGAAGTGGAATATATGGAATTATGATAATGCGAATTCATCAGCAGTAAAGAATATTCAGCAAGGTCTACAAGGAGCAAAAATGATTTCATCAATCACAGAAGGTGATCTATAATAAAGAATCCAGTCAAGTTCTAAGTTGATCTGTTGGTTCATCCTAACAGGTGAATCATTCTTGTAAATCCTTTAACAGGGTAGACTTAACTGTCTTTATTCAAATCTCCTAACAGAGTGCATACTTGTAAAGTATGTTTGTAAATCCTCTAACAAGGTGGATCTAGAAATCCTCTGTGCTCCTAACAGGGTAGATCACTAGAAGTGATCATTGTAAGCCTTAACTGGAAAACTTCATACTGCAGTAATGAAGCTTTGTGGGTATCATCTCCATCCCAGTTTTACTTTCTATTTTGGAAGGTTTCTAGGTCACCAAATCTCTGTGCATATATGGTTTAAATGTTTAATAGTTCTTTTATGCAGCAGGCTAGATGAGTGAATGTTGTATATGGTTATTCTGAATTGACTTAAAAATTTTATTGTTACTGATTCACCCCTCCCCTCTCAGTAACCTATTATATCTTGAACATTTCCAACAACGCCATCCTTAGAGACTCTCTTCCAAACCTAATCATTATCTTCTTCTAGCCATATAGGGTTATTTGCCTCTTTGTCAATGTCAATCAACTGTAGAGATTTATTATTAGTTGTCCTAGCATTGAATTCACCCACTAACATTATGTTTTTGGTGTTGCTAAACTTTAAAATATCTTTTTTTAGTGATGTATAAGGATCTTCATTGTCTAGCTTCCTCTTCTCGTAAAACTTAGAGTTTTGTGGAGCAAAGTAACATGCAACCAACCTAAAAAAAAAATTTTCCATAATATTTGTAGCCAAATATATTGTTTATTTGGGTCATCCTTTTCAAATTTAACAATGTCATACCACTCCTCATGAATCAAAAATGTAATCCCACCATGTCCTTTACCTATCTCATTACCTTTATTCCAAACTAAATTTTTTTTGTAACCTTCAAAAACTGGTACTTTGCAACCATCATGCTCATGCATTTCTACAAGGATGATAATATCTTTCTTTTTCGCTATGGGCCCCACCCCTATACCTCTTCTCCAAGGATAACCTCTACAGTTGCAACTTACAATACATAAGAAGCCTTGTGGGGTCCCTAATTGCTATTTCTCTCTTGAGAAAAGCTAATTGAATTGTGCTTTCCCATTCTTTAACGAGGTTCATTTCTCTTGATTTCTTGTTGTTTTCACCTTTTCCCACTCCTTTCTTTGATCTTCTTGTTGGGAAAAGGTTAGATCTTCATCCAAATAAAAAAATATGTGCCTCAGAGCAGCCCTCTATTCCTAAAAATGATGTTCTTATCTTCTATATTTTTTAAAGTAACCTGTATATGCCTATCTCTCTCTTTGTCTACCCATTTATCAATTATGTTTTCCTGTTGAATGTCATATGTCCACTTCAACTGATCTCTAAGAAAATCTCTCATTAGTGTGTTTGTTTTCTCATTCACTCTAAAATCTTTCACTTCTTTGACTATGATGTTAGCCACTTTGCCCCGCCCGTCTTGCTCTTCTTTCATTTGTATTTTGACTTTTCATTCAATAATCTCCTTTTGTTTGTCCACTAATCCATTAACTACACAAGACCAAAATCTTTCTTCATCTATTTGTGCTTTTAATTGAGAATCTTTGACTTTCATAGTCACCATGGCTATTTGAATTTCCTTTATTTGTGGTATGTTAGCTCCATTTGTTAGACTTGTCCCTTTGTTTCTAACTAATCTCCATTGCTCTAGTTCTTGTTTTATGATTTATAGCTCTTGTTGTCCTATTCCCATTTTCTCTTGCATATCTGAGATCTGCTCCTTTAAAGCTTTTTTTTTTCTACTCTATCTTACTTGTGTACTCTATTGCCTCATACACTTTGTTCTCTTCTTCCTAGTTCCTCATTTCCATAGCCTCAAGCCTCTTTTTTGGGTCCATGAGCTCCTATACGTATAGTTATGAGCACCACGTTATTGGTGTACTAGTTGGGCTATAATATATTTTATCTTATTGTTATTCTAAGGAGTTGTCAACTTTAGTCCCTATGCTTGACTCTCCTCAGTATGTAAATAATTTAGATTTCTTGCTTGCTATTGTCTTCCTTTGATTCCCCCCCCCCCCCCCCCCTCTCTCTCTCTCTCTCTCTCTCTCTCTCTCTCTCTCTCCCCTTTTTTGTTCCACATTTATTTGGCCATTATTGTCTAAGACACCATTCACACACAGAAAAATCATTACAAGATGTTCTTATGTGGTTGCTTGAACTTCCAAATCTACCTACATCTTAAGATCCTTTTGTATTATTTTGCATTTACCAATATCGACCCTTTTTCACATCACTTGTCTTTTTTGCAGAAAGCCTAGCATGACAACCTCCCAAATACCTATTAACCCATTTGTGTTAACCATAGATAGTGGTTTTTTGTGGCTGGTTGTTTGCTCTCTCAAAAATTGATTACAACCCACCTGATATAGGGTAGTCAGCATTGGTCCCAATAGTTGAAAATTGTTATTGAAATTGGTGCCATCCATTAGGTTTGGTTGGATAAAAAGACTTATTTCATACAACCCTTTGAGAAACTCCCATATTTGACTCATGAAAAACCATTGCTAACTTTCCCTTTGATCCTATTTGAATGATCCCCATGTGAAAATAGTGTCAAGTGTCATTCCAGCTTGGAAAGATTTAGAGGTATTGAACCAATGCAGTTTGTGCATTAACCAAATTTAGTTTAATGTTATTTTTGTAATACTAGTGCATAAAATATACTGAGTGAAAAAGAGATTGGTAAAATAGAAAACACACTCGTTCAACTTTGTTCACTGTTAGGCGTTGTATTTTTGTATTTCCTTTGTTGCTTGTGTCCTATGGGCCCATCCCTCCTTCAACATTGCTCAATCCTTCTGTGGGTCTACTTTCTCGAATGCTCCGATTACTTTTTGCTGCTCTCATTGCTTCCTCTATGCTTCTGTTCCCACTACTTCCTAAGAAGAACACTCACAGATGTGACTAAGGAAAATCAAATTTATTGAAAAAATATAGCATAAAAGGCCTCAACCCAAACATTTTGCCACAAAAATGATGTGACTAAGGAAAAATAGATTTATTGATAAAATATAGCATAAAAGGCCTTGACCCAAACATTTTGCCACAAATATAATTGGAAAAACAAAAATAATAATGAAATAATTGAAAAATAATAGTGTTTTTTTCTAAGTGTATTAGAAGTGTCAATTGGTTTGTAGGACTCAATGTGCAAAATTTTGTTGCCTCAATTTTGAATTTTTCCAAATATAGGCATATTCATAGTCAATTTCAACCACAATAACCTCTTAAATGCAATGGTGATGTCCAAATTGTCAAATTTCGCACCCAAAAATGATTCAAGTCATGCTTGTTATTGTTAGAAGAGGTCTTTGCACCTTGAGAGCTTTGATACCATGTTAGAATTTCTCTGATACCATGTTAGAGTTTCAAGTAACCCTACAACACCCCCAGGATCAAATGAACGACAAAGATAACTTCCACAAGAGATTGAAAAGACAATTACATTAAGATGCAAGAATGATATTATTGATGATGAATATCAATGGATTACATGGACATTCCTAGACATGGTTGAAATATACATAATAAGCCTCCTCATATAAGAAAGACAATAAGAGATAATGATAAGGAGAAGACAACTTATCATCTACACAAGGTGGAATCACATGTCCATCAAAGGTGGATCATCCTCCATTATAAATGAATGATAATGTGATATGTCCACTAAAGGTAGAATAAGATAACAACTATACTAAAACCAATCCTACCACATTTTTGAATTTCAAGGAACTCTATCAAGTTATTATTGACCTTATGGTTAGACTATTTGTCAGTTAGTTCCAAAACACTTAGTCATTTGGTTGGTTACATTGTCACCAAGCACCAACAAGTAAACCTTGTAGATAGTGTCAACCGAGCATGGAGTGTTAACCTAGCAAAGAAGCTAGCCATGTTAACCAAGAAGAGTAGATAGTAGTATAGACCAAGCTAAAATAGTAACCAAGTTGTTCCAATGCCAACTGAGCTCTTCAATGTTTTCCAAGTCATTAGTGTTAATCAATTTCATGCCTACTCCTAAGTGATCAATGTGGACCGAGCACTAGTGTCAATCGAGTTGCAAAGATATCTGAGTTCACTGTGTTGTCGAGTATTATATATCACCCAACTAGACTTCTCAACTTGAGTGTCAACATTGAGTTGACTAGGTGAAAATTGTTTAATATGGTATTATAGCCAAATTCAAAAGGTAATTATTTGGATTGATATAAACATGAGATATCTTGTCATATCCAAGAATGAATAAAATGTATGGAATATGAAGAACATGTGAGTTTGAAGATTGACTAAAGGCTACAAGAAGTAAGGAAAAGAAGAGTCTCATCCATCACATTGAGGTGATCATTCTACATCAAAGGAATCTCATTCAACAAACCAAGTTGTAGAGTAGAGATCAGCTACTGGTTCATCCTAACATGTGCATAAGTCAAATTTTCTAACAAGGTGGATTTGATAGTCTTATGCAAAATCTCCTAACCAGGTACATACTTCATTATATTGTACAAATCCTTATAAAAGGTAAACTTAATAGTCCTTATTTCTCCTAAGAGGAGAGATCACTCAAAATTATCATTTGTAAACCTTAATAGGCCAACTTTATACCACAGTACTAAAGCTTTTGGATATCATCCCCACCCTAGTTTTACTTTCTATTTGGAAGGTTTCTGGGTTACCAAATATTGTGTCAAGTGTTATGAATGTTTTATTGCTTTCAGTCTTTCATGCATGCAATTAGATCATATTAGTTTATGAAGAATTAATTGGTGAATTGAAGTAAAAGTTTTATTGGTTCCTGATTCACACCACCCCCCCCACCCCACCCCCCCCCCCCCCCCCCCCCCCCCCCCCCCCCCCTCCCCCCCCCAAATCATCCAGCCTTCTCTACATTTACAAAAATTGGTATCAGAGCATTAGGTTCTCATATAAGAAGTTTAAAAATTTGAGAAAATATCAAAGGCAATGGAAGTGTATAGACTAGAGAAAGCTATTGAAAATGAAAAGTTGGATCTATAGATGACCATAGATCAATTCAAGAAACTGAAGGAGCAACTCTCTAGATCTTTGCAAAGAAGGAAACTACTAGCAACACATATGAATGACAATATCTATATAGAAGAAAGAATTGAAGACATTTGTCAAGACATAAATTTAGATGAAGCTAATGCAAGAATTAAATATTTACTTGAAAAGAATCTCATTCTACATGAAGAAGTCAAAAAATTGAAAAGAGAACAAGAAATTTAGTTAGTCAGAATGTGTGAAGACATGGAACAAAAGGACATAGTGAAAGAAGAGAAAATATTGCTAATGAAAAATATAGAAGAAAAGGATAATGAAATTCAAAACCTATCACTTTAGCAAGAAGATTTGATAAATCAACTCAATTGTGCAAATGAAGAGCTTATCAACTTAAGGATAGATAATGCAAGATTACAGGATGATCTTAGCATAGAAAGGTAAATCAATGAAAGGATGATGAAATCTCAAGAAATCATTAATAAATTGGACAAGAAAACTCAATTCAAACACAAAGGAAAAGTTGGGTTAGGCTATACAGATGAAGATGAATCATCATAGCAAGGAGCTTAGAAGAACAAAAAGCCTACGTGTAATCATTGTCGAAAGATAGAGCATACATAAAATAAATGTTGGAACAATGGTAAATCAAAATTTAGTGGAAAATTTTATAGTTGTAACAAACAAGTTCATAGAGAAAGTCAATGCACAAAGAAAACCAAGTTTGAAGGAAAATGTTTCAAATGCAAAAAACAAGGGCACAAATCTTCAAAATGCAAAACCAAGAAATAGAACCCAATAAAATAAATTATGAAAGCTATCTTTGGTTGGGATTGTAACACATGGTTTAGGTGTTACTTGTGTGGTGAGCATGGATACATTGAAGAAAATTGCATAAGAACTCAGAATGAGGAAGAGAGACCCTACAAAGAGATGTTTTGTATGTAAAGAACTTGGTCATCTAGCCAATAACTATATGAACTAAGCTATAGTTGAAGATGAAAAGAAAGCAAAGGCTAACAATATCAGAAATCAAATGAGGTGGAAATGGGTAAAGAAATCTCTTGAGAATGCAATTCAAAGCCACGAGAGCATTGACACCCAAGTCAATGAAGTGGGTGATTCAACCATTTCAAGCTAATTATCCATGAAGATCATTAGAACTATGATTTAGAGAAAAATCTTGTGTTAGTTCTAGTCAGCAAGAAAGAAGATCCAAATCACAATTTTAGATGCATTGGGATTACAAAGTTGAATCTATATCTTAGACCTTACCCAACAAAGGCAAGTTAACTGAGTGAATTAAAGCACAAGTTAGTTCTAACTGATCTTTATTGATTTCAAAGACTTAACCAAGCATGAAGATAGATGTTGTTCACCAAGTTGAAGACCTGAGTTGAAGACTAAAGTTATTAGCCAAGCATGTCACATCTACCAAGTTAAACAAGTTATCACTGAGTTGTCCATTATATGATGTATTTGTGGCAACTTAAAGAATTTTTTTAAATAAAATCTAGAATCAAACAATTTTATTCTTCACTATGAATTCAAGAGCAAATAGAGCAGAGTAGCCTCAAGCCCCCAAGAAATTTAGAGAGAATTCATCAAGGATTATCATTCTGTCACCGAGCATTATGGCATCCTCATCAAGCAACAAGGTTAAGAAGGAATCTGACATGTTAGGAATTTTGTGCATGCAAACCTAAAGTTCAAGCTTTTTCTTATGATTATAGAGGAATTGGACCCAATCGATGTGCACTCACGAATTCCACCAAAGGTACTATTAATTCATGATGTTAGATCTTTTTATCATTGTTCAATTTAAGAATTAGGAACTCTAGAGCTGAATCAATCGTATGAAGCATTATGTGTGGACAAAAACCTCAAGCCCTAAGCATAAACACCTAGAAGTGAAGGGTTTAACCCATATTTTGTGTATGCCAAAGAATTTTCAAATCAAATGGATTAGGTTCATCTTGATTTGTGTTCGTGATATGCAATTCTAGCTTGACCAACCCATGAAGATCATGAAGAAAATGATTCATAGGGTTACTAGAATTACCATGCTTGATAAATCCAAGACAACCAAAACCCTAGGTTGGCTTGAGATGACAAAGAAGACTCTTGCCGAGTGGGATGGAAAAGGAATGAAGCTAAATAGACTCACTGACATGGAAATTAAGTTTGGTATTCATGTGATTGAAAATAAGATATACAGTTCTAGTCAACCAAAAAGTGTTTCATGTGAAGTTGTCAACTTGGCTTTCAAGGTAGTCAAGAATAATATTTCTTTTGACCTCACTGAGTTACAGCTAAACCAGTTGAGCAAAAACATGGAAAGCATCCAAGCATCAAAGAAAAATCCATGTAAGTTTGGTTCACTTTTAGTCTACTTATTCTTTTATGTTCATAAATGTTTTCCTTCCAAGGGAAATGTAGCATGGAAGAAGGACAAACCCATTGTGTATCAGATTAATGAATACATAACTAAAATTTGAGACAACTTTGAAGGCATCATGGATGCATATTTTGAAACTTTCAAGGAAAGGATGTAAAGTAGATTTAGAATTCCTTAGAAACTAGTGGATTACTATGGACAAGATATATGTTTTCTTGTAGACTGTGATAAGGTATACATTTAGGTACTAAGACCTAGAGTTGCAAGGGTAAGACCTCTTGGATATGAGGTAACTATTGATGATACTAAAGACATAATTGAGGCTCTTGTAAATTAACTTGTGGACCCCAAAGCACCTTATTTTGGAACCTAGAAAGAAGCTAAAACTAGGATTTCACTTGAGATCAAGATTCTTCAAATTATGAAGAGAGGAAGGAAAGAAGGTAGATAAGATTGACAAGGAAAATATGAAATTTGGTTCCCCTCTTTTGCTCACAAAAGGTAAGGGTGATGACATTGAAGATGAAGAAGAAGAAAAGGAACATGAAGAAGAAGAAGAAATTAAAGAAGAACCACCTAAGAAAAAGGGCAAATCTACATCAAGAAGAATTACAAGGTCAACTCATACTTTTACCACCAACAAACCCACCAAATCAAGAAAGAAGCTCATACTTGAAAATAAAGAAGAAGATTAAGAAGAAGAGCAATGTATATCATTTAAAAGGTCTACTCCAACCTTTGAAGAAAGATTGAAGCTACTCAAAGAAGTGGAGGTATTGCATATTTTAAGTTTCTTAAATATGAAACTAGAAATAAAGAGGAGAAGATAAAAATAGAAGAAACCTTAGTAGCAAAGATGGAAAAATGGAAATACTCTCCAAGTGATTTAAGAATACAAGTTCCTAATATTCTACATAAGGTAGTATCACATCATTGGGATAATGTAGCAATGGTTGCCAAGGATATCTGTGATCAAACCTTAAGGAAGCTACTGCCAAAACTATGAGACAAAAAAAGTGAAGAAGGCATTGAAAAAGCATGAACAAAAATTAACTCCTAAGTTCAATGCATTCTTAATTCTATCAAAAGGTATTGCATCTATTGTACAATCCATTACAAATGCATGGAAAAATATTTATGGATTGAATGTTTTAAAGGCAACTAAGGAAGTTGTACAAATAGATGATGTGAATGATGATGAAGAGGACAAGGAAGATCAAATAGTTAGTAAGGATCTACCTAAAATTTAGATTATTGAAGATTTAGATCTAGAAAAGTTGCAGCAGTAAATGGCCTTCCTCCCTAATTCTCCAAGAAAAGAATTGCTAACATCAAGTTTAGAGAACACAACATCTGAGTCTCAAACCATTGGGTTAAATAATATTTAACCAAGCACTCAATTGGTTGTTGGATTTGTCTTACTAAATTTAGAGATGAGTACTATTACCACTACTTCATCTACCAAGCTACAAGCTCCACTCATCTCAGAATCAAGTTAGATTGAGTTACAACAAGGCATTGTAATTCCTCCTACAATTGTTGTTGTTTCTCCAATTAGTCATGTTGTTACTAATGTAAGTGATCCCATAGCAAGTGCAATGACAATTAAAGTCAATCCTCAATCAAGCACTAAAGATATGAGTTAAGGTAAGGAAATCATTCCTTCACCTATTCCAAAAGCTAGAAGTAAAGAGATAGAAATTTATATTGATGAAGTTGGTCTAGATGAAGACATAGTAATTCCAAATTAGGATCTCTCCAATCTTACTCTTGATCAAATGGACACTCTTGGAGAACTTTGTAAGAAAAGAGCCAAACAACAGAAGCTAAGAGAAAAGAAGAAGAAAATAAATCAAGTGATAGAAGACATCGGTATATTTCTTGATGCACTGAGTATTGAATTTGTTCAAAAGAACTCTATTTTGGAGCAACCTATTGATATCGTTCACAAGTTCAATGAAGGTTTGAATGGTCAAGAGAAACTACTGTAGAGGGCAGAAAATTTGAGAATAAAATTTTTGGATAATGGGGCATATAAGATTTCCATAAATCAAGTAGAACTATCCACTATTCTTATTTCTTTTAAAAGAATTGTTAATAATGTTGCTTCCTTATTTTTAAAATTAAGTGATACCACAAATTTTACCAAGGAAATTGGAAGCAAGCTGCCAAATATTGATACTGATATGAAGGCAAGTGTAAACTAGTTGTCACTTGACCCTATTACTAGCTCAACACATTTTTTCAAGATGGGAATTTGACCAATTTGCAGGTACATTTATTGAGAGAAGAAGCAAGAATTAGGGGTACACTATCATAAATTCAAATTTTGATAATTTCAAACATGGATGTAATGCACAAACACATTGTTCATGCAAAGACATTAGTCCATGACAACAAATTTTCTACTATTGATCATATGATAGAGTTATCAGCTGAAATTCAAATAGCTTTGCATACTTCTAAAGTTTTGCAAGAAAATTGGGACAAAACCATGTTTTTAATTGTGAAGATACATAGTGATTTCCTCTCACATTTTGATATTACCTTGTAAATATGTATTTTTGTCATTTGTGTCAAAAACAAGGGGGAAATATAGCATGTAAGGAATCCAAGGGGGAATTATAATTATATATAACATTTTTTAAGGAGTATTTTGTATAAGGAAGAAAGAATATATGTATATAGAAAAACTACAAAACTAATTTTGAAAAATAAAAAGTATTGTTAGTATCAGCCAAGTATCAACACAAAATCAAAACTGAGCTACAAACCTAGGTACATTGATAGGGGGAGTTTTGATTCATCATTGTGAGTATTTAGAATGTTTTAGTATGATAAATATTTTTGTCACTAATGCCAAAGGGGCAGATTGTTGGCGTTATGGCCAAACTATTTGTCAATTAGTACCAAAACACTTAGTCATTTGGTTGGTTACATTATCACTGAGCACCATTGAGTAAACTTTGCATATGGTGTCAACCAAGCATGGAGTGTTAACCAAGCAGAGTAGCTAGCCATGTTAACCAAGTATAGCCAATAGTAGTGTTGACTGAGCTGCAATAGTAATTGAGTTGTTGTAGTTTCAACCAATCTCTTCAATATTTTCCAAGTCATCAATGTTAATCGAGTTCATGCCTAATCCTAAGTGATTAATGTGGACTGAGCACCAATGTCAACCAAGTGCTAGAGATTGTGGAGTTCACTGTGTTGCTGAGTACTAGTATACCACTTGAGTGGACTTTAATATGAGATTGTAGCTGAGTTCAAAGGTAATTATTTGGATTGAAATAGGATATATCTTGTCATATCCAAGTATGAATGAAATGTATGAAATATGAAGAACATATGAGTTTAAAGATTGACTAAAGGCTACACAAAGTATAAGGAAAATAAGAGTATCATCCATCACATTGAGGTGATGATTCTACATCAAAGGAATCTCATTCAACAAACCAAGTTGCAGAGCATAGATCATCTGCTAGTTCATCCTAATAGGTGCATTAGTCAAATCCTCTAAAAAGGTGGACTTAATAGTCTTATGCATAATCTCCTAAATGAGTACATACTTCATTGTATTGTATAAATCCTTTTACAATGTGGACTTAAAAATCCTTATTGCTCCTAATAGGGCTGATTGCTAGAAGTGATCATTTGTAAGCCTTAACAGGCCAACTTTATACTACAGTACTAAAGCTTGTGGATACCATCCCCACCCCAGTTTTACTTTCTATTTGGAAGGTTTATGTGTTACCAAATATTGAGTCAAGTGTTATGAATGTTTTATCACTTTCAGTCTTTTATGCATGCAATTAGATCAAATTAGTTTATGAAGGATTAATTAGTGAATCAAAATAAATGTTTTATTGGTTTGTGATTCACCCCCCTACCACCTAGCCTTCTCTATATTTCCTACAATTATTAGTATTATTATTTTTTGGCATGTGGCAACTTCTTTTACTAACATCTTGGTGTACTTGTTGTAGAGCTCTTAAACTAGTGTGCAAAGGACATTTAAGAATTTAACTAAACATTTACAAACTAAGTAAATTAACATTACTTATGATAAGACAAAGGAAACACCATTGATGTAAGAAAACCAAGAATGGTAAGCTCCCCAATTGTGACCTTGATGTTATTGATATGTTTGAGTATAAATGGATGTGTACTCAAGTGTTCTTGAAGCCTTCAATGGGTAAGAGTCTCTGAATGGATAAAATGTGGTGTATGGTGTGAGTGAGGATTTCTACATGGCAAAGACTTGATTCAATGATTTGTTCTCCAAAGGGACATCATAAGTTTGCATGGAAGTTGAATGAATTATGAGAGGGGAGGGGTCCAATTTATAGGCTAAGGGGTAGTGAGATGGAGGGTCAGGATGACAGGATAGGAGATTGGTGAGGAAGGGCTAGCATGCAAGGAGGGGGAAGCACATGGATTGTGCTTCCTCAAAGCTCTAACCTTGTCAAAAGTGTCACAATAGGATTCGGTGGTCAAAGTGGAGGGTCAAAGGGAGTAATGAGGGAGGACAAGTGTGGAAGAGGGATGTAAGCGGCATCTAACTGCATTTAAGGCATGTAAGAGCCATTAATGCTCTTGAGTAGGAATGTAAGAGGATGAGCGAAGACTTTTGATTTTGGTTTGGGTTGGAAAGTCTTAACCATGCTTAAATTTGTGCACATGTTTAGTAGGGGGATTAGGCATAGCTTAGGAGGCGTGTTAGGAGGTAAATGGCTTAGTGTTGATGGGATGGGTTCGTTAGTTGGCTAAGTGAGGTTAATATGGGTGGTTTATTAAATGTTTTATTTAATAAATGGGGATGTGAAATTAAATTAAATAGACTTTTGCATTTATTTAATTTAATAAAGGAATGGGGATTTAATTGATAAATTGATTTTGGGTTATCATTTAATTTTATCAATTGGACTATAGTCAATTAAATTAATTAATTAACTAGGGGATGATGATTAATTAATTAAATAAAAAATTAATCAAGAATTTCCTAGAAGATGATTAAATAAGATTACTTAGTGATGTAATTAGATTTAGGTTTCTAGATTTTGCCCCTCTTTGACATAGTGTTAGGACAACACTATTTCAAAGAAGTTCAAATATAAACAACAAAAAGAAGTTTTTAATGAAAACAAGCTTGCCCTAGTCTCAAGTTGAAGAGGAGAGAATGGAATATGTGATACCCCCTCAAGAATGTAGCAGGGAGAGAAGACGAGCCCTAATGACTTCTTGAAAATTATGAGAATCCAGGACAAGAGGGAGGACCTAGATTGGCTAAGAGAGGATTAACATGGACTCAAACTCTCACTATGGGAGAATGAGACAAATGAAAACTAGATGCACAAGATTAATTATGAGTTAAAGACTTTGGGGAGGGGATGGGGGGAGTGAGGTGGGAGATGTAAAGGAGGTGGGGAACTGTGGATACTATGGGTTTGATAGAGAGGTGGGATCTGAATTGTAGAACTGAGTGGATTGGATGTTTTGAAAAGGATGTGGAAAAATGGCTTGTATTTTCATGGAAATGAGGTGTAAAGGAATCCATTGAATCTTAAGTGTGGGGGTTTTCCAAAGGGGAGCACCACCATTTAGTTGAAAACTTATTTTGATATAGGAATATTGGGGATATGTCAAGGTTACCAAGAACATCAAGGCATGTTTACCAATATTGCATAGGACTTACTCAAAAAAAACACACAAGGATTGCCCCAACATCACACATGAATCCCAGAGGAATTAGAGTGGAAATGATAGTGGGTAACCCACAAGAAAATGATATTTCCCAAGTGCACCATGTAACCATAAGTGATTACATATTTGGAACATGCAAGGGTCATATTTGACTAACTCACAAGCAGAAAAGAAGATGAAAAAGACCTAATCAAAACCTTGCTCTCAAATTGCCCCATCTGCAAGACACCATGGTATAAAAGATCATGACAACCTTGAGGAGGGAAATACCAAATTGTTGGGAAAAGATAATCAAGAACCAAAAGTGAAATCCAACATTGAAAGAAAGAATAAATCTATAGAAAATAACCTTTTACCAAAGAGATTGATAGGATGGGAGACACATGGACCAAGATTAGATGAGAGGAAAGTTGTATCCTACTAGGATCTATCAATGTTATCCATAAGGGTGAGAGGATTTAGACAAATAGAGACTTTTAGGATAATGCTTGGATGACAAAGGATCTCAAATGAGGACTTTCTAAAATGCATAGCTAGGACTATGATCAAATGTGAGCTAACATGAAGAGGTGAGAGATGTACAATGGAACTAAGCTAAGGACTAACATTGGGATAGATAACAAATGGACCAATCAACACAGACACACACACACACACACACACACACAAGGACCACTATACAAAAATCTTAGTATGATAGTATAGAGGAATGGATTTGATAGAGTATGAAATGAAGAAGCTCAGGATGAGGAGATAGTAGATGAAAATATTGGGATGAGGAGATAGCAGATCAAAATATTGAGATGAGGAGATAGCAAAAGAAAATCTTAGGATAAGGAGATAGCAAAAGAACATGGATTGATGGTGGATAGGGGAAGGATATACCTTAAGAAAAGGAGTGGGAAGGATGCATCATAATGATGATGATTGATTGTGACCAAGGCTTGCAACAAGGTTGGGTATAGGATTAAGAATGTGATTGGATGAGTTGAAAGATGCATAATGGGATGATACAGTTGATGATAAATTCCTAAGAGCATTTAGGATATGAATGATGAAATTGGGTACATGGGGATAACCTAGAGCTAGATTCCAATGACAAGGGATGTACCAGGTGATAGAAAGATGGAGGTGATGTGGGGAAGTGAAAGGATAGAAGAAAAGGGTATGGATGATAGAAGGTTTGGGTAGAGGAATGTGAAAAGATAGTGATTGGAAGATGAATGGTTTTGGGGATAACAAGATGAAAATGGGATTGGAATGAGGAGGTGGAAAGATGGACATGACACTGTCTCTAAGGAATATAGTGCCCCCAGTTATTATATGTTATTCAAGAAGAGTTTTTATAAGGGCTGTGATAGGACAGAAGATTGGTCAACAAGAGGATGAGGGAGATTTATGGAAACTAAGAGGAGATTTTATGAGGGATGTGATAGGATGAAAGATTGGTCAAAAAAAGGATGAGAGAGATATATGGAAGCTAAGAGGAGGTTTTATGAGGAGTGTGATAGGATAGAAGGTTGGACAATAAAAGGATAATGAGGTAGGTGAAAGCTAGGATAGGAAAGGTGAATGAATGGGTAAGATAGGGGGCAATTATGGTTGGTGGATGAGGTTTGAAAAAGAGGAGGGATTATATGGAAGAAAGAGTGGGTGGATAAAGGATAGGTGAATATAAACTTTGAAGGGAAATGGATGTTAAAAGGATGACCAAAAGCATGTATCTAGTGGTGGACTTTATTTTTATCAAGATCCGAAGGAGGATGGCAGGTGAAATGGATAAGATGTGGTTGATATGGTGGGATGAGATGGGTATGGTGGGTGGTGGACCATTCCCATAAGTGAGTAGAGAATTTGGATAGAGGGATTACACATGACACTTGTTTCCCAAGTTTTTATCACAACACTTGTCCGAGGTGCTTGAATTGCCAAGTTTTCACCAGTGGATGCTTTATTTTTCTTTGCTTTTTTCTTTTCTTTTCTTCCCTTTTTTCTTTTTTTGATGGATTTTTTACTCATAGATGTTAGTAGGAAGGGTGGGAGTTGATACATAATTTATGGGAATACATAATACTTGTGGGTAAATAGATGAGGAAAATGGAAAGATCATCATTGGACACACCTTGACAGGGGATGAAGTAGCAGGAAAGATTGTTTTGAATGAGATCAAGGAGAAAATGGAGTAGGAGAAATATAAGGACCAAAAGTAAAGTTGTAAAATGGAGGACTATAAATGTAGGATAAGAAGTATAGGGACTAAAAGTGGATTGGGGGATGAAGGATGTATATATGGAGATTTGGATAAAGTATGAATGGATGAGGTTTTTTGAGTAGTAGGAATGGATGCCAATTCAGATTTTTCTTTGAGATGCATTTCTTTTACAACCATTCTAGGTATCCACATGATTTTTTACTACTTTATCTTGGGACTTTGTGTCCTTTTGAGTTTTTCTTTTGTTTGGATAAAATGCTTCCCTTCCTAAACATGTACTTTAGAGGTGAGATGTTGATGCTTGGATTTTTGTGGATTTTTCGATTTGTGCTTTTTAATTTTGGCATCCAATCCTCTTCTATTGGCCAATGTATGGGAACAAGGGAATGGAGGATACATATGGATTGTGAATGGAAAGATAGAGGTTAAAGATTGGAAGGAATTTAAGGATGGGTTCCTTTGATGATCTAGCTTGTGGATGTGAAGGGATGGAGTGATGGATTGGAATATAGGATATGGATTTATATAATGACCCAAAATGGATGGAGGGAATGAAGAATAAGGACCTAAAATAGATGGAAGTGAGGAAGGAGTATGTACCAAAATAGATGGAGGAGATAAAGGATTTAGATTAGGTATATAAGGACCCAAAATGGATGGAAAGGGTGGAGAATTTACATAAGGGATATAGTGACCCAAAATGGAGGGATGGAAAGAAGTAGTAGGATAAGTACCAAAAATATATGCAGAATAAGATGGATGGGAACTTTGGGTTGAAGATGGAAGGACTTGGGACCATGTGGGGATATAGGGGATACAAACATATAGAGATACACTTTTATTTTTTTCTTCAATATGATGTTCATTATTTGAAACACAAGACATGAGTCCATACGTAGGTGAAGGAGTTGAAGTTTCAAATATGATAGTGAGGTCTTCTTTTGTAGATCTATTACCATGGATTATAGGGTATGTAGGATCATGAAGTAGAGTGGATGGAAAGAGAGGATCTTGATTTGGGCAGAGGGAGGATAATAGCTCTTGAAATGGAGAATGTATAATGGTAGGATTAGGATATGGAGGGGATAGTGACTACTCTTTGGATGGAATGATTGGTGAAAGTGGATCATGTAGGGGAATAAGTGGGATGGTGGGATATTCTTTTGTGCCATAGGATATTTCAACATGCTTTTGGACAAGATCTTGGCATGATTGGATTGGAGTGCATGTTGTGATAGGAGATGCATGGATGGTTTCTTTTAGTGAAATAGATGGATGGGTGGGAGTTTCTTCAATGGGGATGAGTTGATGGGGGATGGAATAATTAGGTTCATTACATGTGATTGGGGTAATGCTAGGAGGAGGAGATGTGGATGGGATTTGGAGGGATTTGATGGATGGGAGGTAGGAGATGGAAGGGGATTGATAAGTGGGGTGGATGAAATAAGGATGGTAGCGATGGGATGATGGAAGAGAAATGATAGGTTTGGGAGATGGATTTTCTTTTGGTTTCCTTATAAAACTCCTTGGAGACATGCATGTTTGACTTGGAAGAGTAAGGGGATTAAGGTGATGCATTGCATAACTAGGATTGGTTGGAGGATTTGGAAAGTGGATTGGAGGATATTGAGATGGTGGGTTTGGACTAGGGATGTAACTAGTATCATAGCTCTAGAAGGGTGGAGATTGGTAAGGAAGGGCTAGGATGTTAGGAGGGGGAAGCACATGGACTATGCTTCTTCAAAGCTCTAGCCTTGTCATGACAAGTGTCACAATGGGATTGGATGGTCAAAGTGGAGGGTCAAAGGGAGTACTGAGGGAGGAGGAGTGTGGAAGATATATGTAAGAGGCATTTAAGGGAATTTAAGGCATGTAAGAGCCATTAATGCTCTTGGATAGGAATGTAAGAGGATGAGGTTAGAATTTTGACTTTGGTTTGGGTTGGAAAGTATTAACCCATGCTTAAAGTTGTGCACATGTTTACTAGGGGGAATTAGGCTCAGCTTAGGAAGAGGTTTAGGAAGTAAATTACTTAGCATTGATGGGATAGGTTATTTAGTTGGCTAAGTGACGTTAGTATGGGTGAATGGGTTGGCTTAGGGTTTTGGGATTATTTTTTTAAATGTTTTATTTAATAAATGGGGATGTGTGATTAAATTAAATATAATTTTGCATTTATTTTATTTAATAGAGGAATGGAGATTTAATTGATAAATTAATTTTGGGTTATCATTTGATTTTATCAATTAGACGATAGTTAATTTAATTAATTAATTAACTAGGGCATGATGATTAATTAATTAAATATAGAAAAATTAATTAATAATGTCCTATAAGATGACTAGATAAGATTACTTAGTGGTGTAATAGATTTAGGTGTCTACACTTGCATGTGATGAATATGATCTATAAAAGTAAGTGGAAGGGAAAGGAAGTAAGAATAAGTACACTTGTAAATGAAATATTGGAAATACTATTTTAAAACTAAAATTGAATATCGTCATAATCTTAGATCCTACTATAACTTCAAATTTGGAAGACATGAACTTATACCTTCCAACTTTATAATTTTCAATGAAAAATGGTAGGGAAAAGTTTAATTTCAAGGCATAGGTAGAGTTTTAAGGGACAAGTAGAGTTTTAGTGGAAATTTTGACTTTTGAGGGACAAGTTGACTAGTCAACTTATTCCTTGAATTATAACAATTGGTGAAACTTTCCCAAATTTCGTGACTATACCTGTGCTTCTTAGTTCAAAAATTACAACTTTGTAACCTATTCCTACACATAGAAAAATGGAGAAGGAGGTTGAAGTAAGGGATTTACCTTAGTCAAACCCTTGTTTAGGAATCAAACTTGAAATAAAAGGAAATAAATGAAAATCATGTTATAATATAGTAGAGGCTAGATATAGAAAATGAAACGTATCATACCTTGTATATGCTCATACTTCTTCAAATGTGATCAAGTACATTGATGCAATATATTTGATTTAATACAAAAACCTAAAACAAAATCATGCAAGATAAAAATGCATTTAGTATATGTTGTAATTCACCACAATGTTTGGTTGGGGAAGACAAAGAAGAATGAAGCTTGATGGATGAATGTGAAACTCCTTCCTTGATAGAAAACTCATTTTCTCATCCTCAAACATGGTAAGGAAGCTAGATATATGTAAGGAAATATGTTTCTTGCATGAAGAGTTGAATTCTTGATGGCTCTTGATGGCTTCTGTGCACTTGAATGTGATAGTGAATGCTTTCATGATGGATGGTAGCTTGCACTTGCTTGAATGAATAATGGATACATAATAATGGATGCAATTCTTGAATATGGATGTAGATTCATGAAATGAGAGGAGGAGATTTATTTTTTATACTCATTTTGGGGCTCAAATTTTTCTAAGGGAGAATACAAATGTAAACCTTATCAGAAAAATCTGTTGTTGAGCCCCAAAACTAATCTAGGCTCAAAATCCCAAGGACAAGTTAGCTAGTCAACTTTTCCTAGGTAAAATAAACTCAAATTTTCCCAAAATGTCAAAGAAGGTGAAAAGAAGTGGCAGGAGAAAATGTAGGTTATTGTGAGGTGGGGATAAATCCCAAAATCTAAAAATAAAGAATGGGTCTTAGTTGAGGAAATAAATTATGATATTGGATGGAAAATGGGAAAATCATGGATAGAAGTGAGAGCCAACCTTGAGATTAAGAAAGATCCAAGAAGGAGGAGGAGGGGCATATAAGGTCCTATCATAGGAAACACACTAAAGTAGGTACAAAATGGTCCCAAAATGAGCATAAGTGAGGTGCTTAATTTTATTATGGTACATGTTACTAAAAGAGGAAGATGTCATATAATGCAAGTGGTCATATGGATGAGAATATGTGGTATGTGTTAGAAACAATAGTCCACCAAGATAAGGTGGTGAATCAGTTATCCAATAATTAAAATGTTTATCAACATTAAACAATTGTATCCATTCAACCAAAGTAAATAGAAACCATAACAAGATGTACATAGACAATTAAACTAGATATGTTAACTAGGGAAACCTTTGATCAGAGGAAAACCTTGGTGGGAATGATGCCCACAAGATGATGTATTAATATAAATATTCCTTGTTAGAGGGTGGACCCTATTAGGAGTCTATTACAACATTTAGTACATATGAGTCCTTGTTAGGAGACTTAATATCCTTGTTAGAAGATTCCAACCTTGTTAGGAGTTGTAGAAGATAGAAGGACCCACTTTCCAAACAGCTTCTAGGGAAAGATCACTGAACTCACTATCCAACTAATCTCTTGACTATTCCTTGTAGAATAATTGTATGTGCTATACTTTAATTTCTTTCTTTTGTCCTCTCAACCATACCAATCACTATCAAACCTTATATACTAGGTCACAAACCTTGAATCCATGTATCAAACTTTAGATCACACAATAAAACCTCGGTAATGAAGTTTCCTTCACTTCTGCTCTACTCTTCTTATCTTCACATTCTGCTCTTTGTGCTACTTGTAATCATTCATACATCTCCATACATGATAAAGGAAGATGTACTTCCTTTATACTAAATCCATAAAATAATTCCCCAAGTTGGTTGTTATACATTCTTAATTAATTATTATAGGACCACATTACTTGAACATGTTACACTTAGTGATAACATTAATCTTCTACCTTATAACTTGAATATCTTTTTGTACACATATCATTATGATGAGTGAACTTAGCTATGCCATCTCTAAAATATCTTCTTCACATCAGCTTCTCAGAATAACAACTTTGCTAAGAGATATAACAAGTTTACCAGAACATGCCTCTATAAACTCTATCTCAGAACAGTCTTCACCAAAGCTTACATAACATCTTCCAGACTTAATATCTTATGCTTATGACATTAGCTACATATAATAGACACTTAGTATTATCTCCCTTTAACTTTTCTACTGAAAGTACTCAACGATCTATCTATACCAACTTGATCTTTCTATTGTTCTTCTATCAAATACCATAGAAAACTACTATGCTTACATCAATGCCAAACACGGTCATGAATGTAACATATCATCATGACAATGATCTAATCATGTTCCTATAATACTCCTCCATATGAATATCATTAGCATTCATGCTTCCAATATTATAAGGAATATACATAGGTGGAAACTAATGGAGGGTAAGACTGTAGTTCTGCTAGAGGTATGAATGAAGGGGTCACAGTAAGAGGTAAAACATATGTGGTAGAAATAATGTAAGTTAAAACCTTGGATGAGAGGATGAAGGATTGCAAGAGGATAATGGTGGGTGGGAGAGTGATAAGATACACCTATAGTAAAGCTACAAGAACATTGGTACTAAGAAAAATATCCATGACATGGTTGTACCCTTTAATACATTATATAATATAGGGAATGATTTTATCAGTGATATATCATTATTTCATATTCAAAGAGTACTTGTTTGATAAGATAAAGATCATGCTTAGCTAGATAAATATGTGATTATAATCTTTTTATTTTTTATAATTTTTTGTATGAGCATTACAAACATTTATATATTACAACTTAGAGTTGTTTTCATTTGAGCGAATAACTATATTGTGGTTAATATGATCACTCCTTTATAAAGAAATATTAGGCATATAAGTACTAGCATAGTAAATAGGCCATAATGATAAATAAACATTCAGGTAAAGAGAAATAAATTACTCTTACATCTATAAAATTAGAAAAATAGAAAATAAAATCCAAAGGATGAGATTTTTAAGATGGTGTACACATGCAAGGAGTTTCACCAAAAAGAAAAAGAAAAGAAAATACAACCCTCACCTATATGAGATATAGAAATTAGTGTATGAAAAAATTAATGACAATGCAAAAGAGTTATAAAATAAATAATCTAATCTAATTATGGACACCCAATGAAGGATTACAAAACAAAATAAGCTAAAAATAGAACTTTTACCTATACTTACCCATTGCAACGTGCCTCCGTTTTCCTCCTAAACTTTGAGTTTTTTGATTTATGAGCTCTTAGATTTGAACTAGCTCCTTCCTTCAAGATTCTTAAAGTTGTTGGAGAACTATGAATTCTAAATAAAATTCTATGATAATTATCTATGGACTAGATGAAATGATGGATGTAAATGGATGAACTATAATCCTAATGAGACTACGATAATGATATGAAATTCTTGATGATTTTCTTGATTGCTAAATGATGCTACAAATGAAAATTTCTTGAGTACTAAGAATGCCTATTGCTAAGATTTCTTATTATCTTGTATGATGGAATGAGGCTTCCTTTTATATAGTTTGGGAGGACCCTGACCTAGGTGGTGACATCTGATGGTGGAAAGAAAATGTAGGACAAGTGGATGAATGAGATTGACTCATTTAAGTAGGTTGAGAGAAATAAGGACTTAGTTATAATGTAAGAGAAATATTAGGAGAATGAGAGACACATGGAACACATCTCGCCAAGACCCTTGAGAAGACCCTAGCATCAAGGATGACTCCTGGACAAGTGTATCATTAGTCATCTTTGACCCTATGAGGTGGATTGACTAGCTCCTATTGGATAGGAAAGATGGGGAGGACTTTGTCACCTAGAGACATGTGTCGAGTCAAAGACCAAGTTACATGAGGACAAGTGTTCCTATGACTCATTCATTGAGAACACATACCCATTTTTGACCCCATAAAAATGGGATACATGGGTGAGGGTAAATATAGTTAAGTAATAATTAATTAAAATTAATCATTTATTTAAAGATGATGTGGCACATGACATGGACTAAATAGGTGGACTAGTAGACTTTGTCACTTAGGTGAGTGTATAATTAAGTAATTTTAGTAAATCACTTAATATGACTATTTAGTGAACTTAGGATAATGCAAATAACCTAGGTGAATTAGCTTAATAAATAGAATAATTTACTAAAGCTAATAGAAGAAGAATATTCATTAAATATAAAAGTATTTAATTAATTGAAAGAATTTGATTAACTTAATAAATTAAATAATTTATTAATAGTAATGGAAGAAAGACATTAATTAAATAGTAAAATTATTAATAAATTTACTTGACATTTTTTAAGTGTATACATTTTTCCCCTCTTTGAAATAATGTGCGGACAACATGTTGTTTCAAAGACAACTAGCACTTGAACCTCTTGCCCCTACCCCAAGACTTTAGATGATGCAAACTTTGGACAAAAATTCAGACTTTGGATGATGCAGACTTGATGTGATTCCCCATCGAAAGATTGATCAATGTTTTTTTTTCCTATTAAGTGAAGGTTAATTTGAGCAATATTTCAATAAGGATTTAGAGGAATTGTGAGAAGATCATAAGATTATTTCAGTTGATATAGAATATGAACACTTCCAAGAAATAGGAGCCTACAAGTATAAAATGACAAGGGGTGGATGAAGCATCATTTACACACTTGGCATTTAGAGATTGGAGGAGAGCGAAAATATCAAAGATGTTATTGTTGATAGAAAACCATTGATTCGAGTGTGTTAGAAGATACCAGCAGTCAACAGATTATGGTGATCTGATAAATCATTGATCCCTCTCAGGTATTTGGTTGATTTAGCATGAAATTTTCATAGATTTGGTAGATGTTGGATAATTTTGTGATAGGATTTTAAGATAGGTAGAAACGGTTTTTTTTTTTTTGTTAGCGTGAACATATATGCAGTTTCAGTGCATGGATGTGCATGTATACTACTCCCATGTGCAATCATTTGAGATGGATGTGCAACAACACATCCATCAAAAATGCTAGCTCATATGTAGTCTTAGGAGACACAGGAAACATTTATGTACATTGGTATAATGCACTTGCACATGCATTTAATATAGCTACCCATTTGTGAAAAATGTGCATATATGTTGGTTCTATGAACATATGAAGGACAAAGCTACACATTTATGAAATAGGTGTATTTGTTTAGGGATCTTTCATTTCTTAGAAAGAGTTGTGTATTTTCTCAAAAAGAGATTTTATTGAGGGATCTTGTGCATCTATTAGATAGAGCTGCATATCCATTTTAATAGAATTTCAACAGAAAATGATTGGGAAACCCAAGGTTGTCAATGATTTTGGTTAACTGATAATATAGAATTATGATTGAACTATCAAAGTGAGGATAATAGATGTAACTATATAGGCATCATCATAGCATAGTTTTCAAGATACCTAATTAGGCTCAAACAAATGATAGATTTGTTGCTAATCATGTGATAGACACGTGATCAGTTGTTTAATAAAATAGTTAGATTAGAATGATAGATCATGTATATATGTCCATAATGTCTAATTCTATGTAATTTTAGTATGTTGTAAGAGGGAATTTTGGATATTTTGATATTGAGGGAGTGATTTCCCAACACATAGTTATTAAGACCCCTTTTGACTAAGAGTAATATGTTTTGATTGTATCATGTGGTTTGCACCATGCATTATATCACCTTGTGATAAGGTCCAACCTTGGCCTTTTGACCATGCTCGCAAAGAGATGGCACTCTGAGACTAGCACATTTCATCTCCCTCCTGGAGAGATGAGTGTGACATTGGAGGATGTATATTGTATCCTTTGACTGCCTATTAGTGGTGAGCTAGTACAGTATGATTAATGTGGTGAATTAGAGGAGTACAAAGATGTATTTGGAGATGAGGTTCTGGATGACCATGATATTGGTTGGGACTTTATTTTGGAGGCTTATGAGCCACTAATTTTAGTTTTGGCTGGCATGATAGCAGGGTATATATGTCTAGATAGGAGATCTAGAGGATTTCTCGTAGGTTGGGTTTGTAGAATAATGGAGAAGGGGACCCATTTTTCTTGGGGAGTGTGTATGCTAGCACAATTGTACCATGTTCTACACTAGGTGGTCTACCACAGTAGAGCATCATTATCAAAAGGTGTCACATTATTACATGTCTAGGTGTGGGAGCACATAGTTGTGATACATCCAATTAATATGAGATTTAAAGGTGCTAGACAACCATATGCACATTTGTATGCTATGATTATGTTCTAGCCTAAGCTAGGAAGGTTGGATCATTGAAGATATGTTCTAGACACTTTGAATTTAGTTATATGGATACCTTATTTAGATTGTGAGGACTAGGATGATGAGATGAAGTTGGGATATTCATTTGAGACCATATGGTTGATCAGTTAGACACCACATATTCTAGAGAGAAAATTAGTGGGTTGTGTTCAAATATAGTTTGGAAGACTTCAAGGGATGCCCTAGGGCATAATAGAGTTCTCTCAAACTCATCAGTAGAGGAGGAAACTGGAGGCCTATGTCTTGATAAGAGGTTGACTAACATGAGTTTTGGAAGATGTAATTCTATGCATTGATAAGGAGGAGAGACAGTTTGGATCCTAGGATGATAGGAGAGTATGAGAGATACCTATAGAGGCATCCATTTCTCATGATATCTTCATTAAATTATCCACCTCTAGTGGTTAGAGGAGATAGGAGAGGACAAAGGAGGAGATGTGGTAGGAGAGCTGGTAGTAGAGGTGGTGGTCGGGGACCATCACCAAGTAGAGGTGGAGGTAGAGGTGATGGAGATAGTGATGACGATGGTGATGGAGGAGGAGATGGGGAGAGATCAGAGGAGAGCACAAACACATGGAAGAGGAGTAGTTTGAGATAGGTGACTAAGACTAGTTCCCGTCCTTTAGTACAGAGACCTCGAGAAATAGGACATGGAGAGGATGTAGAGAGGCCTTGACAGGAGGATACAACATAAGATTTTCCACAAGATATGGATGTTGGACATGGTGACCCCTATTTTTAGAGGCATGGAATAGGGGAGGTTGACATAGATCATGTTGTAGATGAGTTTCCAAAGATAGAGAGAGGTCATGAGGGTTCCATAGTTAGAGTGAAGGATAGAGCATTTGGAGGGACAGTTGGCAGAGGCACTCAATAAGTGAGACAATGCTCTAGAGAGATTAGGTGCAGTAGAGACTCTATTAGATTAGATCGAGAAGGCTCAGACCTTGGATCTGAAAATAGAAAGCATGAGACTTATGTTGAGATTCAAAAGAGAGATTACCAACTGAAGGGAGGCCTATGAGAGAGTCATTCCTAAGGATCAATAGATTGGGTGCTTCAGAGAGAGATCCTATTATGGTAGACCATTAGCCAAAGAAAATGGATAGAGTAGGAATGTAGCCTTTAGACTGTAATCACCTAAAAATGGTCATCTAGACTATTAGCTCCCTTCTTAGCATTTTGGCTAAATTAATTTAATCATTTACCTAGACCAAATTGCTAATAATCAATTTATTTGATTATAACCTATAGTTTGACTATGCTATCCTAAGTTCATTATTTGATTAAAAGAACATGTCCCCTTTTAATTAAATAAAAGACCCCATTCTTCTAACCCACTTAAAGTGCACACATAAAGTCCTTTTTTTATTTTGCAATTAAAAGAAATGGCTTTGTGACTTTTGTCTTATATGACAAGTCAACTTATATTCTATTGGTTGACTTGTGTGTGCACATGGATTACTCCTCTTTTCAAATTCCACCGTTGATCATCCACCATCTTCATCTTGATCTCTACCGTCCATACATCTTTAAAAGGGAGAGAGCTTTCCCCCTCAATCAATCCATCTTTTGAACATTGTTATGCAAGTTTTCTAACAGGTTTCTTTGGAGCTTTGTGGAGAACTTCTATTTCTTGTCTACATTCTCTCATCCATGGCATCATGGCATTCTAGCTTAGCTTAGCTTTCATTTTTACATGTAGCTTAAATCACATAATCTAATAGTTGGATTGTAACACTCTCATACATCCTTAGCATAGCTACACTTTCATATTTATTCTAGTTTAATCTTTAGTTGCATTGCATTCTTGAAGAACTCCTTGGGACATTTGCATTCTTGCATCTTGTCTTTGGAACCTCCCATTGCATGGTTTACTAGCAAGAAGAGTATCTATAAGGCTCATATGAGAGCCCTTGAACTTGAAATACACTCTCTTGCACTCCATGGATAGGGAGCTCTAAGTTGGCATTCGAACATTCCAAACTCATGGAATCGTTTGGATAGAAGGGTTTAGAGTGGGACACTTTCGAGTGTACATTTTTGGCGCCCACCATGGGGTTTGAATCAAATTCTAGCTCCATTTGCTTTCATTTTTTATCTCTAGTTTTTTACAGCAGCATATTGGATCTAATCAAATGCTTTTGTAAAATTATCACTTTGGTTTTAAGACCAACCCATAAGTAAATTGGTTTGAAGGCCAAAAACTTAGTTGGTTTAAAAATTTGATCATATCTTTTAAACCGCTTGGAGTTTGGTTCTGAATTTTTTTTTTGCAAGTTGGGTATATACTCAAAATGTCTTAGTCCGATTTGTAGAGTATTTTGACATGATTTTTGGGAGTTATGAGTTTTTCTTTATTTTTCATAAAAAGCCGTTTCTGATCGCAAATCAGCGAATTTTTTTTTAAAACTTATATTTTCAGAAATTTTTTTCAATTCTAATGGGGGTTTTTTCTTTGTGTTTTGAATTTTGAAGTCGTATTAAAGATAAAAAACTCGATTTGATAAATTTGGCCTGTTTTGACAAAATTGATCTCTACAGCGCAAATGAAGAGATTTTTTTAAAAAATTTGCATTTTTGGAAAGCTCTCTAATTTTTAATAGTGGTCTCTTCTTTTTATTTTGATTTTTGGATACAAAATCATAGTAAACAAGTCCAATCTTGTTGACTAGGTCAAAATCAAAGAGTAAAAATGAAAGCATTTGTGATTAACTTGCACTTTCTTTGCATGCACTTGGTTGGAAGATAAATTGAATTTTTGAGGCAACTCACCACTTTTTATTATAGATTTTTATTTTATTTTATACTAACTTTTGGTGCTAACAAGTTGTGATTACAGGTTGCCATCTTTATGAAAAAAAAAATTGAAACATTGCATAAAAAGAACGCATGTCAAAGGTTCAAATGCGCAAGGGCTACTAACATTGTTTGCAGGGCTGCCCAAAGCATAAAAACCCAAAAAAAATTTCTTTTTTATTTTCATGTGTGGCATTGACTAATTGTTCATTTTTCATAGGCACATAAAACTTGTGATTGGAGTCTTTTGGTAATAGGAGAGTATGCTCTTCACCCTTGTGGTGAATCAAAAATCTTGACTTGCCATTTGGTTTCAAAAGCAAGGGGTAACTAAATCTTCTTGGCGTGTTTGGGAGAAAACAATTAGAATAGGAGAGTATGCTCTTCACCCTTGTGGTGAACCAAAAATCTTGACTTCTGAAAGTTGATCCACTTTGTGTAGTTAGAATCCTTTAGAGGGCCTGCTCTCGGACAACCTGAGAGGAACGACCCAAGTGGGGACAAGCAGACTACCCAACTCTTCCAACCCACTATAAACTCAAGGCTATCAAGGACACAAAACTTTGGTAGACGTAGTGTTTTTCTTCGCCTAGTGTGATCGCTTATGAGATTTCGACCATAGGGAGATCACTAGGCAAGAATGCTTAAGGTACTCTTGTGATTGCGAGATCGGTTACTCATCACAAGGTGAGGTGTCCTATAATTGGGAGCAAGAGGAACACTATGAACAGAAGCCCTATCTAAACACCCTAAGTTAGTAACTACCCTTTTTAGCCGCTCAACTTCTTGGTGCAAGGATTGATCCTAGTGGACTACCCAGATCACCCCAAGATTTACACTCACCATATGTGTTCCCTTGGTTATGCTTATGGCATTTCCATGACAAAGCCAATATCTTTTGTGGGCAACCACTTGGTGTGAGGCAAAGGAGCATCAAGCGTGGGCCAAGTTGTTGAGTAATGAACCATGTCCTTTAGGTAGATATTGATTGATGTGTTCTCGAATGTGGTATACCTCTGAAAATCTTTTGAACATACACATGACAATAGCTCTAGGGATTTCTTTTGAGACCTCAGATATACTTGTATCATGCAAGGTTGCTTTGTCCCTTGCTTGATTGTTTAAAGACTACTTCATGTGTCACTATCTTGCTTGGAAAGAAATTATTTTTGAACATCAAACTTGCTATGCTATCAACTATTGTCAAACTTTGTCAACCAAGTCAAAGCATCAAGTCTTAACATTTTTCTTGTGTTTCTTGCTAAGGGGAGTCTCATCATTTGACTTTGATTTGCTATATCTCTAGTTTTTGAACATGCTTAAAGTGGCTCTTTGGTCTTAGCGCTCTTGGTCTTTCTATCTTCATGGTCTATGTCCACTTGCTAGTTATCATTTTTCTGAAATGGTTGCCTTGATTTCTTGACTACACGCTTGGGTTGGAGAGTTGTTCACTTGTCACCTTGCTTGCTCTATCTATTTGACTATTTGGGCATCTTGCCTAGCTATTGACTTGAGTCATTCATGTCGAAAGTTTCTTGGACATATTGTTTGACAAGTCACTTTAATATCCCTCTACTATCTTGGCAAGTGAACACTCTACCTCCAATAGTTTCAACATCAAGTTATCTTCTAGGCTCTTTTATGCTTGGCTTTGCATCTAAAACTATGGGATCTAAACCTTGTGCTACCAAACTTCAACCAAATCTAGATGATCATGATATCCTCCATGTCACTAAAGAGTTTCAAGATCTATATGCACAATACAAAGAACTAAAAGAGACAAATGATCTTTCTTACCTTCATTTCTCTAAGCGCATGACAAAAATGAAGTCTAAACTTGAGAAAAGGTTAGAGGAGAAGATTGCATCATTACATGAATCTTCCTTAAGGTCTTTACATGCATGTAAGTCACCTTCTTTGAGGTCATCCTCTTCTTCTAGGTCTACATTCTCTACTTCAAGACATCGAATGTCTTCATCTTCTAGACCTAAAGACCTCTTTAGAGAACAAGCAAGTGATACCTCCATTGAGCCTAGGCAAAAATATCATGATAAACCTATCTTTGACCAAGAAAATGATCAAGAAATGAATGCATTATATTCACTTGAGAAACAAAAAGAAGATCCTAGACATGTTTCTAATAGAACTTTTTCTCCCTTGGAAAATTCTTATGATGACACTTTGCAAAAACTTCTTGGCAATAAGATCATCATGTTGCCTAAATCTAGCTCCTATGGAAATCCATTCTTGGATACCTATTGTTCCTATCATCAATCTAATGACCATGCTACTTCAAATTGCATTGAGCTAAAACATAAAATCCAAGATCTTATTGATAATGGAATTATTGATACCTCTAATGATTCATGCGATGAGGATACTTTTCATGAGCAAGATTACATTAATGAACCTATGTCTAGTAGTGGCTCCATTACAACTTCCACCTCTTCCAACACTCGTGCATCTCCCAACACTTCAAATCTTTCCAACATGCCTCCATCAAATAAAGAACCTAATGCTTTCCACATTGACTATGTGTATCCTCAAGGGCTACCTCTAAAAGAAACTCAAGCTAACCTTCACTTGGCTGCAAACCTTTTCCATGCTACCAATACTAAACATCCTCAACCTTCATGCACTGCTATGCCTAATCTAAACACTACTCCATTCACTCTTCATTCTCCCTTGTCCTTAGAAGTGGCTCCATGTCAAGAGGACTCTCAAAAAGAAAAAGCTATAAATGTCAAGAAAGATCAAGATCAAGCACCTGTTCATCTCTTTCAAGATATTTCCATTCCATATCCTATATCTTGTCCACCTCCTAAGTATGATGAAGATATCACTTCCACTATCTCCCTTGAGCTTACTGAAAATTATGAGAAAAGTTCTCTTCCTATGCTATCCAAAGCTACTTGTCAAGATCAAAGCATCCCCTCATGTTCTACTTCTCCATATCCACTTCAAAATTGTGCTCAAGCTTCAAGTGCTTCTATTAAAAATGTTGTTCCTATCAAAGGTACTTATGAGTCTATTGATGGCTTTGACCATGTTGCTCATTCTAAAGATGTTGATATCCCTTCCCACTATCCCTTTGCATCTTCTAAATCTATCCTTGGTCCTTATCCATCAAAGCTAAAGCCTTCAAACCTTCCATCTATATTGGGACCTTATGTTCCTTCATCTCCTACATTCACTCCTAGCTCATTCCCTAGCTCTCCCATCATACCTCAAGATCAACAAAGACACTCATCCTTGATGACTTTTCACCCATCTATACATCTAAACTAGTCATATCATCCTTATTCATCCATAAATCCCAAGTCCTTTGGAAGTGAGAATAAACATAATAATCCATTGAAAAATTAAGATCACTATGTCCCATCTAATCGACGTGTGAATGCTAAGAAGGAGAAAGCACAAAAGAGACCACAAAGGTCTACTATTAAAAAAGCTAAATCAAAGAAAATATGGGTTCCTAAACCCATTATTGAAGAAATGTGTTTTGAAGTATTCAAAAGAAAATCTAAAGCTATATGGATTCCCAAGTCTCTTTTAAAAGACTTGAAGATTGAAAATACTTCAAAGTTGACATTCAAACTTCCAAAGGCTTCCATTCCATCTTCTTCCAAAAATCTTTCTAAAAATATTCCAAAGATTTCCACTCCACTTTTTTCCAAATATCTTCTACCACCTCATACATCTAATCCTCAATCTATTTCATCCATGATTCCTCCATCATTCCAATACCCTTCAAGGTGTGTGTCAATGTTGATCTTGTCCAATATTTCAGCTATCCTCATGAAATCATCTAAAGCTTACACCTCCTTTCTATACATGAACTCTTATCCTCCATATATTCTTCCTACTACCATTTCTCTTTCATCACCCTATCAACATCTTTGAGCATATCTTTCTATGGTCTTGGCTTATCATGACTTATCTTTTCTATAGGAGCATTATCTACATTCAAACAACTTCAGCTCTTTCTAAAAATTCAAACAAAAAAAAAAAAAAAGAAGAAAAAATAGAAAAAATGAAAAAAAATAAAAATGTGCCTTAGTCAAAACCACTTCTTGTGGAACGTTGGTAGAAAAAGTAAAGAGAAATAAATCCATCCTATGGTGAAAACTACTTCTTGTGGTACCTTGGATAAGTACCATGATGAAAACCTGGCAAACAGGCATCATGCGTAATTCTTCCATCATCCATCTATCCCCTCTTCTCTCTTTGATCTTGACAATGTTGAGTTATCTTTGTATATTGGTTATCTTATCCATGAGAGTTTATATTGTGGTCTCCCATTCACTCATAGCCTCTATCTTGAGCTTTATTCTTATTGCTCTATCCCATTGCTATACTATCTAGTTGACCCCTTGATCTTGATCATAATAAATGAAATATGGTTCTCATAGGTCTCTTGACATGTCTACTCTTTTGGACTACATGCTTCATGCTATCTCACTTGTTGGCTTCATTTCTTATCCTACATGCTATCTTTCTCATTACTTCCATTGCTTATCCAAAATATGCTTCATATGACTATTTCACCTCTTTCCCTAGCTTGGGTACTCTTGAAAAGTTAGTCCTTGAGAATCACTTTCACTTGCTTCATACTCTTTTTTCATCCATCTTTGCTTATCCACTTGCTCGTTGCTCCATCATATCCTATACCTTGCTAGACATTGGGAGAAAATGATGTGATCTTTCTTGAGAACTAGTGATCTCTAAATTATTCTAAAAAATCCTAAAAAATCAAAAAATGTCCTGAAAAAATGACCATCTTAGTGAAAACCTCACTTTGATGTATCACCAAAAAAAAATTAAAAAAAATCTATCAAAATAGTGAAAACCTGGAAACAGGTGCTACTTGAAACCCTTGCACCTATGTCTATCAATCTCAAATCATCCACTTTGCTACACATTTCCTAGCTTGGAATTGTTTCTTGTCCTCGTCTTGGGGGCACAATTGCTTACCTATTGAGGTATTCTTGTGCATTAGGGTTTTTTGGACAACTCACAAAATAGTGTTTCTCAACACTACCCCTACCCACTTTGACATCAAGTGTTTTTCAACACTTTACAGATAGTTTACCTACGGTCTCTGATGTCGCGATATTTCTCACTATCAGAATCAAGTCTTGAAAAAATGGCCAAGTGACTTACACACACGCACTTTAACATTTAAATGACTGAGCTATGCTAATATTTATCTACTTTTTGTGTTGTCTATGATGATTTCTTTGCTGTGTGTTCCCTCCCTAATAGTCTTTCGAGGATGTCATTGACTAGAAGACTGGGGGCATGGGGCATGTTTTCTTGATTTCTACTTGTGGGTATACTTTTGTTTGTCTATAGTGTTGTAAGCATTTATGCTGGTCCTATTCAACATGTTGACTTACAAATGTATCATCCTTGACTGTTTTGCAAGACTGCACTTATGGTTTATCCTGGTGCTTATGCCTTGATACAGGTGTAATCTTGCTAAATTAAACTTAAGGAATCTAATCACGTAGTTATCTTGACTTACATGTCTCTGATGCTTAGATTGGATTTCCACATACCTATCTAATATCGATCATATTCATATCCTCATAGTTATACTAGTGATGGTTGTATGATCTCATGATGTCCCTAATAAATGCTCAATGATGAAATTAAGAGTCTAAATGTTATGCACTTCTTGCTAGTAAACCACTTTGCATATTAGCTTGCAATTTAGGTTCATTTTCTAGATTAGTCTTGCATTCTTGCATATGGGGAGAGCTCTCTCTTCATCTTTTTGTGGACATATCAGCTAACTCCTTTCATATATTTCTTTACTTTCTTCTTGTTCATGTCTTTTCACCTTCTTAATCTTTCACTTCATCTCTTTTCTATCTTATCATCACATTATATAAATTTTTGACCTCTTAAATAATTTCAACGTTCTAGATTCATTTTCAAGATCGAAATCCAAATTCGAGTTCATCTTGATGGTCAAAATTGTCTTTTAAAATTCTACTTTCTTCTGAGCAGTTAGCTGACCTTTTGAGGTCTAATCTCTAAATCATCACTGGGGCATCTTCATTTCTTCATGTCTTTATCATTTCCATACTTCATATCTACTTCAATTCACTGTTTCATGTCTAAAATCACCTTTCTACTCATTTCGACCTAATTTTTATGCTATATCCTTCAAGGTCAACTCTAGTCAAACTGGAGCATTTTATCAAATTTTTTATAGTCATTCTTGGGTTCTAATCATCTATCTGTCATCCTGGACATTGCTATATCTCAATTTATTCATATCTAGCTTGTTTCTACGTCCCCTTACCTCATTTCAATTTCAATCCCGAGGGGGCAGAAATACTCTATCACTTCTTAGGAGCATTTGTTTGATCTTCTCACTTGCTCTCACTCTATCTGCTTTTCTAGGTGTTAACATTCTTCTTGAATTCTAACATTTTTCTCTTCCTAGTGTTCAGTACTACCGCTATCAGGCTGTGCATTCAGGACTTGCTATCTATTTTTGCATTTCATTCTTGGAATCAGACATCTATTTCTATTGCTACCTACTTGGCTTCTATTCTTTGACATAATGTGTTCCCAGATCGATCACACATTAGTCAAAGAGGGGCAAATGTAATCACCTAAAAATGGTCATCTAGACTATTAGCCCCCTTCTCAGCATTTTGGCTAAATTAATTTAATCATTTACCTAGACCAAATTGCTAATAATCAATTTATTTGATTATAACCTATAGTTTGACTATGCTATCCTAAGTTCATTATTTGATTAAAAGAACATGTCCCCTTTTAATTAAATAAAAGACCCCATTCTTCTAACCCACTTAAAGTGCACACATAAAGTCCTTTTTTTATTTTGCAATTAAAAGAAATGGCTTTGTGACTTTTGTCTTATATGACAAGTCAACTTATATTCTATTGGTTGACTTGTGTGTGCACATGGATCACTCCTCTTTTCAAATTCCACCGTTGATCATCCACCATCTTCATCTTGATCTCTACCGTCCATACATCTTTAAAAGGGAGAGAGCTTTCCCCCTCAATCAATCCATCTTTTGAACATTGTTATGCTGTAGGTTTTCTAACAGGTTTCTTTGGAGCTTTGTGGAGAACTTCTATTTCTTGTCTACATTCTCTCATCCATGGCATCATGGCATTCTAGCTTAGCTTAGCTTTCATTTTTACATGTAGCTTAAATCATATAGTCTAATAGTTGGATTGCAACACTCTCATACATGCTTAGCATAGCTACACTTTCATATTTATTCTAGTTTAATCTTTAGTTGCATTGCATTCTTGAGGAACTCCTTGGGACATTTGCATTCTTGCATCTTGTCTTTGGAACCTCCCATTGCATGGTTTACTAGCAAGAAGAGTATCTCTAAGGCTCATCTGAGAGCCCTTGAACTTGAAATACACTCTCTTGCACTCTGTGGATAGGGAGCTCTAAGTCGGCATTCGAACATTCCAAACTCATGGAATCGTTTGGATAGAAGGGTTTAGAGTGGGACACTTTCGAGTGTACATTTTTGGCGCCCACCGTGGGGCTTGAATCAAATTCTAGCTCCATTTGCTTTCATTTTTTATCTCTAGTTTTTTACAGCAGCATATTGGATCTAATCAAATGCTTTTGTAGAATTATCACTTTGGTTTTAAGGCCAACCCATAAGTAAATTGGTTTGAAGGCCAAAAACTTAGTTGGTTTAAAAATTTGATCATATCTTTTAAACCACTTGGAGTTTGGTTCTGAAATTTTTTTTGCAGGTTGGGTATATACTCAAAATGTCTCAGTCCGATTTGCAGAGCATTTTGACATGATTTTCGGGAGTTATGAGTTTTTCTTTATTTTTCATAAAAAGTCGTTTCTGATCGCAAATCAACGAATTTTTTTTAAAAACTTATATTTTCAAAAAAAAATTTCAATTCTAATGGGGGTTCTTTCTTTGTGTTTTGAATTTTGAAGTCGTATTAAAGATCAAAAACTCGATTTGATAAATTTGGCCAAAGATCTTATTATGGTTTTGTGTGATCATTTATATTTTTGGATCAGTTAAATTTTTTATGTAGATAAAATTTTGATTAATTATCCCAAGTTATGAGTCAGTGGTTAATTTCTTTGGTAAAGTGCAGTTTGATCATTGTTTATTGCCCAAAGATTGTTAAAATGGAATCCCTTTTTCTCCTCTTTTGAGTCATGACCTATCAAAGATCCACTTTTGGAACTAGGTTGAGGACATGCCCCTAGTTAGGTATTGGAGTGACTTATTATGGAAGGAGAAAGTCATGGAAAAAGACATGGATGTAAACTCTAATCCAGACTAAGCTATGATGGAATTTTATTATGGATATAAACAAGGTAGACCACATAGGTAGCCAATTTATTATGGATATCTACATTGTAGGAGATGGATGGAAAGAAACTATATTATGGATATAGACAATGATATGGAGAACCTAGAAGAACCCTAATAGATAAAAGAGATTACTTTGTCACAAATGATGCATATTGCCAGGTTTTCACCACTTATTGTTATTGTACCTTTTTCCTATTTTTCACATTTTATTAATTTTAGTTTTGTATTTTCCACCCCTTGCACTGGGGTTTTTAAACATAGAACTTCTTAAGGTGCATGTTGTTAATAGGTTCATCCAATATCTCACACTCAAAAGTTGATAATTGATATGCCCTAGATCCGTATACAACAGTAATCACAAAAGGACCTAGCTAGTTTGCCTCATATTTGCCTTTATTTTCTCTATCTACTTGATTATTTGGATTTTCTCTTAAGACTAGGTTACCCACTTGAAATTCTCTTGGTTTCACTTTATTGTTGTACTGATAGGGCATTCATTGTTGATAAGCTTTAAAATGGCTAAAGGATTTCTATCTCCTCTCATCTAGAAATTCCAATTATTGCAATCATGATACTCTATATTCTTCATCTAGAATAAGATCTCATAATACCACTCTAAGAGAGGGTAATTTTGACATCAAGGGGAAGTATAGCTTTTGAATTGAGAACACGGGAATATGGAGCGGCTCTGATAGGTGTGCAAATGGATGTATGGTAATCCCTTAGTACTAGACCAAGTTGAACATGTCAGTCAGGACCAATGTCATTGATAGTCTTCTTAAGAAGCTTGACAATGGTTTTATTAGATGTCTTAGCTTCACCATTTCCTTGTGGAAAAAAAATGGTACAAGAATGATGGGTGATATTAAAAACCTTACTTAGTTCTTTGATATCTTTATTTTGAAATTGTTTACCATGATCTATGAGTGTGGAAATCAAAATACATTATCAACATATGTTATAGTTAAGGATAAACATGGATATTTGATTACATGTGGTGGTTATGAGTTGAATGGCTTCAACCCATTTGGTAAAATATTCAATTGAAGTGATTATGTATCTATGACCATTGGAAGAAGATGGATGTATTTCCCCAATGAGGTTGAGTCCCCACTAACTAAATGGACATATAATTGTAAATGATGAAGTTCTTGAGTTGGTGCATGAATTATATTCCCATGTATTTGACATTTTCTATATTTTCTAGCATATTGAAAGGAATCAAACTCAATCATAGGCCAATAATAACTCATACGCATAAACTTCTTAGCCAAGGAAGGACCACTTGAGTGTGACCCACATATACCCTCATATACTTTTTGTAAAGCAATTTGAGACTCATCATGTTTGAGACAACATAAGAGAGTACTCTCTAAACCTTGTCAATGCATGGTGTCATCAACTAATGTGTAATGTGATGTTTGACAAAGTAAGTTTCACTTTTGGTTTTGGGATAGGTTAGGTAGCAAGACATTATATTTCAAATAGGCATATTTTTTTCATAAATCAAGGAATCTTGACCCCAAGATGACATATAATTCTAGAATTGGGATCATCATAAGAAGGATAAGGCAACTGTTTCATCAAGAACTCAAAATGAGATTGTGTGTTTTCCATATTGAACAATGAAGCAATTTTCACCATGGCATCTATAACTTTTTTATTTTGTCATGAAATCTTTTCAAATATGATCATTAAGAAATACTATTTGAAGTCATCCACCATACATTTATATTGTAATAACTTATCATTTTTTGTTTGATACTCATCATTCACTTGATTAATGATCAACTAAGAGTCTCCATAAATATTAAACTCTATTAATTTCCATTGCACTACCATTTTAAGCCCTATCATCAATGTTTCATATTCTATAATGCTATTCATGCAGTGGAATAACAACTTGTAGGACTTGGTTATTGTGAATCCTTGTAGTCTAACAAATAATACTCTTTCTCCAAAACTATTTTGGGTGTATGATACATCAAAGTATAATTTCCAAGTTTTTAAGTGATAAATTATCCCTTTATGGCCTTTTGATCCACATAGTCAATGTTAAATTCACTTAGCACCATAACCCACTTTGTGAATCTTCCTGTTACTGCTGATTTAATGACTAAATAATTTAAGGGGTCAATCTTTACAATTAGCTTGACCATATGAGATAACATGTAATGTCATAGTTTTTGTGAAGCAAAAACTACAACAAGGCATGCTCACTCAATTGATGATTAATTAAGCTTATATCCCACTAAAGTGTGACTAATATAATAAATAACCATTTCTTTTCCTTTGTGATCTTGTTGCACCAATAAGGCTCCCAAAGAAGTTTTAGTCATTGATATGTATAACAAGAGTGGTTTTCCAAGTATAGGTGACATGAAAGTGGTGGATTTATTAAGTATTGTTTATCTTGTCAAAAACTTCTTCACAAGTAGCATCCTAGTGAAATGGTACATTGTGTAACAGATGCATGAAAGGATGAATTTTGTTGGCTAGTTGTGAAACAAATGTTTTGATGGATTGCAACTATCTATGTAATGATATCAAATGACATATATTTTTTGGTGGTGACATCTACATGATTGCTTTAACATTTTTAGGATCCACTTCTATCCCTTTTGCAGAAACCAGGCACCTCGTCAATTTTCCAAATCTAATGCCAAAAGCACATTTCTTGGGATTCAATCTGACATTGTATTTCTCCATTTTGGTAACTATCTTATCTAACACTTTCAAATGATCTTCTCTTGTTTTAATTTTCCTAAAATGTAATTGACATAATCTTCCATCATGGTATGCATCATGTCATGGAAAATTGTAGTCATAGCCCTTTGATAAGTAGCACCTACATTTTTAAGTCCAAAATGTTGAAAACGGATTAAAACAAGTATGAGAATATATTTTAATCATTATTTTGTCACTGATGTCAAACTTTCTATTTGCTGGTAAGATAATTTCTTAAATTATTTGAGTACTATCATTTGTGTGATTGATGAAGAGGATTTGATAAAATGAGGTAACAATAGCACCTAAAGGAAAGGTTGAGTTATGATATAGAAAAGGAGTACAAAGATTAGGTAAGATAGTGATGTTATAGTGCATTGATTATCTACTTAAGGTTCTAAAGGATGGATATACTTATTAATTTTAGAAGAACAAGTAAAATGAATTGAGTTTTCCAAGCTTAAAAATATGCATAGTAGGTGCAGAGAAAAGTTAGTGTAAGTCGAATTGAAAATCAATTGGTGCCAAGAAAAGTCAAATTTTAGTGGATGTCAATTGGTACAATGTAAGACAAGTAAAATTTAGTTGATGTCAAGCACCAGTAAACTTTAGTTTGTGCCAAGTGATTTGATAGTGGATGTCAAGCAATAAAGTATGTGTTGAGCATCATAAGAAAGTTAATGTCAAGTGACAACATTATGAGAAAGATCATGAATTTGATGAATCCAAGCTGACAAGTTTGATTTCTTAGATTGTGTGAATCATGTGGAAGATAAGCTTGATGAGATTGTGGCACAGAATTCAAGATGAACCATTTTGAGATGAATTCAAAGAGGATTGAAGGAGAAGTTTCTAGAAGAGAATAAAATGAAAAGATGGGTAGATTCATTGAATCCTACCTAATCCTATTATGGATGATAGAGGATGAATGAAAAAGATCTTAATTTTCTATTTATAGAGATGGCTAATCAAAAGCAAAGGTTGTCATGTGCAAGAACCTAAGGGAGATAAGGAGTCTAAGGTATTGCTTCATTTAGTGACCAAAGAGAAGAGACTAATATTAGCAAGTAAAGAAAGAAGGCTTAAGGGTATGGATGATTGAAGGGTGAACAAGCTATTAGAGTTGAAGTGTAAAAGTCAAATAGAATGGAGTGCTGAAAACAAAAATTTGTAATCTACAAGTGTGTTGTAAGTTGTTATCAGATCAAGCCTTTTTGTTACTTTCTAATCATTGTACCAGTCTAGGGTAAATCCTTTGGATTAAGGTTGACCTAACAGTCATTTGTAAATCCTTTAACCAAGTGATATTACAAGTGAATGATCTAAAGTCCTCTAACAAGGCTCACTCCTAATAGGGTGATTGAAATCCTCTAACCAAGTCACATTTAACAGTGTCCATTGTAATATTTAACAAAGTTGGCCCTTCACAAGGCATCACTTCAAAAGAATGAGAATGAGTAGCATGTTACTGATGATTTTTCCCAAATTGGGTTTCCATGTAAAATCACTGTGTCAAATGTATTATTGAATCTGTTATGTTTCATGCTTACATTTTTACAAAGTTGATTTGATAGTAACTTACAAGGTTAAGTGATTGTATGATCTAATGGATGCATGCATGATGAATATTTTTTATGGATATGGGTTCACTAAGCTATGAAAAGTTTTATTTGTACATCTAGAGCTTGGATAACTGATTCACCCCCCTCTAAATTGTTCTAAAGAATTCCAACACAAAAGGCATTACATTCAAACAATAATGTAAGGCCCCTATCCCTAGTGCACTACTGTAAATCTTAATAACATTAATATGATTAGAGCTAGGAATATTAAGGAGATGAGATGTCATGTTTCTACCCCTTGTATATAGAATGTGAACTATATTATTATCCATACATCATATGATAGAATTATGGTAAGAAGGTTTTAGAATTTAAGTATGTCATGATTGACATTTTCCATATCAATGATGAAACCAGAGATCTTATTGAGATTGATGTAGATTTTAGTTATTGTTACATTAAATATCCTATTTGAATTTACATTAGGTTAATAAATTAAGACCTTAAGTAATAAAGTCTTGAGATGTCATAATCTAGAAGATATGTCAATGGATTCATGGTATTTTGTAATCTATTAAGATAAATTATTTAAATGGTTATTATGGAAAGATGAATCAACACCCACCCTTGTGAGCATTAATGGTAACTACAAACAAAAATTATTATCAGAATTAGATAAGGGTCTACATCATAGAATTCGATATGATGTAAATATAATAATTAAATTATTGTGCAAGTAGTATTAGGCGGATATGTTGTAGTGGATGATAATTAATATGGGATGCTTCATGAGGATGTAATATATTGACTAGCAAGATGTAATGGTTTTATCCAATGATTGATTTTGAAATGATGTTGACATGATCATGGAAACATCCTAATTATCCTGACATAATTAATTTAAGGACATACACCTTATGATGTGTTACCTCATAATGATAATGGGACACTATTAATAATTTTACTATGTTTACTTTGATTTAAAGGATACTAGTTGAGATGTTTATGTTTTGGGATTTTTACTTATGAGATGTAATAAGACCTAATGGTTTAATAGTTATGGATTTAGTATTTCATCATTGTGATAGAAAATAGATTATGATGATATTCATAATGTTAATTTGACTATGTTGAGGATTAATGTTGATATGCAAATTTTGATATTTCAATGCTTTTAATATTTCATATGAAAATGTTTAGAAAGGAAAGTTAATTGTAAAAATGAATATGCTAGTCAGTGTGAATTATGCAATATTAATTTGTCATTTACTTATACATATACATGTATTTTTTATATAATTTTCATTGAACTACTAATGCTCAAGTTTAGTGTGCAAGAAATTGAACCATGGAATTTAATCAGGGAAACAAGGTTCAAACTTATGCGAACACTACATAGCCAAGGTGAATCTTTGGAAGATTCAAACCTTGTTTTCATGCGTATATTTTATAAATGTGAGTTTACATGTGTGTAATAAATTTAAATTCATGAGAAATTATGGACATGTCATTGTGATGTATAATGTGTTTGATGTGTCACTTGACACTTCTAATTCTCCATGTGTAGATGACATTTCACTTAGGGTTTTGAGCATGAGGCCACTTAACCTGAATCTAATCCTCATCTTATACTTAAGAAAACCCACTTGGGGGAGCATGAGGATGGGTCAACATCATGTGAATTTTGAATTCAAACTTGACAAGGATTTTAGAGGGCCTAAATGTAGCCCCAAAGTGTTATTTTGTAAAAATAAGCCACAAACATGATAATATAACATGTTAGGGGCTGACTTTAACCATTTTAGTGCCTATATAACTTAGGAATCCCTTTAAGAAATGCATTCTTGAGTGAATTCAAAAATGGAGTTTCCCCATGATGTTTACCCTCACATTCCACTTTGTCAAAGTTCTCTTTTGGTTGGGACAAGAGTGTAAGAGATAGTGGCTTGATGTTTTTTTTCCAAAAGTGTGATAGTGGGTGGGATAGTGGATGAGCCTTTTTAGTAGGCTTGGTACAAACTAGCAAGTTGTTCACCCACTCTCTAATTTTAGAGACAATTATGGTTTTGGGAGAAGGAATAAGGAGGAGGGAGCTCATCATCAACTATCATTTTCCTTTAGCTTGGACCAAGGTTGGTACCCATGCCATATCCTCCTTTGAATTTGTATAATGGTGTTGAATCTTGATCATGTAGTTGGTGCAATCATGTTATTTATTTTGTGTGTTGAAGTGGTTGTGAAGTGTTAATGTTGCATTTACTTCTCTTGAATTTTCTTTTTTTAATGTGATGAATGTTGTTGGGTGTGAAGGCTTCACTTACCCTTGGGAGGGAAGAGAAGCCTTTGGTGAAGGGGTTAGTTGGGGTCCTCATTTTAGTTAAGAGACTCTCTTCTTGGGAGGGAGAAACATTTCATGGAGTATGGCCTCCATTGAAGCCATATGACTTGATTTGTATTAAGGGAGGTATAAGTGTGGAGATGTGAAGAGGAGTATGTATCTTGATAGCCTTGTAGCGGCATGTTGTAATTGCAAATTTATGTGTTTTATGTAGATATGGCATTCTTCTCTTGGGAGAGCTCACTTTCACCCAATGTTTCATGATTCCAATGATGAATCATTGTGTAAACATTAGTTGGGATTGTGAGTGTGTTGTATTTTGTGCTTGCATTGTAAATTGTTTTTGTGTAATCATGTTTGAGCCTTGTTTCCCCTAGCTTAGGGGTGGCCTCATAGAGGTCTAGGATGGGAGATGAACCTCCATAATTCATTTGTTACTTGTAATTGTAGTTATATATGCTCAATGGATCATTAGGAGAAATATTGGAAGTACTCTTTTTGTTGAAGTATCATGGCAAAGAAGCTTTTTATTTATGTATTGCTTTTGTAATGGAAAAATATCCATCTTGTTCACTTGTTGGGATGTTTTTATTGCATGTTGATAATATAGGAATTTTTAGAGATGCAAATGTACCAATGTTTAGTGATGTTCATTCATATGTAATGAAAGGAAGATTTGAGTATCTTGTTGGTTTAGTTGAAATATAAGAAATCATCCCATTAGATAGTTCCTTATACTTGTGTTTATAGGATTGATTAAGAATATATAACTCACATTCATTGTTATGAATCATGGGATAATATATGGAAAGTGCATTTCAAAATATGATTTCTCATGTAAAGGAGATTATAATTTATTAGTTCAATAAGCAATATCATTTAAATTTCATTATAAGGATTGAGCTAGTGAATGTCCTAATTGATCTATTCAAAGTATCAAGAGTCTTAGATTTATCATTGCAAGTGCTTAGCATAGATAAATTTTAAGAGCAAGTTTAAATTTCAATGATTCCAATGGTTGTCAATAGAACCTTCAATTATATGGATCAATTATAATGTTAGTTCTAATGTCAAATTATTTATCAAAAACTAAACTCACACTCAAAATGCTTTAAGGTAAGTAAAATAGGTTAGGTAGAAGACTAAGTCTTGGTAAATAAGTTACCATCAAAAGAATAAAACAAAACAAGAGATGCAAAGCATTGTAGTTCTTGCCATATGTGTCATGATTATAGTATTGTAGAGTGTGGAAATAAAGGGTTGAGATGGAGGAATAAACTATTTAATTTGAAGGAATGCAAAATGTATTAGAACAACATTCTTTATATCCTTTGATATCTTAGAGGTTAAACCATTTTTAAACTGTAAGAACTAAAGAAAGTGGAGAAACTTTGCATTAATGTTTCTAGTTGAATGCAAGAAGATAAGTTATAGCTCTTATCAAGTGCAAAATTACTTCTTTATGGCATTAGAATTTTAACATCAATGCCTTTACAAAAAAAGTTACAACAAGCTCTAAATTGGAAAACTCAAAAGTGTATAAGAATTTTAAAACAAAATGGAATTCTTTAACTTTAAAAATTTTGAGACTAGAATCATAAGCCCTCAAGAAATATTGTTCAATTTCACTAAAAAAATTGTACATACATTACAAGGCAACACATTTTTTGCATTATTGGTTTTTCCATGAGAAGTCTTGAGATAATAAATAAAATTTCTACAATATTAGTTTGAATGCAATTATAAAGTTGTCATAAATGTCTTGTAATGTGTTGTGAACAAATGGATCATTGAGATCTTGTGCAAAGTTAAACAATACCAACCAAAACCCTAACAAAAGCATAAGCAAGTTATAACTAAATTCTACATATAGAAAAGATATCCACAATTTAAATTGCTTATTCTTTGTGTCTTGGAGTCTGCATAAAGTTTATTTTATTTTATTTTTATCATGTTTGCAATGTAAGAAATCAAAAACCAATTGTTTATCCTAAAAGAAAGAATTATAATTTAAAAACTAGAGAAATTGAAAATTACCAAACAAAAATATTTTTTTAACAAATATTTAACATCAAATAATTCTTTATATAAAAAAACTACAATCAATTGTCATCTTTATACACTATTAAATATTTAATCAACAACTTGACACCCAAATATGATATAAGATATTTTAAATAAATAAACAAAAAACATAATTGTATGTACAATAACTACCATTTTAAAATTCTTTGTTACATTATTTAATTTTTAATTCTTTGTAATATTATTTAGTTTTTAGTTTTTAAAATTCTTTGTTACGTTATTTAATTATTATTACTTTTAATTCTTTTAAAAGATAATGCTTTAAGCACAAAATGAATAAATTTTTTATACGTTAGTACATGCTATTATTATTAATTTGACTAATGGTAAGGTAAAGTGTGGTGTGACATATCTTTTATAATAATTATATTAATTGCACAATTAATACAAAAAGTTAGAATTTTAAATTTTCATTGATTTTTGGTTTTATAAAATAAATTTCTCCATACTATTTAGTAAGATCCAATAAGTTTTCAATTAAATACTATTATTGTTTTTCAAAAAATAAAATAAAAATGTTCGAACTTTATAAAGAATTGAAATTTATGAAATTCTTGAAATGATAAAGTAAATGTAGTGTCACATCATCTTTTATGATATTTACAATCATATTAATTGTGCAATTAATGCTAAAAGTTAGAGCTTTAAATTTTTCTTATTTTTTGGTTTTAAAAAATAATTTTCTCTCTTACTATTATTAGGGAGAGCCAATAAGGTTTTAGTTAAATAGCTTATTTTCCATTTCAAAAAATAATAAAAATGTTGAAACTTTATAAAAAAAAAAACTTAGAACCTAAAAAATTACTTGAACCTTAATGGTTAAACTAATACATTTTATAGTGTTTGATTGCATCTAATGAATGCAATAGTATTCCTGCCACAGGCAGGAACTAATAATAACAAGAGCTCTTTGAGAGCTGGAGTCCTTGCCTCTAGGGAAACAAATTGGACATAATATTTGTTAAAATTATGGTTTTGAAAAGAGAAGTTATAAATTTTAGCAAATTTATTTTAGATTTTTAGTTAATATTTTAAATTTTAATTTTATAGAATAATGTGGCGACTACCCATTGTCTAAAAATATACAACATAATGTAATGTATTGTAAAAGTGTGAGATTTGAATGAATAGAGTTTTAACTAAGAAATTTAAGATTTTTAAAATTTTATTACATAAGTTAAATTTTGAGATTAATTATTTCTAATTTTTTTAATTGATATATAGTAAAGTTTATATATATAAAGCAATACAATTCTTAATAGCAATAATATATTTTAATAAAAAATCAAATTTAGTAATTATTGATTTATATAAAACCAATTTTTAAAATAATATAAAATATATTAACATTTTTAAATACTATATTCAAAACTAAAAATTGTGATATTAATATTGATAAGACATTATTTTTGTTGTGAAAGATAAAAACATGATTTTTTATTAGTAAATCTAATCAACTTGTGACAAATATTTAAAAGATAAAGTTTTAATTATTTTATGACTCTAATGAACTTGTGACAAATATACAAAAGATAAAGTTGTAATTAATAATGAAGTTGTCACAAATATGTAAAAGATAGAGTGCAATTAATGAATTCATTAATGCATGTTAGAAAATATTGTATTTTTTGAAATGAAAAACAAAATAAACCCCACCAAAAATGTAATGGACCAATTAGAAAAAGGTAATAAATCAACATAAATTAATTTTAAAATAGAAATTTTGTTGAACTTTAAGAATAACTTTAGAAATAGAGTAATTGTTGTCAAAAATTAATAGGGAGGGGGGGGGGGGGGGGGGGGGGAACATTAGTACCCTGCCTATAAATAGGCAGGGACTAATAAAATTCTCCCATCAACCCTATCCTAGGTGATTGACCCCTTCATTAAGGAAAAAGGAAACTTTTTTTAATAATAACCATATGTTAAAAAACTAGACATGACTTAGACATGAGAAGGGGGGCCCCTTTGGGTCAACGGCTTCCCCTTTGGGTCGCTTCCCACACCCAGTACATGCAGTTCCATGTATTGGCAAGTGCGCCCTCCTAGATCCTCGCCCACATGAAGGAGGATGTGAGGGTGAAGGTAAAGGTAGGATGATGATTGGAGGGCCACATAGCAAGTGGGAGAAAATCAATAGGAGACGGGGATTGGATTTGGTGAGTAAGTAGTAGTTTAAGATGGATAGTTAGAAAGTTTAATAGTCTAGGCAGCAATGGATGGTGATAGTTAAAGTTTATTAAGTACATTAGCTAGTGTAGTAGGGGTTGATATTATTATTTAATTAATTTGTATAATAGTTAGTGTTAGTAAATGCCATATGTGTAGACCAAAGCTAATATATTATGTATTGATGTAAAGGAATATTAAAATATAAACAACCTTATATGTATAGTGTGCCATAGATTAGATATATTACCTAGCTTTAAGCATATAAGGTTATACAAATGTAATTTCATGAAATTGGTTAGTGGGATCTATGTAGTGGTTGGATTCAATAAAATTAGGTAGTAAACATCAACAATAGTTGGAAGTGCTAATTAGTAAATAGTGGTAGTTTGTAATGTCAATTTTTTTTTTAAAAGTATTTTTAAAGAGGTATTGTATATATGATTAGGTGAGTATGTAAAATTTGGAATTTGGTAAGTTAAAAGTTTAATAATTAGTTGCTAGGAGTGATTAGTAAGGACACTTAGTTATTAAATGCTTGAATGATAAGTGGAGTAATATATATTGTTTAGTAGATAGGGAATATTTGGTACAAGTGGATGCTAGAAGATATTGACAAGGACAATTGTTAGAGAAAATATTTATATGAGCAATAAATATAAATGAATTAGTGGATGGGAAAAGTGAGACGATATAGTTGCTTCTTAATTATAAAATTGTAATCTATAAAATTATTTTATAGATGTACATTTCGATAAAAAGGGTAGTGGAGATAAAAGTTTGAGTTTGGATGTGTAAGTATTAAACTCTTCTAATGCCACACTTATTATACATTAAATATACTTAATATATATACATACAATGTATAAATATAATTATATATAAATAATGCAAGATGAAGGGTAATTGTTATACAAACAAAGAGATGAAGACAATCATGTGTGGACTATCCATTTAGGTATCTTGTTTGGAGTGTTGTAATCTTAAAAGCGCATATGAAAGTTACAAATATAATATATAGTATAAAAAGGAAATTATATAGTGCTTGACACCAAATACAAATATAAACTTCTCTCTCTCTCTCTCTCTCTCTCTCTCTCTCTCTCTCTCTCTCTCTCTCTCTCTCTCTCTATATATATATATATATATATATATATATATATATATATATATATATATATATATATATATATATATATATATATATATATATGTATGTCTCCATTCTAATTCATTTCAATTGTGAAGCCAAGTTCACAAAGATCATACACGATGCTTAAGGACCAATTGGAATTGTTTGGTGCACCATTATTCTGTTAAGAACATCACCGGCCTATGGTAAATTAAATGATTATAAAGACTTCCTTTAGTTAGTAAAAGAAGTGAGTATCAATGCATACCACATTTAGTTGAACATAACCATTACTCAAATTCCCCAAGTGGATGAATCTTAAATATATAACTATTCAATAACTTAGTTGCATCAAGTAAAAGTTAGTATGTGATTTCGTAAGTTACCTTTAAAAAAAATTGTAGTTGTGTTTTGCCCTAAAATTTTGGGCATGACATTATGATATTAGAGCTAGGTTTTGCAACACTAGGAATTAATGGGTCCATGTTGAATGCATAATTGGTGAGTTACCATAAGAGAGGCATAATTGGTGAGTTACCATCAGGAAACCTTGGTACGACTGCAATATTCCTGTGATATGAAATTTTGATTTGATGTGAACTATTGTTGTTCTTGTGTTACAAATTCTTGTATTTATGTGTTTTTCCAATCATGTGAAGTTATTATTAAACTAATTTCTTGTTATGGTTCCATCTTCCTTGGGGACATGCTTTGTTTTAATTAAAGATTTACCATTATGGCCATACTTGTGTTTGTTTTCCCTTAAATAGGTTATTTTTATCTTTGGTTTTAAGTTATTTACAAGGCATTTTCTTGTGAATAGTATTGATAAGAATATTGTACTATAATTTGAGAAATGACCATACCAAGAAGTATTCTTGATAAATTGTATGGGAAATTAGGGCATCATAAAATATTCTTGTTATATTCATATAGGGCCTTGGGACACCACCCTTCCCTATATTGTGTATATGAACTTATTCAACCGTAGATAGCATAGAAATAGATTGTCCTTTGACTTATTATGGTGTGAATAAAAATCACGTTAAGGACATTACATAAGGGATGCTTATAGTAGATAGTGGAAGGTAAAGATAGGTACACCAATGTTTGGATGATACCTAATCAACAGAATTGTGAAGTAAACAATTTTAGGGAAATTTATCCTTACCATGAGCTATAGCCCAAAATTTTATAGTTCATTAAGTTAAAGCCTTAAAAATTGAACCACTTATGTCATGTCAAGGTAATTCTTATGTATGAAGGCTACATCCTTAATTTCGAAGGACTTCTAAGAGAAAGTCGAAAATGGGGGGGGGGGATGTAAAGCCCCTTCCTTAGTGCCCTATTGTAAATCTTTAATAACACGAATATGATTAGAGCTAGGAAGAGTAAGGACATGATATGTCATGTTCCAAACCCTTGTATATAGAATGTGAATTATATTATTCTCCATACATCTTATGATATAATGATGGTAAGAAGGTTTTAGGATTTAAGTATGTCATGATTGACATTTTCCATATCAATAATGAAACTAGATGTCTTATTGAGACTGATGTAGATTTTTGTTATTCTTATGTTAAATATCTTATTTGAACTTATATTAGGTTGATAAATTAAGACCTTAAGTAATAAAGGCTCGAGATGTCATAAACTAGAAGCTATGTCAATGAATTCATGGTATTTTGTGATCTATTAAGATAAGTGATTTAGATGGTTATTATGGAAAGATGAATCAACGCCCACCCTTGTGAGTATTACTAATAACTACATACAAATATTATTATCAGAATTAGATTAGGGTCTACACGATAGAATTTGGTATGATGTAAATGTAATAAGTCAATTATTATGCAAGTAGTATTAGGTGAATATGTTGTGATGGATGATAATTAATATGGGATGCTTAATGAGGATATAATATATTGACTAACAAGATGTAATGGTTTTATCTGAAGATTGATTTTGAAATGGTGTTGACATGATCATGCAAACATCCTAATTATTTTGACATAATTGATTTTAAGGACATACACCTTATGATGTGTTACCTCATTATGATAATGGGACATTGTTAATAATTTCACTATGTTTAATTTGATTGAAAGGATACTAGTTGAGATGTTTATGTTTTAGGATTTTTACTTATGATATGTAATAGGACCTAATTTTAATAGTTATGAATTTAGAGTTTCATCACTATGATAGAAAATGTATTATGATGATATTTGGAATGTTAATTTGACTATGTTAAGTAGAGGATTAATATTGATATGTAGATTTTGATATTTCAATGTTTTTAATATTTCACATGAAAATTATTAGAAAGGAAAGTTAATTGTAAAAGTGAATATGCTAGTCAATGTGAATTATGCAATATTAATTTGTCATGCACATATACATATACAAGTATTTTTTTATGATTTTCATTGGACTACTAATGCTCGACATTAGTATGCACGAAATTGAACAATGAAATTTAACTGAGGAAACAATGTTCAAACTTATGTGAACACTGCATAGACAAGGTGAATCTTTGGAAGATTCAAAATCTCGTTGTCATGTGTTTATGTCGTAAATGTGAGTTTGCATGTGTGTAATACATTTAAATTCATGAGCAATTAGGGACATGCCATTGTGATGTGCAATATGTTTGATGTGTCACTTGACACTTGTAATTGTCCATGTGTAGATGCCATGTCACTTAGGGTTTTGAGCATGAGGCCACTTAACCTAAATCTAATCCTCATCTTTATACTTAAGTAAACCCACTTGGGGGAGTGTTAGGATGGATCACCATCATGTGAATTTCGAATTCAAAATTGACAATGATTTTAGAGGGCCTAATGTGGCCCCAAAGTGCTATTTTCGTGAAAATAAGCCACCCACATGATAGCATAACATGTCAGAGGTCTAAATTTAACCATTTTAGTGCCTAGCTAGCTTAGGAAGCTCTTTAAACAATGTACTCTTGAGTCAATTCGAAAATGGAGTTTCCCATGATGTTTACCCTCACATTCCACTTAGCCAAATTTCCCTTTTGGTAGGGACAAGAGTGTAAGAGATAGTGGCTTGCTATTTTTGCCAAAAGTGTGATAATGGATGGGATGGTGAATGAACCTTTTTAGTGGGCTTGGGAAAAACTAGCAAGTTGTTCACCCACTCTCTAAATTTAGATATAGTTAGGGTTTTGGGAGAAGAAGGACTAAGGAGGAGGGAGCTCTTCATCAACTATCATTTTCCTTTAGCTTGGACCAAGGTTGGTGCCCATTCCATATCCTCCTTTGAATTTTTACAATGGTGTTGAATTTTGATCATGTAGTTGGTGTAATCATGTTTTTTTTTGTGTTGAAGTGGTTGTGAAGTGTTCATGTTTCATTTGCTTGTCTTGAATTTTCTTGTTTTTATGTGATGAATTTTGTTGGGTGTGAAGGATTCACTCACCCTTTGGATGGAAGAGAAGCCTTGGGTTAAGGGGTTAGTTGGGGTCCTCATTTTAGTTAAGAGACTCTCTTCTTGGGAGGGAAAAATATTTCATGGATTATGGGCTCTGTTGAAGCCATATGTCTTGCTTTGTGTTGCCAACTTTCATTTTTTCCCCTATGAGTGTGTAGTTGTTGGTGTTCATTAAGACTTTGTTGAAGATTTCTTGTCAAGGTAGCCCTTAGGTGACTCACTTCTCATCAAGTTCCCAAGACTTCCACTTTGCATCTTTTCTGGACCTACCTTTCTTTAACATTCCTTATCCCTCCATGTGGGTTTCTTGTCATTTGGTTTATGTGATTTAGGTTTGGTTGGGAGATGTTTTAAGAATCTTCCCTATAAGATCTAAGTTCTCCTTATTTTTGTAACTTCTATCTTACACTAGCATTCTTGTTTCCTTTGGATTTTGAATAATCCATCTAGCTTTCCCCTTGGTGAAGTTCATCAAGCATGTACTTGAGGAACAAAGTCATGATAGTATTCATAGATGTATGCTTGATTAACTTATGATAGAAAGATGTGGGAAAGTGCAAGTCAAAGCTATGAAAGTCTTGAGTCAAAGTTTAGAGGTAAAATCCATTTCTATGAAGAGAAATGGGTATATGGGTTTTTAGCTACTAATTGGTGGAAATGAAAGCATTTTGTTATGTTTTTGAAGCTAGCATGGCTTATGTCTAGTTCAAATTTTTTTATGAATAAACAAGACCCAAGCGTGATACTAAAAGGAATTAATCTGAGCCCATAATGGTGAATCCATGTTCAAAAAATCATCTCAAGATATCTAAGGGAAAATGCTTCAAAGTGTTTCTTCCTCTGCAAAGTGCTACTTTTAGAGCAGTTTTCTATCCTAAGGGAATATATAAGGCTACTTCTCTAAAGACTTGAAAAATAAAGAACTATGGGACTATAATATGAGAATATTCAATGGAGATGCCCAAAAGATACTTCTGTTAAAGTTAGTCATAAAAGTGCAATTTTGATATAAAGGAGATCAAGTATTTGAATGCTGGATGCAAAGAACAAGAAAATGAAGTGCCTAAGGTATTGAAGGATCATTCCTTGTGCTACGATCTCAAATCAAAGGAAAGATAAGTTTACAAAAAGATAGATATACACTCTTCCCTCCATATACAATGAGTTATTGTATGAATTCTTATTTTGGATCTTGAAGAAAATAAGGTACTTTCCATTAAACTAAAACCCTTGTTTCAATCAGTGGCTTTTAATAATATGACTTCACTTTAAGTGAAGTAATATTTAAATTGGATTTATGAATCTTTATGTGCATAGAAATGAAAAGTTTTAAATAGTTGTTGATTATCAAATTTATTGCAAATCCTACCATTATTATCGTTGGCTATGCTTAATTTCATTTCTATGACACCAATGGTTAGATTTTTGCATTTATTTCATCATAATTTCCTCAAACTTGTTTCCTCATTTTCTTTAATGGTTATTTATTGAGAATTGCATCCTCTTTGAAATCATAACAAATGATAATTGGAGTAGTAGGTTATGATAATCTTGTAGGCTTGGAAAGTGAACTAAATGATCTTACTAATACTTCATTCAAGTTCTACAACTTAGGTGATCTTAATAGAAGGCTTGATTCTTAGCCTATCCATCTAATTACCCAGAAATTGAAAGAGAGTGGATTGGTGCAAGTTGTCAAATTTCCCATGGATGTGCAAGCTCTAGAGCTAGTTAGAGAATGCATCAAAAGATATAATCTGGAGATGAAGTAAATCTTTCTTCCTAATCAATCTATCCTTCTCTCAATAAACAAGGCCTTGATGTAGTCTACATTCGGCGTGTCAGTGAAGGAAGAATATTGTGATATTGATTTAGGGTCCTCTACATCTATGTTTAATGAGAAGAAAACCTTGAGAAGGGAGGATATGTAGAGAACCTAGTTTCAAACACCTCATTCAGAGAAGAGAAAGATGCCAAAAAATCTCTTTGGGACCAATTAGAAGAGAGAAATCGTTGACATCCTAGCATTACTACTAAGATTAAAAGGAAAAGAAGTAATTCTAGAATTCATTGAGCATCACTTCTTCCTGGTACAAGCCATATGTGTTGAAGGACTACAAATCGATTGGGCCCAAATCATATGCGAAGAGCTTGCCTCGTGGTTGAATTTAGCTAAGGGATTCAAGAAATTTTACATGAGTTCATATTTAATCTACGACTTGGCTATGCATCACTTATGGTTGAGTCTTCCTAGCATTGAAGACCACAATGGAAATATAAGGGTGTATAAATTCTACCCACACCTTCTGGTGCAGGAGCACATCTACGATAGGAAGTTTAGTGGTGATAGGAAGATAACATGCAACATTATTTATGCAGAATTATATTGTGACAGGAAGTTTGGTGGTGACAGGAAGACAACATACAATATGCCTAAAATGCAGGGCAAAAAGCAAATATCAGAAAGTTTTGAGTTTAAAATCTGAAATTTGAAATGTTTGTGTGTGTGAGTTTAGAGTTTTATGTTTTAAAATAAATGTCCTTTTTTTTGTGTGGTGGAAATGTTTAGGTGGCATTCTTATAAGCCTACCCAACATTATCCACTTAGGACTTAGTATGAGTTTATTTTAGTTATTTTGGGTGTGTTAAAGGTTTCTAATTTTTGAAAATGTTTATAGGAAAAATCAAAACGAAGAAAATGATGAATATTCCTAAAGAATCATGTGTAGGCATTCAAAATGTAACCGCCACAAGAAAGCTATGATGGTTTCTTGGGAGTTACATTAGAAGGATTTTTCAAAAAGAGAAAGAGTGCATATTGTAAGGGAGATTTTTGAAGAGAGATTTTTGGAGAGAGATTTTTTTTTTTTTTTTTTGGGAGAAAGTGAATAGAATGAAGTTCTTGATTTTTCCTCTAATTTTCTTAAGTTTCTAGTGTTGTATAGATGTGATTGTGTAGTATTCTACATACATTTTTTTGTTTGTATTTAGATCAACATCTTGGAAGAAATCTGAAAATCAGATCTTAATAGTTTAATATTTTCTTATTTTTCATTTCCTATCAGCTGGATCTCTCTGTTGTTTTGAGACTGGTCTTTGCATGGGGGTTTTCTAAAGATCCTCCAATGGTCTTTGTCGGCCATTGGAGGATCCTCTGTAATTTCATGCATTTATTTATTTCTATATTATTGTCTCATATCAGGTTATAGGAAAATCCAGTTGTAATGCAAATTTGAATGGGCAACATCTTCATGTGTTGACCCTCATTTCATTAAATGTCTATGCATTTGATGAAATTTGCATTCATGCATGTGAAGCCTGAAGTCATGTATTTGATTTTCTAAAGGTTTTAAAATCCTCTGCATCATTTTTGGTATCAGAGCTGAGTAAAATATTTGGGAAGTGGAAGAGTTTTCTGATTTGATTTTTTGTTAGTGGAGTTTTTATTGGTTGCAAATGTTTTATTCACTCACTCTAAGAGGTGGACATGGAGGTCTACCATGAGGGCCTTAGAAGGAGGTCCAAGTTGTTGGCCAAAAGTCTTGGGGAGAGAGGCATGGAAGGAACTCCCAGGCGAGGCATAGAATTTGTTCATGTGTGTGAGATGAAGCACTATAGAAGTGGACATTTGGAGGCAGCCATTATAGATTTAAGTGATGAGAATTTCAGTTTGAAGAAATGGTTCAGTAGAGATGTGAAAGAAAGTGAAGAGGAAGAGGAAAAGGTTAAGGTTTTTTTTTGCAGGTTTTAGTCAAGCATGTTTCAATGGGACATGGAAATTTTTCAAATTTGGGAGTATGGTGCAGGAGCACATCTATGACAGGAAGTCTGATGGCGACAGGAAGACAACCTGAAATATCAGTAAAATACACCAGTTTTGCGACAGGAGATTGCAGAAAATATTATGCAGAAGTTTTGTAATGTTTAAAATATTTATTTATGAGAGAAATATGCACGATGGATGTGCCAAATGTAATGAGAAATCTTTTGTAACTGAAAAGGAATCCAAAGAATCATGCAACCAACAAGAATATGAAGAGTCATTTGTAACTGCCCAAAAAATAATTATAAAAAGGACATGATCGATAGAGAGAAAGAGAGAGTTTAGAGGGAGAAGAGAAAAAATAAATTGGATGAATCAAAGGAAGTAAATCACTATCATTTGAAAGAGAAATATCTGAAGTTGAAACATTGCATGCATGTCAAGATTCCTTAAATCTGAAGCTTCCTGATTTCGGGCAATGTGGTGGAAAGCCTTTCCTTATTTTTTTCATTAAGTATTTTCTTGTTATGCATGATATATTTTTGAAAATATTATTGAATATACTCTCATTTGGTTCAAGTTTGGTTCATTTTCATTTAGAAATGAGCAAGTTATGCACAATTCTGTGAAGCTGGTCTATTCAGATTTTAGATTTACAGTCCAAAGAAAAATTTATAGCAGTCACATATGGTTTTATATAGACCTAAAAATCAGTGGGAGGATAGTTCATTATGTTTTGAACAACTCTCATTCTTTCCAAAAAAAATTATCTCGTGATTTGAGGGGTCAAACAAACCCATTTCTAAAAACTGTCCTATTTACTATCGTTGTTGCTACAAGAAGGTAGCAGTTTGGAAAGTCTTTTCTTTCTTGATTTTGATGGTGTCAGGAAGGAATGTGGTTGAAAGAAATTCAATTTTAATATTTGGAAATAAATCGCCAGCTCTAAAATCAGAAGCATTGAGTTGGACAATTTGTTTTGGTCATGGTTAAAGTATGGTTAGTTTTCTTTAGTTGAGAGGATAAGTGTTTGACAAAATTTTTGTCAATGTGAAGACACAATTACCACTACTTGAAGGCAATGAGTGAAAGAACAAGACTGAATTTTTTTTGTGGAAAAATATATTTTTTGAATCATTCTATGTTCATGTGGCAGATTATGTTACTGTAGCAAAATATAATGTGTAGATTGTGAAGGTTTCCAAATTGATGAGTATGAGCCTTTGAAGCAACCCTTCGAGTTGAGTATATCCATGAAAGGTTTCCAGTGTGTAGCTCTGCATCATAATGAAAGAAGAAGAAGTAGAAAGACAAAGCTATAGCCAAAGACATTCTATATTCTAAACAAAGTGCAAGTGCAAGAATAAGGTATGCAAAGTTATAGTTGACAGTGGTTCCCTTGAAAATATAATCTTAGTAGAAATGGTTGAGAAATTGAATCTTCCAAGAGTACCTCATGATTTACCTTATAGAGCTTATGGGTTAGGAGATGAACAATGGATTGATGTCTTTGAAAAGTCATATGTTTCTTTTAACTTTGGACCATATTTGGATACCATTGAATGTGATATTATGCCTTTAAAAGATTGCCACTTGGTTTTGGGAAGAGCGTGGCAATATGACAGGTCAACCATATATGATTGTAGAGAGAACACATATGCCATCAACAAAGATGGGAAGACGATGGTTTTATTTCCATTGAAGGATGATACAACATGGAAGGAATCAAGAAGTTTAGGTCTTATTGATAGGATATCATTTCCAATGCATGATGAAGTGAAAGAGGAAGTGAAAGAAGTTTTGGTAGAGGCAAATGAAACTATAGAGAAGGCAGCCATAAAGAGTGCAGATGTATGTGAAGTTGGTATAGAAATCTCAACAGTTTTCCTTTAGAAGGGAAAGAACATGAAGAGCATAAAGAAGATAAATTGCAGCAAGAAGCAGTGTAGCAAGTAAATGTTGATGAGAAGAATAAAGAGGAAAGTCCTATGGGATTTGAGTGTGATAAAGTTATGGTTAGAACAATAATGTGTCCTTTGAAAATAGAGATGAGTATAATGTTGAAAGGTACTCCTATGAAAGAGAGTTTGGAGGAAAATAATGAAGCCTTCAAAATGCATGGTGTAGTGAAATGTCAAGAGCAATGTCATGAGGATGGAGATAAAGATTGTGTAGTAGCAAGTTCTGAAGAAGAATCTGATTTATGGGAAGAGTTTACAGCCATCATGGGAGAATGGCAAAGGAATAGTGGTAGTATGGAGACTCAGCATGAGGAAGTTTCCAAAGAAGAGGTATCAGATGATGTTATGGATGAAGAAGATGAGGCTGAATATATTTATGACAGGGCAACAAATTATTTTTGAGACATAAAATTCAAAATAAAAATTCAAGTGTATGCAGCAATAATAAAAATTCAAAATGTGATGAAGTTACAAGTGTATGTAGCAGCCATACAAATTCAAAATATGATGAAGTGGATGCATAGTGAGCAGCAAATAATTTTTATCTTACCAATGGAAAACAAACCAAAGGTAAAGATGAAGGAGAAAGAGAAAATTCAAATGATACAAGTTCAAGAAAGGCCAAGTTTTCTAATGGAGGAAAAGTACAAACCCAAAGTCAAGATGAAGGGATCCATATGTTTTTCTAATGCTTTGTTTTGCAGGTGTTTCCAAGGGACTTGGAAACTTTTGAAATTTGGGAGTATGGTGTAGGAGCACATCTGCGACAAGAAGTTTAGTGGCGACAGGAAGATAACATGCAACATTATTTATGCAGAATTATATTGCGATAAGAAGTTTGGTGGCAACAGGAAGACAACCTGCAATATGACTAAAATGCAGGGCACAAAGCAAATATCAGAAAGTTTTGAGTTTAAAATCTAAAATTTGAAATGTTTGTGTGTGTGAGTTTAGAGTTTTATGTTTTAAAATAAATGTCCTTTTTTTTTTGTAGTGGAAATGTTTAGGTGGCATTCTTAAAAGCCTACCCAACATTATCCACTTAGGACTTAGTATGAGTTTATTTTAGTTATTTTGGGTGTGTTAAAGGTTTCTAATTTTTTAAAATGTTTATAGGAAAAATCAAAAGGAAAAAAATGATGAATATTCCTAAAGCATCATGTGTAGGCATTCAAAATGTAACCGCCACAAGAAAGCTATGATGGTATCTTGGGAGTTACATTAGAAGGATTTTTCAAAAAGAGAAAGAGTGCATATTGTAAGGGAGATTTTTGAAGCGAGATTTTTTTTTTTTTGGGAGAAAGTGAATAGAATGAAGTTCTTGAGTTTTCCTGTAATTTTCTTAAGTTTCTAGTGTTGTATAGATGTGATTGTGTAGTATTCTACATACATTTTTTTGTTTGTATTTAGATCAACATCTTGGAAGAAATCTGAAAATCAAATCCTAATAGTTTAATATTTTCTTATTTTTCATTGCCTATCAGCCAGATCTCTCTGTTGTTTTGAGACTGGTCTTTGCATGGGGGTTTTCTAAAGATCCTCCAATGGTCTTTGTCGGCCATTGGAGGATCCTTTGTAATTTCATGCATTTATTTATTTTTGTATTGTTGTCTCATATCAGGTTACAGGAAAACCCAGTTGTAATGCAGATTTGAATGGGCAACATCTTCATGTGTTGACCCTCATTTCATTAAATTTCTATGCATTTTTTGAAATCTGCATTCATGCATGTGAATCTTGAAGTCATGTATTTGATTTTCTAAAGGCTTTAAAATCCTCTGCATTACCTTCAGCCACATAGGAGCTTTGAAGAGGACATGAAAGTGAATGACGCCTTCACTATAAGGTTGTGTCAGGAATTACAAGAATGCCTTGAGTGAATATTTTCACTTGAAGCAATTTTGGCTATTAGCCATTTCATATGTTCTTTCATCCAATTCTTGAGTTTTTCCTACCTACGAATTGATGCTTTTGATGGTTTTCCCAAAAGAGTTCCTAGGTACCCTAAGGACAAGGTTGTTCTTATTGAATTGTGTTGACAAATACTAGAAGTAAACACCTTGTGTTTAAATGTAAAGAAGATAGTCAAGGTTTCATTCCCAATAGTGGTTGGACCCTCTTCCTATGCCTCTAGATTTGATGCTCAGAATCTAGTTAAAATTTTTGAGAGCAAGATCAAGTTGATTGATTATGAGGTACTTAAGCCCCTGTATGACCCTATTAACTTCATAAGAGATCAATTAAAGCTAGGATATGCCCATAGACATGTTTTAGATATTGAAGATTTTTGGGCTGGATGTCTCAATGAATATCAAACCTAAGAGAAGTATTGGTCCCGACTGACAATTGATGAAATTAAATTGTATAATGACTCTATTGATGTTTATGATCTTACATATGATGGCTCCTATATGCATCCTTCATCTTGCAAGCAAATTAAAGGAACTCCCATTGTGTCTACCCTGCTTGTTGATCCTGTTGTCGATACAATGGAGCTTCTAATACACAGAATCATTAAGAGGGTGAAAAAATGGGTGGAGTAGACCAAAGGGAGGAAAAAAATAACTTGAAGAACAACCTCTACTGGTAGACTACCTTCTAGAACTACCTAATCAACTATAGTGACCTCCACCATTACTGCCACTTCAACATCTACTGGCCCAACCCAATCAATTGGCCAAGGCAGAGATCAACCTCCAAAGAAGAATATTTTGATCACCCCTACTTGTGGAGGAGGATCTCTTCCAGAAATAGGAAATGTTGGCAAGAAGAAGAAGGATAAAGAGAAGGAAAAAGAGCAGGAGCAAAAGAAGTCAATAGCTAAGCCTGTCTCCCCTATCCAAGTCATCAATCTTGATGGTGACACCAAAAGCATGGATGGTCAAGAATAGAATGTATCCCATCAAGGGGATACTTTGGCCCTCTCAGTAACCAAATACTTTCCCTACTATTTCTCACAGCAAGAAGACTCCCCCATTGGCAAGGAAACTCTTTGATCCCACTGCCTTGCAATTAACAATCACTATCCTCTCAATCGATTCATAGTTGGAAGAGACCATCGATTAGAAGAAGAAGAGATATGAGGAAGCTACCCCATCCAAAGATCTCATCACATAGATGACCTCTTCTCAACCATAATCAAAGAAGACAAAGAAGCATAAGTCCATAGTAGCATTGGCCACTAATCCTTCTTCTAGTCACATGGTGATGGAGATAGCAGAGCCTCCAATGGAGGGAAAGTTCCATGAGCTCACTGTCGATGACTTTCAAATCAGAATGGTAAACATTGGTATTCCTGTCCATGATTCCATGGTTAATATATGGAATTCTACCAATGAAAAGATAGAACATAGATTGGAGGAATTAAGGGCAGATAAAGAGGTACTCAAGGCCTCGAACAAAGAATTAATGGACTACATCAAAACTGCACTTGGAAGCACCTCATCTAGCATATTTTATCCAAATGTAGAAGAGAACAAGAACTTGCTTTTAAAGTTGCATCAAGAAAGACAATTTGGACAAATTGGTAGATCATGGATTGATCAAATGAAGGCACAAGGTTCCCCACTCATCGAGAATTTGGGAAATCTACTAATAGATGTTGACAAGTTGAGGGAGGTAGTTTCTAGTCATCAGACTATCATGCACAATGCAACATATAGATTGAGAAATTGAAACTATTGCAAGAGGTGATTGATATGAAGACCAACGTTTCCATCTCCCATGGGATCCCCAAAATAGGCCAAGAGCCATTTTTTCATTGGAAATAATCTTTGGAGTTCATAGTGAAAAGATCTATAAGATCTAGAAATGAGCTTAAAGATGTACATGACCTAGTACAGAAGGCCATAGAGAAACTTTTTGAATACTTAAAAGTGTTGCACACATAATCATATGTATCTAGCAATGGCCAATCAATACACATTGAGCAAATGAAAGCCAAATTCCTAGTGTTTGTCAGTGAGGCCACTGATCCAGTCAACTTCTAGATTTCAAAGATCTAGGAGCTTTCATTAATAGATTCCATCCTAAGGTGAGCATTGCAAAAGTTCCAATCAAAGGTCACCAGAGTGGATGAGTAAATAGAGATGCATGACTATTGGATGATTTGAGCTGACAACATCATAATCCCAAGTGTTAATGAATTAGATAAAGTAATAGACATAATGAAGGATTATAGAGCTAAGGCAATGACTCTGAAGAAAGCATGATGCTTTCATATTCTCTTAGACATCCGGCATTCTCTCTCTTCTCTCTCATTTATCTTTTGTAGCCAATTTTGGCATTTCCTTTATAGGCTTAGACTCTATAACTGATGATGATCTAGTCAAGTCCTATTTTTAGCTTCTTCTATTTAGAGATTCTCTTCAATGCAATCATTGAATGTAATGGGCCATTTAGAAGAGGCCTATATATGTCACTTTTTGAGAAGTGAATAGAATTGACAAATTATTTTGTGGGAGAAACCCTGTAGCTAGGACTACTATGTGTGACTCTACTTCTACATTTTAATTTTGATGTTCATTTAGTTATTGTATGATATTTGGGATGAATGTGTTGTAATTGAAACTAAATGATCACAAGTAAACTTGGTTTAATTTATTTCATCTCAGTGGATTGTAAGCTTTAATTTCCTCAGCATAAGTATTATTATTTTCCCTTACGTTGTGTACATTAGTTCATGTATGCTCAGTTGGTTGTATGACAAGTTTGAAATTTGATTAATGAAGTAGGTGAAAAGAGGACAATTCATGTATTGTCAAATCTCAATTAATTCAGTAATCTAGAAATTTTCCCATTTAGTTATTACTTCCCCTCTCATGTTGTTGTAGCTAGTCTTGCATGATTGATTCCATTCTTGCATTCAAGTTAGAATCAATTGCATATTAGGTGTTAGTCTTCATTTTGAAAATTTCCTTAGTTGTTTGAAGTATTAAACAATCTAGTTGTTGACGTCTTCTGCTCTCTAGTTAAGAGTATACCCCCCAAAAACTTTAAAAAACAATTCATTGCAAATCTTGCATTTAAAGAGAGTTGTACCTTTCAATTTAGGGATCTTTGATAGATTACTACACTAGCTCATTCTATTGTTAACCTTTTTTTTTTCCATTAGCCATTAGACACACTAAGAGTCAACGTATAAACCATAGAATTAAGGAAGACAAAATGTTCACCAACATTTTAATTAAGGGAGGTATAAGTATGGAGATATGAATAGAAGTATGTATCTTTATAGCCTTGTAAAGGCATGTTGCAATTGAAAGTTTATGTGTTTTATGTGGGTATGGAATTCTTCTCTTGGGAGAGCCCACCTTCACCCAATGTTTCATGATTCCAATGGTGAATCATTGTGCAACCCTTGGTTGGCATTGTGAGTGTGATTCCAATGGTGAATCATTGTGAAAACCTTGGTTATGATTCCATGCATGAAGGAGGATACTAGGGTGAAGGAAAAGGTAGGATGGTGATTGGAGGGCCATGTGGCAAGTGAGAGGAAATCAATAGGAGATGGGGATTAGATTTGGTGAGTGAGTTAGTAGTTTAAGATGGATAATTAGCAAGTTTAATAATCTACAGGGTAGTGAATGGTGGTAGTTAAGTTTATTTAGTAAGTAGACTAGCTAGTGTAGTGGAGGTTGATATTATTATATAATTAATCTATATAATAATTAGTGTTAGTAAATGCCACATGTGTAGACCAAAGTCAATATGTTATGTATTGATGTAAAGGGCTATTAAAATATAAACACCCTTATATTTTTAGCATGCCATAGATGAGATATATTACCAAGCTTTAAGAATATAAGGTTATACAAATGTAATTTTGTAGAATTGGTTAGCGGGATCTATAAAGTGGTTGGATTTGATAAAATTAGGTAGTAAACATTAGCAATAGTTGGAAGTGCTAATTAGTAAATAGTGGTAGTTTTTAATGTCAAATTCAAAAAAAAAAAGTAGTTGTTAAGAGGTATAGTATATAAAATTAGGAAGTTGGTAAGTTAATAGTTTAATAATTAGTTTCTAGGAGTGATTAGTAAGAACACTTAGTTATTAAATGCTTGAATCATAAGTGGAGTAATATATATTGTTTAGTAGATAGTGAATATTTTGTACAAGTGGATGCTAGAAGATATTAACAAGGATAAATATTAGAGATAATATTTATATGAGCAAAGAATGTAAATGAATTAGTGGATGGGAAAAGTGAGATGATATAGTTGTTTCTTATTTATAAAATTGCAATTTATAAAATTATAGATGTATGTTTGGATAAAAAGGGTAGTGGAGATAAATGTTTGAGCTTGGATATGTAAGTAGTAATAATGCCACACTTTTTATACAATAAATATACTTAATATATTTATAGATGCAATGTATATATATAATTATATATAAATAATGCAAGATGAAGGGTAATTGTTATACAAACAAATAGATGAAGACAATCATGTATGGACTATCCATTTAGGTATCTTGTTTGGAGTATCATAAGTTGTAATCCTAAACTCGCATATGAAAGTTATGAAAATAGTATATAGTATAAAAAGGAAATTATATAGTGTTTGATACCAAACACAATTATGAACTTGTGTGTGTGTATATATAGTGTTTGGTGTTAAACACTACATATATATAGTGTTTGACACCAAACACAATTATGAACTTGTGTGTGTGTGTGTGTGTGTGTGTGTGTGTACACATATACAAGTTCATAATTGTGTTTGTTGTCAAACACTACATATATGTAGTGTTTGACACCAAACACAATTATGAACTTGTATATGTGTGTGTGTGTGTGTGTGTGTGTGTATGTATATATACACACATATATACAAGTTCATAATTGTGTTTGGTGTCAAACACTATATAATTTCTTTTTTGACATCATATATATATATATATATATATATATATATACATACATATATATACATATATATATACATACATACATATACATATATATATATACATACATACATATACATATATATATACATACATACATATACATATACATACATACGTATACATACATATATATATATATATACATACATACATATACATATAGATACATACATATACATACATATACATACATACATATACATATATATATATATATATATATATATACACATACATATACATATATATATATATATATATACATACATACATACATATATATATATATATATATATATATATATATATATTATATATACATACATACATACATGCATGCATATACATATATATGTGTGTGTGTGTGTGTGTGTGTATTATATATATATATGTAATGTTTGACACCAAACACAATTATGAACTTGTACACACACACACACACACACACACATATATATATATATATAAGTTCATACTTGTGTTTGGTGTCAAACACTATATATATAGTGTTTGACACCAAACATAATTATGAACTTGTGTATATATGTGTTTATGTATACATATACATATACATATACATATACATATACATATACATATACATATACATATATATATATATATATACATACATATATATATATATATACATACATGTATATATATATATATATATATATATATATATGTATGTATATATATATATATATATATATGTATGTATGTATGTATATATATCACACATATATACACAAGTTCATAATTGTGTTTGGTGTCAAACACTATATAAATGTGTGTGTGTGTGTGTGTTTGTGTGTGTGTGTGTGTGTGTGTGTGTGTGTGTGTGTGTGTGTATCCATTCTAATTCATTTCAATTGTGAAGCCATGTTTAGAAAGATTATACACAATGTCTAAGGCCCAATTGAAATTGTTTAGTGCACCATTATTTTGTTAAGCACATCACCCTATAGTAAATCAAATGATTATCAAGACTTCCTTTAGTTAATAAAAGAAGTGAATATCAATGTATACCATATTCTATTGAACATAACCATTACTCAAATACCCCGAGTGGATGAATCTTAAATATCTAACTATTCAATAACTTATTTGCATCAAGTAAAAGTCAGTATGTGATTTTGTAAGTTACCTTTAAAAAAAAAATTGTAGTTGTGTTTTGCCTTGAAATTTTGGGCATGACAAATAAGTTACCTAGGGACATGTAAAGGAAATGTTTTCTAGGTCTTCTAGTGCAATTTGTATTTGGTTATAACTAGAGAATCCATCCGATAAAGAAAATATTTCATGTTCGGCCATAAGATATGCAATGATGTCAATGTTAGGCAAGGGAAAATCACATTTTAGATAAGCCTCATTAAGATCTCTAAAATCTATACATACTCTCATAGAATTATTTGGTTTTAAAATAGGAACAATATTTGATATCCATTCTTCATTATCAATTGATATAATAAAGTTTGCATCCAATAATTTTATCAATTTTTCTTTGACTAGGAGTGCAATGTGTGGATGCATCTTTCTAATTTTTTTTTCATTGGTTTGATTCTTGGAGATATAGATATATGATGCTTTATAAGATTTGGATCCAAACCAAGAATATCATCATATGACCATGCAAAGTTGATTTGTTTAGATCTAAAAAATTGTAGAAACTCTTCTCTTTCTGATTTTGACAAAGATACAACTACCTTTAAGATGCGTTGAGATTTCTCTTTTCCAATATTGATAGGGATTTTTGGTTCAATGAATAGCATTGATTTCTCTCAATATAGATAATTAGGAAGAGTGTCAATCCTTTCATCCTTAGGCACCTCAAAGAGGTTTTCATGCTCAGATGTGTCTTTTCTTTTTACTAATTTTGGATCTAATACTGCCATATAGTAGTTTTCACCATTAGATCTTATATTGATTATTTTTACATTTTTATGAATAAAAGGATTGGCACTCTCACCAAAGTAAGCCATACCATTGAGTTCAATAGGAAACCTTGTCTTATGACCTCCTAATCGTAAATCATGTTTGATCCCCAGATAGTCTATAATTGCATCATCATTATGGAAAACATAAGTTTAGGAATATGAGGTGAATCCAAATCTATAAGCTCTCGACGTAAAGGTGGAAATGGATCATGTGGATCATGTTCAAAGGCAATAATGATATTGATGGAGAAATTCTCAAGATTTAAGAATGTATCAACAAGGTGTATTTCCATACTCTCATCTATAATGTCTCATTCAAGATAAATCTCTATTTCCTCACAATTAGCATAATATGGGATTAACTCTAATGATTTTGACTATACACTTTCCCCCTCATGGTATCAGCTACTATAAATCTTTATAACATCTAATTTCTTGTCTTCAGTGAGAATATATACAACTTATCCCATTCATAAACATTGGAATCATCCTCATCATAATCACTATCATCTTCTTTATCTCTTATTTGATTGTGAAATCCAAGTGTAAAATTTTGTTTCCCTTTGTATTCACTCATTTGATCTAGTCTATAAACTAGTCCTGTGGTATCTCTTTCATAATTTGAATTTTTCAAAATGAGTTGTAAGGCACCTTTGCTTTCCAAACCAATAAGTTCACTTCCTTTGTACTATTTTTATAAGATAGCATATCCCTCTCCATAATGTTCAAGAGATATGTTTTCATACTTGATAATTGCTTGTTTCTTCTCCATGTAGAGATTTTTCTCTACATTTTTATCATTTTCTTTATCAAGTAAAATGCCCCCACTTATAAAAGTGCCAAATATAGTAGATCGTGGAGGTTCCAACAATTTTTTTGTAATCAATAGTATTCCATATGATCTGAGAGATAAGGATAATTCTATGATACAATTTTTTTCCCAAAGGTATTTTGTCCCACACTTTGTTTTTTGACATCAACCTTTAGATTGGATGACTTAGAGGTAGATGCTACATTACTAGGATCATGACTGATAGATGTTGATATATCTCGATTGTGTGGTACTAGAGATTATGTTGATGGTTTCACTGCATTGTAACACTAAAAAAGATTTGGGTCCCCTTTGATTGTTATCTCATGTCCATTACAAGGGAACTTTGAATTTGATGAAATGTTGAGGGAACTACTTGTATAGATTGAATCCAAGGATGTTCAAAGAGAATGTTATATGCTAGTTCCATATGAAGAACTTTACAAGGTACATCTTTGACCATATGACCAATTATGATAGGTAAAATAACTAATCCTTTGGATGATCTTTCTTGTTCATCGTAGGATTTAATTATGATTTCCTTTTTAGGATCTACAATATTTTCAAAAAATCTGAGTGCAAGGATAGGTTTTAAAGTACATATATTCAAGCCAACTCCTCCATCTATAGAAATATTTTGATTTTATGATTTTGTACAAGTACTTCAATATGAAGTGGAGCATTATGAGGTTGGTGAATTGTAATATCATCATGGTCGATAAAATATATGAAATTCAGTGTAGTCAAATGTCCCACCATAGCTTGAAATTGATCATGATCTAGATTCATGGGGACTATGGTTTCTATAAGAGTTTTTTTGTGAATTTATCTGTGTGATGTTGATAAGTATAAAAGCTCTAATATGGATATTTAGGCTAGTGTTTTCTTCAAATGATCCAAAAGGTTATATTGTTTTGACACCTTGGGTGTAGACTTTGGTATGTAGACAACTTTTATTTGAGATGTGGATGGTTTAAATGAGACACCTTGTAGTGTGACCATAGCTTGATTTATAGTGGTAACATTAACATGTGTGGATTCATCCTTCATATGAAATGTAATGACATTGGCATAATACTAAGAAGGATCACATACATATATGTTTTTAAAGTACATGTAGGATTTTTATTCTAACTAGCTTGATTGTCAATTTTATTGTTGGAGGCATTTCCTTTCTCATAATCTAGAAGTGGATATTTGAATGCAGTATGTGTCTCATTTTAGGTATGTCCATCAATCTTTACTTAACCACTCTCTACCAAATCTTGTATCATGTTCTTTAAGCTTTGATAGTCATTTTGTTATGTTCCTTATCTCTATGGAAATCACAATATTCATCATCATTCCACCACAATGATTTCACTTTTGATTCATAATCTCTTACTTAAAGAAGCATGATGAGTTTCATAGTGATTAAATTCCTCAAAGTTGATTCCAGAGACTCACCTAAAGGAGTGAATATCATTCTCTTCTTGGGTATGAAAATGTCCTTGTGAAGGATTGATTGTTTCATTGATTGTTCGGGACATTTTGGGTATTTTGACTTGTTTAAGGAGCAGTAGATTTATTTCCCAAATTCAAAATTGGTTGTGATGTCTTGACATTTCAGTTATCCACTACTTTTTAACTCATGGTATACTTTTTATTCCAATACTTGGATCTTTCATTGTTGGAATTGGAATTGTTACTGCTGAAATTAGAGGAGCTAGCATTGTCTTTTATGTAAAGTTTTAGTGCACCTTTTCATACCATAGCTTCCTCAATCTTTATACCATTTTCTATGGGCTTTTTGAAGTTTGGTTGACATTGTAAGTATATTCTATAGCTCATGTCCAGTGTAATATTTTTTATAAGGATCTCCATTTGTTCATGTTCAAGAATGATTCTTAGATATTTTGACAAAAGGTGATGACATATTTGTAATAAGGTGAGAAATGGTTCCCCATTCTTTTGTTTTGTATTGCAAAGGTCTAGCATTGTCACTTCATATCTAATATTGTAGTAATAATGTGTTACAAACATATCAACTAGCTCATTGAAGGATTTGATACTTGGTGGTAACTTGGAAAACCATTCCATAGCTTGGCCTACAAAAATTCATGGAAATAGTCTCATAAGATAAGTCTCATCATGAGCTACTTCAATGCAGGCAACACAAAATTCTCTAACATAGTCCTTTGGATCTGTATTTCCTTTGTATTTGCCAAATTTAGGTACCTCAAAATGAGGAGGAAATGGAAACATGATCAAGTTCTTGTGAAAAGGATATAGACATATGTCTTCTAGAGTGTAGCTCTTAGTTGAAGATCTATTTTGATAATCTTGGACTTGTTGTTGAAGAATTTGGATCTAATGTACAAGAGGATCTAATGATAATGTATTTCCATATGAAATGTTTCCTTTGATGTTTGAACTTAGGGGCTCTATCATATTAAGCCCTTGGGTGTTTATTCCTTGGGTATTGATTCCTTGAGGATTGGGACCATAGGAATTTGTACCATGAAGATTGTATCCTTGTTGATGAGGCCCTTGGGATGTTAAAATTTGTTGTTGAAAAGGACCTTGTTCTAAACCTTGTGTAGGTATTTATTGGACATACCCTTGAATAGGAACATGTTGGGGATAACCTTATTATGTAAATCCTTGTTGGGCTACCCCTTGTTGATAAGGTCCTTGATATGTTAGGCTTTTTTTTTTAGGAGGAATTTGTAAGGTTACATTTTGTGGAGTAGCGCCTTGTAGAAAAGAATGTTGTTGGGTATAAGCTTTTTGATGAGGTCTTTGTTGTATTGGATTTTGAATAGATCCTTGAGATGTTGCATTTTGGTTGGGACTTTATTGGCATTGATTTTGTATCAAAGGTCCTTGAGAAATTGCATTTTGTGATATAGGACTTTGAGATGATGAATTTTATTGTGGAGAAAGACTTTGTAATGGAAAAATTTGTTGAGTAGTATCTTGTTGGGTTAACCCTTGTTGAGAAAGTCCTTGAGATGAACTTTGTGGAAAACCTTGGGATGTTGAACCTAGTATAAAACCTTGGAAAGATGGAATTTTTTGAATGGGTCCTTGTAAAGGTATAATCTTTTGTTGTAAAGGATCACTTGAAGGCAAAGGACCTTGTGAGGTTGAATACTTTTGAAAAATATCTTATGTGGTTAACCCTTGTTAAGGAGGCCCTTGATCACTAGAAGTGTTCCTAATTTTATTGAGATCAAAATTAGTAGGTAACTTTACACCTTGTTGTGCCAGTATAAGGAAGTATTGTTCTTTATCTAGGTATAATATTTTTTCCCTTGTCTTTTGGAACCTAGGATCTTTTATGGCTTTCTTGATCTCATCTTTAATTGGTTCATCATCCATTGATTATTGAGAGGACCTAATAATTTTTGTGGGCCAAGGATTCTCATATTCATTCATTTCTTCCATGTTTTCCTCTTGTTGTTGTTGTACTTTTAGTTTTTTATCTCTATTTTAAACTACCATAAAATGTCAAAGTGTAGATGTCAGTTGAAGGATTTGTTGAAGTGTTGAATATTTGGATTGGATAATGAAACTCTAAGTCTGTAGGAGATAGGTACTCACTATGATGTTGACAAAGAGTGTTCAAAATATCAATCTAAGTAAGTAACAACATAGAGGATGATAAATCATGATAAGGAAATTCATTAAGTTATAGTTATTCGACATTAGAGATTGATGTTGGATGTTTTTGAAATTTTGATATGATAGAAAGAAAATATGTAAATGGAAGTGCAGCTGAAGCTGTTGACTCTACTATCTGAAAGCTAGAAGTGTTTATCTAATTGGAAGAAAAAATTAAAAGGGTACCCAAAAATATTTTTAGTTTTCCTAAAAAGGTCTTAAGATACTCTCTATTACAAATGTGTAGGAATGAAAGTGTAGACATAAAGATCAAATGCATAGATATAAGTGACAAATGCACATAATTGATGATTACAAATGTGCAAGTATAGAATACAAACCACATGTATAATAATTTAAAAAAAAAACATTAAGCAACACACAAATATTCAGAATCAATCTGCAGATATGACGCAAAAGCATAGATAAAGATGTCAAATCCATAGTTTTGATGCAAATTTGGCCAAAAAAATGATTTTGATGTATTTAAATTTTTTTGTTGTTTTCTGATTTTTGGCAAGACTAATATACACACACATAAAATAGTATGAATGATTCCCTAAATGTGTTTCTAAAATGAAATGCACAAACACACCACGATCCTAAGGTTGACTAGGACAATATATGTTGAATTCCCACTTGGACTAGGTCCAACTATGCTAACTCATTATGGATAGAATGATAGCTTGGATGAACAACCTCCCCCATATAATGCACTCACTTCTTGGGCACACCAAGCTACAAATTCCAATGGTGATGAAATCCCAAGGAACCTCTACCCCACAAAAAATCCACAAGAGGTGTGGGATGTCTTTATTGACCCTCAACGCCAACATATAGAAGGTTTTTGGCAAACTACAACAAAGATTTTTAGTGAATATTAGGGGAACCAATATGTTACAAACATCCAACAACTCACTTAAGAGTTTAACCAAACCTACTAGGGGTATGAAATACCCTTGAATGCATAAGGAGTAAACCCTTGTTCAATCTAGCATTGTACAATAGTTGATAATATTGGTTAGGACTTGGCTTTGGCCTTATCTCATTTTCTATAGTGGATTGAATGAAAGCACCGCTTCAAGTGGCCCTAGGGGTGACTACACCTTGGTTCCAGTAGGCCTCTCTAAATTTTTTATACAAATTTCTCGTACACCCAAGATCCACAAAGACAAAGGAAAATGATACTTTTTTGTATTAAGCTTTGGGTTAGAAAATGCTTTAAGATAACAAACACAATAGACAAAGTATTCTACTCTAAAGAAGACATGAAAAAGGGAAAAAAAATGTCATATTTTAAGCCCAAAAAAAGGTTATGGTTTTCATTTAACTACCCCTTTTAGCAATTCTTGCAAAACAAGGATTAGTCAAATGTGGTTTTAGGGGCCTTCTACACTATAGCCTGCAAAATAGCCTATAAAACTACTAGAACAAACAATAGCGAGTAAAAGTGTTAGAAATCTAAACGCAACTAAGAAAACTAAACAAACCGAACTACTGAAATGAATGTACCAAACTAGTATACAAAAGCACAGTTTCAGTAAATAAAAATGCAAATAAATAGCAAGCACAACATAAAGAAATGGAAGTGTAGAACATGTGATGAAAGCATAATTATAATGGATGCAAATCTTTAGTGAATGTAAGTGATATTCTACTAAATAAAAGTGCAATTATGATTGATGTGTGTTAGAAAGGAATGGAAGTGAATATGTAATGAATGGTAGCAATGTATGAAAGCACGACAAGATGTACTGAATGCATATATTTGTAGAACAAAAGTGCTGAAATGACATGTGAATCACCCAAACATGTAAAAAAAAAAACAAAGATTAAATTTTGGGGGCTACGCCCCACGGTGGGCACCAAAATTGAATATAAAAATTAATGGCAATGCATAAAAGATTATAAAACAACTAACCTAAGCTAATTATGTACACCCAATGAAGTATTAAAAATCAAAGTAAGCTAAAAATGCAACTTTTACCTTTATTTACCAACTGCAACGTGCCTCCATTGTCCTCCTAAACTTTGAGTTGTTGGATTTGTGAGCTCTTAGATTTGAACCAACTTCTTCCTTCAAGATGCTTCAAGGTGTTAGAGAATTATGAATTCTAAATGCAATTCTCTGATAATTCTCCTAGAATTCTCTATGGACTAGATGAAATGATGGATACAAATGGACAAAAACTATGATCATAATGAGACTATGTCAATGATATGAAATGCTTGATGATTTTTTTGATTGCTAAAGGATGCTAGAATTGCTTGAGTACTAAGAATACCTATTTATAAGATTACTAATTCTATTTTGTGAGGGAATGAGGGTTCCTCTTATAGAGTTTGGGAGGACCCTAGCCTAGGTGGTGACATTTGATGATGGGGAAAAAATGTAGGACAAGTGGATGGAAGAGATTGACTCAGTTAGGTAAGTTGAGAGAAAGAAGGACGTAGTTAGAATGTGAGACACATGAAACTCATCTCAACAAGAGCCTTGAGAAGACCCTAGCCTTAAGGAGGACTCTTATACAAGTGTCTCATGATTCATTGTTGACCCTATGAGGTGGATTGACTAACCCCTATTAGATAGGAAAGATGAGGAAGACTTTGTCGCCTAAAGACATGTGTTGGAAACTACAAATGGAATAATTGTTATATTGTCATTGATATCAAACCTACTAGAGATAATTTAATAACAATGTACAGTGCCATATCATTTGATCGATGAAGAGGATTTGAAAAGAGGAGATTACAAGGTGAGCTAGTCAAGTTATTGAGAAGGAAGAAGTTAAGTATCGTGGAATTACAACAAAAACTTGATAAGTTAGTCATTGATTACATAATATGTTTTTTTTAAATTATATGAAGTAATAAAGACAAGTGAATTGACGTATGAAATAAATGAAAAGAAGTTGAGTAAAACTCTAAGCTTGATTGATTACTAGTGTTGGTCGATCAATGTAGGAGTTGAATAAAAACATTTAAGGAACTTAAGAAGAAGCCAAACAAATAGTATAAGCTGAGTGATAGTTATGGCCAAGAAAGTCAATAAATAAAATGTTAGTATTGATTGAGTGTCAATAACAATTGAGTAGGATAGTGAATGTTGAGCGAGGAAGAACTATGTATGCCAAGCTACACAATGATGATTGAGCATAAGAACTTAATGATTTCCAAGTGACAACAAAAGATATATTTTGTGAAAGAATTGAATTTGAGGTCAACATAGTTGAATTTTTGGATTAGTGAAAATACATGGATGATAAGGATTGATGAGTTGGCATATATAATGCATGATGAGACTTTGTTAATTGATCTATGGCAAGGATTTGATGAGAATTTTATAGAAGTATTAAGAAACGAGAAGGAGAACAAAATGACTAAAGGATTCGATGAATTTGACCCAACCCTAAGATCTATAGTGATGCTTAAGTGGAAAAAGATCAAAATTACATTTTTAAGGAGGCTTAAGAGATGTTTTATTTGGTTATTTCATTGGTGATTAGAAATATTAAGGAGAACCTATAAAGAACTAAGTAGCAGAGGAGAAGCGAAGAAATCAGTGAAGTGTAATTTCTTGAAGGGATGCAAGGTAGATTAGTAATGAAGATTTTAATGAAGTCAAGTGAATGAACCAACAGATGAGTGAATGGAGATTTGAATTTGCAAAGTGAGTTCTATTTTACAAATAAAACCTAGTTGTTACATTCTAACCATTGTGACAACCAAAATCCTTTAATCAAGGTTGACCTAACTACCATTTTATAAATCCTTTAATCAAGGTGACATTCTAATGGAATGATCTAAAGTCCTCTAACAAGGTCACTCCTAACAAGGTGACTAAATTCTTAAACAGGGTCACACCTAATAGTGTGTTTTATAACATTTAACATGGTTTGCTCTTAACTGAGCTCACTTTGAAAAGTGAAAAAGTGGTAGCATGTTACTTGGCAATTTTTTTTCTGAATTGGGTTTCCATGTTAAATAATGGTGTCAATGTGTTATGTGTGTATGAATGGTGTTTGCATGTTATTTACTATTTTATGTTATTGTTAGTTGACACACATACTGAAATAGAGAGGTAAGTAATGAACATAATGTTAAGTTGTTGATATGTTGCTATATGGGTCCAGTTGTTTAATGAGATTTAAAATTTGGATTAGTACATCTAGGCTTGAGGGTAACCAATTCAACCCTCCCCCCACCCCCCCAAGTAATTGTAATCATTCTAACAATTGGTATAAGAGTTTTGGTGCTTGTAAGGAAATTTTGAAGGGACTTTATAGCTAAAGATCAAGATGTACAAGAGAGAGATACACAAGTTGAACAAGGAGAACTTCTCAACATGGAAATGCTTGATGAGATTACACTTATCTAGTATTGGATATTCTACATCATACTACCTAGAAAATGAATACATTGATGCATCAATACCTATAACACTTGAACAAATGAAAGAGAAGCAAGAGCACAACCAAATGATGATTAAACTGGAAACAAACCTAAGTTATGTTGAATATGATGATGTGAAGGATTGCAATACTACAAAGAAAATGTGGTAAAAGTTTGCTCAAATCCGTTGAGGAGACAAAAATGTATTGAGGGCTAAGACAAAAAGCTTGAGAGGATAATTTGATGACTTGAGAATGAAAGAAGGTGAGATTATTGCACAATATTATGGTCGAGTCAAAGAGGTGTGAATGTTATCAGATGAGTTAAAGGAGATATAACTAAAGAGACTATAATAAGTAGGGTATTGAGAACTATACTTATTGTTTATGCTATCAGAGTCTTTGCAATACAAGAGTTAAATTGTACACCTTGTAATGATATGATGTTAGATAGTTTAGTTGGTAGGCTCACTACATTTGAATTATTAAATTTTGATAACTACACATCTACTAGTGTTGAATCTCCTTTTAAGGATCAACTAACCCTTGATGAATCTAAGATAAAGAAGAAGAATAGACATGTGAAAAGTGATAGTGAATCGAATGATGAACTTGATAAACTTGAAGCATCATTGGCTAGAAGGCTACCAAGAGGAAAAGTCAAATGCAAAGGTAAACTTCCTATAATTTTCTTTACATGTAACAAAGTTGGTCATATTGCTACAAGGCACCTTGAGATAATGACATGGAGGAAAGGAAATACTTCAAGTCTCGAGGAAGGAGAGATAATAGAGATAAACAAGCTAATAAAGACTACAAAGAAAAGGTAAGAAATCTTGCTACATTGTTGAAGAAGATGGTTTTGGTAGTGATTTTGATGATCATGATGAAGAAGTTGTTTATGTTCCAATGAAAGATGATTATGATGAAGAAGAGAAAATTATATTAATTTCACATGTGAATAAAAATGATAAATGGATAATTGATAGTGACTTCTTACATCATATGACTAGTGATACAAGTAAGTTTGAGAAGTTAGAACATTATAATGGAAGTCGTGTTAAGTTTGGGAATGATGCACCATGTTATGTGAAAGGTAAATGATCAATTCTACTAAATGATAAAATCATATGTGACAATGCATATTTGGTTGATGGACTAAAGTATAATTTGTTGAGTGTGACATAATTGAACAGTGCATGATATCAAGTTCAATTCCAAAACAAGAAGAAAAAGATCTATGATGCTATTAGTGACCTAATTGGATGTGGAGAGAAAATAAGAGGTAACTTGTTCTACCTAAACCTTTCTAAAGATACCAAATCAATTTGCACAATTTGAAGATATTTGGTTATGGCATAAGAGGTTATTTCATGTAAAATTTGATAATTTGGTAAGCATTAGTAAGATGAAAAGAGTTAGAGGGCTACCAAGATTAAGTAAACCTAATAAGTTGATGTGCAAACAATGTCAAATGGGTAAACTAAAAAGTCTAGTTTCAAGAGCAAGACCTATTTTTTTGATGACATGTTGGAATTGGTAATATTTATTTATGTGGTTCTATTAGAGTGCAAAGCTATTATGGTGACAAACATTTCATTCTATTCATTGATTATTTTTTTAGAATGATGATTGTGATGTTTCTTAAAGAAAAATATGATGCATGTCAAATGTTCAAGTGGTATTTGGCTAGAGATGAAAATGACATAGGAAAGAATTTGAAGTGCTTGAGATCAGATAGAGGAGGTGAATTCATATAAGATGAGTTCAACGTATTCAACAATGATAAAGGAATCAAGAGATAAATGAGTGCACCTAGGACTCCACAACAAAATGGTATAGCTAAGAGAAAAAATAGATCAATCATGGACATTGATGATGGGGAAGAATGTTTCAAAAAAGTACTAGAGAGAAGCTATAAGTATTATGATCTATACTCTAAACCAAGTTCAAGTGAAGAAAGGTACAAAAAAAACACCTTTTGAACTTTGGTATGGCTTTGCACCTAATGTAAATTACTTCAAAGATTTTTGAAGAAAGTGGTACATATTGGAAGATTCAAGAAAAGAAAAAATTGATACAAAAAGTAATGAAGCTATATATCTAGGATATTCCACTAAAAGCAAAGCTTACAAATATTTGAATTCTAACACTAAAAAAAATTGTGGAAAGTGCAAATGTTAGATTTGATAAATTGGTGGAAAATAATGAAGAAGAATGCTAGAAAGAACCTAAAGACTATATGGAAATTGTTTAAGTTTATGAAGGTGAACATAACAATTTACCTGAACCATAGAAAGAGGCTACCAAGTATCAGTAGCTAGGCATTGCGAGGTACAATAGAAGAGCTATGTCAAGCATTAATAGATTGTTGATCATTAGGATATAGGATTTGAGTTATAGACAGAGACTATTGACCATCAGATAGAGGAAGCGAAGTTGCAAGAGCATACACTAGATACAAATGAACAAGCAGAACCCAATGAGACATAACAAGAAGAAAGAAGACATGAACTTGTCTTGGAAAATTAAGTGAGAAGACATCATACGCCATATAAAATAATTGGAGACAAAGATTCAAGAGTCATGACAAGAAGAAGAATGAAGATTAGATAGGAGCAATGAATGCAGAGATTGAGAAAATAGAGAAAAATAAGACATGGATATTGATACCAAGGCCAAAGGATAAGAATGTGATTAGAAATAAGTGGATTTCATAAACAAGATGAATGAGAAATTGAAGTCACAAGGAACAAGGTAAGACTAGTTTGTAAGAGATATGCATAAGAAGAAGGAGTTGACTATGGTGAGATGTTTGCTCCAGTTGCAAGGTTGGAAGGAGTGAGAACTTTTATTGCATATCTTTCTTACAAAGGATTCAAAATATATCAAATAGATGCTAAATATACATTTTTGAATTTCATCTTAGAGGAAGAAGTCTACATTGAACAACTTGAAGGATTTATTGATCCTAGCAAGAGGAACATGGTATGTAAGTTACATAAAACATCATATGGTTTGAAGCATGTAATGCCCCACCAGGGAACCCAAAAGGAATTAACCTAAAGTTTTACTAATTTTGCCAAACATTTTTTTTTTGAAAGATAATAACTAACAACAAATAATACAATAGAAGCAATAACTCACATACATACAACCATCAAAAATAAATTACATCTCCTAAGGGACCTGTGACATAGAATCACATTTAAGTTTATTAATATAAAATTTAACTCATAACCAAAATCCATATTATGGAATAATCAAAAGTATGAATCTATTTAAATAATATACAATTACATTGAATGCCACTTGGCATGACCAAAATGTGCAGTCATCCACTGTACAAGTCATAGGGTGTGAAAGGCTAAAAGAATATACAACATATATAAAATACATCACATAATAAGATATTTGATAATCAAGTACATTATAATAGAGAATGATCATCCAATAGAAATACAAGATGAAAAAGAAAGGATTAACTACTGTAAGAATCCCAAATAGGCTCTACGCTGATCACTGTTTGTTTCCTTGGGTGTAATGATTTTTTTTGGTTTGTTTTTGAATGTTTTAAGCTATTTTTGGGTTTTGAGTTGATGAAAAGAAAATACAAATATTGAAAACTAATCTTACCTAAAATTATAACTCAAATCTGGTTATAATGCTAATCAAATTCATTTATTCGGATGGCTCCTAATGTATGTACAATACTTATTGCTCGAAGAATACATTAAAAACATCATCATTAATAGTTGAAAAAAAATCTAATTTTTGTCTCCAATATGCAACCACGCTACTGGTTGCTTCCTCCTTGGGCAGCGCCTATCAAAAACTGCAATATTAAATCTCTGATTTTTAATTCACTGTAGCGTTGTACTGTTCACAGCACTGTAGCTGCTGTTATAACCCCTTCCAACCTGAAAATAGATTCATCCACTTTTTCCCTACTAAAACACAATATTGACTCTAGAATGAAGTCAACTCACAGGAAAAATTCAAGTGATATTTCACACCCTCAAATTGCATCAACTCTGAAGATACTACATTCTCCACAGTCTGAATTCTTCTCAAACTTGTAGAAACCCTTGTTGCCACAACTTCAAGAAATTTCACAAGGCAAAGTTTTTAAGCAACTCTCATAACTTTGTCTTGAAGGAAGACAAGGTTTGTTTATAAGGACTCCTCAACTCCAGAATGAGTCTCCACGCTCAATGTGGGATAAAAGATATAATAATAACATAAAAAATGTTATTACATTAAAACTTAGAAAATCCCTTTTAATTTTTCCATAAGCTTGGACCCACAATTAATTGAAACAATGGCCCCTTTTATGATATCATGACCCTCACTTAAGTTATATATTATAACTTAACAATATGGGCTCAAAACCAATAATGTTTATTTTTAACTAAATAAACATTAATATCTCCATGCTCAACATTTTTGAATGTCGTTTGGACTGGGAGCTAACATGATAGAACTGCATATGACCATACCCCTTTTCTAAAAATAGTAGGGGTCTATCTTTATAACTCAAAACTGCTAAAAATAGCCTGACCAAGCCAAACTCAAAGGAAAACTCATCATAAACAAACTCTGGCAACCCAGAAGAGTACTTTACTCTGGTCCTTGGAGGATCTCCACACCAAGGTGACCCTCTATCCAATCTTATTAGCCTACGAGGGTCTCTGATAGGCTAATCACCGGCTAAAGTGATGTCTCTAGCTAGAAGGGGACATCACAACTGCACAGGCACATCTAGTAACTATATCCAACTATCGGATCTCAATGGTATAAGGAAATGCACTACCACTTGACCTCGTGGAACCTAAATGGCCCACTCCCACTATGTTGAGGAGATAAACTCAAGTCCCATATAGATATCAAAACACAAGTCAAAACCAACATCTAGGTCAAGGAAACACCTGAAAGAAAACTATCTCAAAGGGTAACAAGGCACAAGTATGAACTAATCCCAGAGGCAAAAAAGACACATAGGAAATATACTATGTAAGTGGACAAGTGTCATTGCATGAGCTAACTCTAAGGTTACCTTGGCAACCTCGCTGGACTTTAGCACCCTAGTGTCTCTATGCGACATCAGTATCCTTTCATATAGACAAGACATACTAATGAGTCAACTCTAAGATTACCCTGGTAGTCTCTCAAGACTCTATCCCCCTAGAGACTTTCTGTGGTACCACTATGATCTTATTAATTCATTTTAAACCCATTTGATGAAATGTTATCACTTATTAAAACAACTTACAATGGGTTACCCAAGTAGCCTCTTTAGGGCTCTGACCTCCATTGCAAACCACTTCCCAACATGAGATACAGATAACCTATCTTAAGCTTAGCAAAAGCAGAAGGTCTCATATGACCATAAACCACACATTAGTTCTTAAACAAGAAAATAGAAAGCACTGAAATATCACTGATCAAAATTATAGATTTCACAATATAATCATCCTAATAGGACTACTCTAAAATCAAGTTCACATATACCAACTCATGACATCACATTAAACCACCAAGAAGAAATCACATAATCACCTCAATCCCATACAAGCAACTGGGAAGTAATCTAAAGATAATTGATAGAAGACTCAAAGGTTATACTAGAAAAGTCATATCATTCACTCCAGTTCTACACAAGAGGAATTGGAAAGCACAACAAAACATTAGATCAAACTCATCATAGAACACACATGATACATCACCATGGTCAGGTATAAAAGATCGTAACAAAAAAACCATAACATCATCACAGAACAAAACCCCCAAGCCTCTTGTAAACATCCTAACTGATCAAAGCTAAGTCAATTTTGAAACCCAACATCAATAAATCACACATCACATGTACTCAAAACCCAACATTAGTAAATCACACATCGCATACAGTACATACAATGTAACTTTCTCAATACATTAGGTTTTGAAAACACAAGGGTTTAATTTTCACTATGGTTTCAAGCTTTCATTTTTGTTTCCAAATATTACAGTTCATAATGTTTTCGATCTCAACCAGGGTTTTAGTTTCCATTTCTCTAGTTGCTAGATTCACTAAGGTTTCTGAGTTTAGTAGAATCCTAGATGATTCAACAATTCATATAAAGTTGTTTAAACATTGTTTCATAGTTCAATTCGTTATCAAAACATAAAAGTTCAGTACACACAAATTACAGTTTTCGTCTTTTCAAAGTATGATAACTACTAAAGTTTTTGAATCATAAAATTTCCCTAGTGTTATAAAACATTTTCATATAAAATTGTACCATTAAGCAAAACCTAAGTTTACCAAATTTCCCATGTCACAAAACAATAATCATTCAATTATATTGTCATTAGATTTAAAATAAATAATTCAAAAATAATCCTATTGGTTTAAAATAGAAAACCATCCCCAAACTCGTCATGAAAACCATCCCCAAACTCGTCATTTAAGACTAACATATAATCTAACTTCGTAATAAAAAAATTAATTAATTAATATTATTAAATCTTAAGGCTAATAATAATTTGATTAATTAATAACAATTAAAACATTGTTAATTAAATTAATGAATATAACTATTTAAAAATATATACTAAAACATTTATTAATAAATTTTGAAAGTACTTTTAAAACTATATAATAAAAAAACTATTAAATTAATAAGATAAAAAAATACATTTAGGGCCCGCCAACCTATTTATATAAATTGTCGTAGCAGAGTACTATTGCATCAACAGTACTTGTTGTTATAGCAGTACATTGCCGATGGTAGTGGAAGGCAGAATAAAGAAGGGGGGTGGGGATTTGGTGGCCCTCGTCCACCCAAACATATATATATATATATATATATATATATATATATATATATATCATGTGCCAAACACAACCATAAAATGCTCCCCAATTCTTTTTTTAAATATTTAATAATGTAATTATATAGTAATTACAAATTACTCTGTGTGTGTGTGTGTGTCTATATATAAATTTTCCAATATAAACCTGATATAGAAACCTAAATCAAACAGTCAAAATCTATAAAACAAAATTGGTTTTCTTTTCAAAACACACATCTCGGATTTAACAAATCCATTTCGAATCACCCAATTTAAATCAAATGAGGGTTTCAAATACTAAATTCGTTCACAAATGTTTTCAAAAAATGAAGAGCAATAATTTCAACATGAGGGTTTCAAATTTCTAATTTACATACAGATGATCTCAAAATGAAGAAAAATAATATCACAAACAAGGGTTTCAGATTCAATTCATATACAGAGGTTTCTTAAATGAAGAACGATAAGATCGCATACAAGGGTTTCAAATTCAATTCAATTATGAAAACAGGTTCGCAAACATGGAAAAGATAGAGAAATCAAGAACAAACAACTACTATACAAACCCATAAGATCCTACCTGGATCTAATGCTAAAACAATGAATATACAAAATGCACAAGAATTTCCTTCCTTTTGAAAACCCTCTTCTCGGAAATCGGCTCCTCCAAACCTATGTGTCGAGAAATGAACTCCAATTTCTTGATTAAGAGTTTTCCCCCCAAATTAGAGCTTTAATTGTGCAATCACGCAAAAAGCCCTTTATCTTTTAATATTTTATTATTTTAATTTCATGCATAAGATTTATGCAATTTAATTAAAATAAACTTTATTAAATTGATGTTTTCTATCTCTTATTAAATCATGAGACACTTTTAAATATAATATTTATCAATTTAACTAATAATATTATTTACCTAAATGAATTATTATTAAATTAAATAAATATAAATATGCCAAAATTAGAACTTTAATAAAATCTCTAAATTTAATTCTTTTATTTAATTAATTTCTCAATTAATTAAATATAATTAAATATTGAATTTTATTTATAAAATTTCTATTAAATTAAATCATTAAATTATCTTTTAATTTGATTTAATGATAACAGAAACTCATCACAGACCCACAAGACTAAATCCGAAAGCTCAACTTAAATACAAAGAACATAATCAAACTCTAGGGTCAAAGTCATGAGTTCATGTCATTTGATGAATTCAGACGGGTAATCAATTTAGATACTTGTCTGCTTAAGTTAGGATTTAGACTCAAGAATTATTTCCCAACTTATACTATTGAGATATTGTGATAGGGTATGCTCATCCTGGCAATTCAGGGAAGTCGATTCTTGGTACCTGTAATTTGCATAAAATCCATGCATGTACATGGGTAAGTACACCAAGTTGTGGTGCCAAAAGGGGGGTATAAGTGGACACCTTTTTCCTGAAATCAGCGAATTTTGGACTTCAACAAGAATTTGAAGATAGTTACGCTCAAAATTTTAAGATATGAAAAAAAAAAAAGTCGTAGTCCTTTATATCTAGTTTCTAAACTACTAATTTTTTTTCAAAATGGTTTAGTTTTAGGTCCTCAAAAAAGGGGGCCACAGAAAGTGGTACTGTTTATTCCAAAAAAACATAACATAGTACAAAGTGTGGCCCCCCTAAAATTTTAACTTTTTTTTTGAAATTCTTTAATTGCTCTGGTCAAAAGTTACCTAACACTATGTAGTTTATCCTAGATTTTTCGGGTAATTTTATAATGTGTATTTTTTTTTTTAATGAATTTTTAAATTAGACCCATTCCAAAAATGTGAAATATCTGTGTGGTCCACCTAGAAATGATTGAAAACTAATCTAAAATCAAAACTTCTTTTTTCCAAAGTGTGTAGAATGGAGTCTAGTTTCTAAAAAACTAAGTTGTTACAAAATTTGATGAATGAGCTAAAATCTACAGCCCAATTAGTACATGGTGGTTTCTGACAAAAAATGAACATACATTCAAAAGAAATTATAGATGAAAGACTTAAAATAGTTCAAATTAAAAATAAATTATATGGTTAGATAGCTAACACAGAGACCTATAATGTTATGTAACCTGATCTTATCGATACCCAACAACGAGGAATCTTGAAGGGAAGCACACAAGAAAAATCAATCATTTTTTGTATGTTTTCTGGAAAACACGTCTCAGACCTATTTATAAACTCCAAACCTTTGGGTTGGATCTCCAAGGCAAAACCAAGCCTTAGGCTTGGTTTTAATGCAAAGCTTTAAATAGCATGTGCGCCCTATAGCGCACACATGCTATTAAAATGCTAGTGAATTCGAGGTAGTGTGCACGCGCTATAGTGCGCACACACTATTGAGACCTAAATTGCAAACCAAAACCAAGAGAGAGCTAGGGGGGTGGGGCGAGGGAATGGCTATTTGTGTGTGTGAGAGAGATAGAGAGAAAGTAGGGGATGGGAGAGGGGAGAGAGGAAGTGAGAAAGAGTAGGGGTGGCAGAGAGAGTATAGGATGGGAGATAGAGGAAATGTGAGAGAGTAGGGGTGGCAAAGAGAGTACAAGATGCAAGAGAGAGGAAGTGAGAGAGAGAGAGAGAGTAGAGGTGGCAAAGAGAGAGTACGGGATAGGGGAGAGAGATTGAAAGTAGGGGATGGGAGAGAGAGGAAGTGTGTGAGAGAGTACAAGTTGGGAGAGAGAGATTGAGAGTAGGGGATGGGGGAGAGAGAGAGTAGGTGGTGGGAGACAGAGTGGGAGAGGAAGAGCGAGAGAGAGGAGGATGGGAGTGCATGTGTGTGAAAGAGAGAGAGTAGGGAATGGGAGAGGGGGAAGATAGAGTAGCTTGAGAGAGAGTAGGGGATGGAAGAGAGAGTAGCCGATGGGAGAGGGAGTGGGAGAGGGAGAGGGAGAGGGGGGATGGAAATGTGTGTAAGAGAGAAAGAGAGAGAGTGTGAAAATGTGAGAGAGGGTAGGGGGTAGCAAAGAGAGAGTAGAGAGGGAGAGGGAGAGAGAGAGAGTGAGAGCGAGTGAGAGTAGGCAGTGGGAGAGGGAGAGTGAGTGAGAGAAAAAGTAGAGGATGGGAGAGGAGAGAGGGGGGATGGGTGTGTGTGAAAGAGAGAGAGTAGGGAATGAGAGAGGGGAGAGAGAGATAGAGAGAGTAGGGGATGGGATAGAAAGAGAGTAGGCAATGGCAGAGGGAGTGGGAGAGGGAGAGAGAGGGTGGATGGAAGAGAAAGAGATTAGGCAATGGCAGAGGGAGTGGGAGAGGGAGAGAGAGGGGGGATGGAAGTGTGTGTAAGAGAGAAAGTAGGGGATGGGAGAGAGTGTGAGAGTGTGAGAGAGAGTAGGGGTGGCAAAGAGAGAGAGTGAGAGTAGGGGATGGGAGAGAGAGGGAGAGAGAGAGAGAGAGAGAGATAGTAGGCGATGGGAGAGGGAGTGGGAGGGAGAGAGAGGGGGGGAATGGAAGTGTGTAAGAGAGATAGAGTTGGGGATGGGAGAGAGTAGGCAATGGGAGAGGGAGTGAGAGAGAGAGAGGGGGGGGGGAATGGGAATGTGTATAAGAGAGATATAGTTGGGGATGGGAGAGAGTGTGAGAGTTTGAGAGAGAGTAGGGGTGGTAGAGAGAGCTTGTATAGGATGGGGGTGAGAGAGAGAGAGAGAGAGAGTAGGGGATGGGAGAGAGTGTGAGAGAGAGTAGGGGATGGAAGAGAGAGAGTGAGATTAGGGGATGGGAGAGAGAAAGTAAAGAGGGAAAGAGAGTACTTGAGAGAGAGAGAGATAGTAGGTGGTGCAAGAGGGAGTGGGAGAGGGAGAGAGAGGGGGTATGGGAGTGTGTGTGACAAATCTAGAGAGTAGGGGATGGGAGAGGAGAGAGAGAGGGGGGGATGAGAGTGTGTGTCTATGAAAGAGAGAGAGTAGGGGATGGGAGAGGGGAGAGAGAGAGTAGGGTATGGGGGAGAGAAAGTAGGTAGTGGGAGAGGGAGTGGGAGAGGGAGAGAGAGAGAGGGGGAATGGGAATGTGTGTAAGAGAGACAGAGTAGGGGATGGGAGAGAGTGTGAGAGTGTGAGAGAGAGTAGGTGGTGGCAGAGAGAGCTCGTACGGGATGGGAGAGAGAGAGTGAGATTAGGGGATGGGAGTGTGAGAGAGAGTAGGGGATGGGAGAGAGAGAGAGTGAGAGTAAGGAATGGGATGGGAGAGAGAGAGAGTAGAGAGGGAGAGAGAGAACTTGAGAGAGAGAGATCTAGTAGGCGGTAGGAGAGGGAGAGGGAGAGAGATAGGGGGGATGGGAGTGTGCATGATAGATGTAGAGAGTAGGGGATGGGAGAGAAGAGAGTGGGGGGATAAGAGTGTGTGTGTCTGTGAAAGAGAGAGAGTAGGGGATGGGAGAGAGTGTGAGAGTGTGAGAGAGAGTAGGGGGTGGCAGAGAGAGAGTACAGGATGGGAGAGACAGAGTGAAAGGATGGGAGAGATAGAGTGAAAGGATGGGAGAGAGTGAGAGAGAGTAGGGGGTGGCAGAGAGAGAGAGTACGGGATGGGAGAGACAGAGTGAAAGGATGGGAGAGAGTGTGAGAGAGAGTAGGGGATGGGAGAGAGTGTGAGAGAGAGTTGGGAATGGGAGAGAGAGAGAGAGAGTAAGAGTAGGGGATGGGAGAGAGAGAGTAGAGAGGGAGAGAGAGAACTTGAGAGAGAGAAATAGTAGGTGACCTGGGAGAGGGAGTGGGAGAGGAGGAGAGAGAGGGATGGGAGTGCGTGAGAAAAATCTAGAGAGTAGGGGATGGGAGAGAAGAGAGAGGGGGGATGGGAGTGTGAGTGTGTGTGTGTGTGTGTGTGTCTGTGAAAGAGAGAGAGTAGGGGATAGGAGAGAGTGTGAGAGTGTGAGAGAGAGTAGGGGGTGGCAAAGAGAGAGTACGAGATGGGAGAGACAGAGTGAAAGGATGGGAAAGAGTGTGAGAGAGAGTAGGAGGTGGCAGAGAGAGAGAGTACGAGATGAGAGAGACAGAGTGAAAGGATGAGAGAGAGTGTCAGAGAGATTAGGGGATGGGAGAGAGTGTGAGAGAGAGTTGGGGATTGGAGAGAGAGAGAGTAAGAGTAGGGGATGGGAGAGAGAGAGAGAGTAGAGAGGGAGAGAGAGAGAACTTGAGAGAGAGAGAGATAGTAGGTGGTGGGAGAGGGAGTGGGAGAGGAGGAGAGAGAGGGATGGGAGTGCGTGTGAGCGATCTAGAGAGTAAGGGATGGGAGAGGGGAGAGAGAGAGGGGGATGGGAGTGTGTATCTTCAAAAGAGAGAGTTTAGGGGATGGGAGAGGGGAGAAAGAGAGTAGCCTGAGAGAGAGAGAGAGAGAGAGAGAGAGAGAGAGTAGCGGATGGGAGAGAGGGGCGGATGGGAGTGTGTGTAAGAGAGAGTAGGGGATGGGAGAGAGTGTGAGAGAGAGTAGGAGGTGGCAGAGAGAGAGAGAGAGAGAGAGTAAGAAGTGGGAGAGGGAGGATGGGAGTGTGTGTGAGAGATCTAAAGAGTAGGGGATGGGAGAGGAGAGAGGGTGAGAGAGATAGAGAGAGTAGGCGGTGGGAGAGGGAGAGCGAGAGAGAGTAAAGGATGGGAGAGGGGGGAGAGAGAGAGTGTAGGGGATGGGAGAGGGGAGAGAGAGTAGGAAGAGAGAGAGAGTAGGGAGGGTGGAGAGTGATGTTTTCTCATATAGTGCGTACGCGCTATAGCGCATACGCGCTATGTGAAATCACCTAAAAACGGTCAAAAAGCAACTTTGGGGCCCGTTTCATTCATTCTCTGCTTTTGTTCTATTCTGCACTCTGTTATCCCGACAGAAATTGCGGGTTTCAAACAACAAACACTTTTTCAAGGTGGCAAACACTATTTCAAGCTAACAAACACTATTTCAAGGTGGCAAACACTTTTGGAAGCTAGCAAACACCAAATTCAATCATTAGATACACGATTTGAAGACTTTTTGAATATTCCTTGTATAGAAAAGGTTAGTGCAATCTATTTTAAATATTGTTTGTTGATATATAGATACAAATTTGATTATAATTTGACATGTTTAATATATAGTGAATTCATTGAAATTTGTATGTTTCAATGAAATGTTATTTCGAAATGGTTAGAAATTTGACAAGTCGTTTTATATATATATTGTGTATTCATTCAAATAATTATAATTTTTATATGTATTTGAATAATTTATAATTTACACATTTTAAGTAATTCAAATGTTTGAATAATTTGACATGTAGAAATCATCATCATGCCAAGGAAGAAACCAAAAAATCAAACAAATGAAGATAGGGAGAGAGATTTGGCAATTAAAAGAGATAAAATGAAATTACTATGTGAGCAAAGAAAATTGCAAAGCAATAATGAAGAATTGACTTTTGAAGAGGATCAAGAATCACCGGTACCAAGAAACAAAGAGGAAGAATTGGAAAGACAAAGAGAACGAATGAGACTGTTACGCTCAAGAAGACAATTGAATTGTGAAGCTACACCATCTTCTAATGTTGGAATCATATCGTCCGCTACACCATCTTCCAATGTTGAAGTCATATCGTCCTCTCATGTTGAAGAGACACCGATTTGTAGATCCGACAATATACACACTCCATCATATCATGTTGAAGGCACAACATCAACACATCAAGTAGGTGATATTCCATCTTTTGCATCTTATTGCCAAGGCACATCATCTTTGGTTCAAGGTACACAATACACTCAACCTTATGTTGATGTTCAAAATGTTGAGAGAATTGAAGAGATTATAACACCTTCTAAAATTCGTTTTAGAAGACCAAAATATTTGATTGATATTGATAGTAACATTTTGAAATCAATGCCTGACAAGATTAACAAGCGTACTTGTCAAAGAAAAGTTAATCGTATGTGGAGATTATTTTTTGATGAATTAAATATTACAGGTCAATGCCAATTATTTGTTGAAATGATGAGAAATTTAAAATTTAGGCCTATCATGAAGATTCTTGGGCTAAGAACGATGGATGATTCAAATGAAAAAAATATTGTAAAGAATCTAATGAATGCTTATGACAAAGTGGGTTCTAAATCACGCACCAAAGATAGTAATATCGCAAGACGAGTACTTACATCGACAATAGTAAGTAGCCAAATGAAGAAAGCTTGACTCATGAGAAAGACAAGCAAAACATTAAAAATTGGTAGAGGTACTCTAAGGAGAGCCATGCTAAGGCGTGAGAGATTGGAAGATCCAACAAAAAATGAGTTATGGACATTTAGCAGTAGACTACCGCGAAAGGATAAAAAAATTAGTGAAGCCTTGAAATCATTGATCGAAGATTTTTGGAAAAATAACACACGTGTTTCCCCTAATCAAAGAGATGTTGTAAGAAGGAGGATTGGTAGCCAAAATCATGAGCTACATGCGAAACATTTTTTGGACACAACTCAGACATAATTTTTTGCAAAATTTATTGGTATGTATCCTCAAATTTGAATAAGTCAAAGATTTTTTGAGATGGGTAAACCTTTTTATGTGAAGATAAATCACACACGCACAACTTGTTGTTGTAGGATACATATTGAATTTTCTAACCATTTTGATGTTTTTAGTCATATATGCGTAATTTTGCATTCTCAGTTTGTTTTGCAGGATTGTGACATAAATGAGCCACCAAGATCTTCAAGGGAATTCATATCCAACATTTTATGTGAAATAAGGGACAGCCAACAATTTTACAAGACATCATGCTTGGATGGTACGTACTTATTTTGTGGTTCTTTGCAACTTTTATCAACTTGTCAACATATGGATAGTACACATGCAATTGGAAATGAAATAGTAGATTATGGAAAATTTAAGACAGTGACATATGCTCTAAAAGATGGGAAACATGGTAAAAGATGTGATTTAATCATTGAAAAGATTCCAATGTATGAGTTCATGAAGATTTTTCGTGAAAACATTATTTACGAGTATGCAAGGCATACCCATAGAGCTCAATGGCTGGATTTGCAATTCAAGTTGTGCAAGGATACGTTTCCACTGGATACCATTGTTTTGGTTGTAGATTTCGCAGAGAACTACACACTACAACCACAAAATGAGGTGCAAGAAAAGTATTATACTTCTCAACAGGTTTCCATATTTGTTCACATAACATTCATGCATTCACCTACAAGTGCAGAGGATGACAGGAAGATTTTGAGGGAGTACCATTTTTACATCAGTGATGATCGATCACATTCTATGGAGTTCATACATGGTTGTTTTCAACTATTTTATGGAGATTTGGCTAGCAGGGGCATCACATATCATCAGCACATTATTTGGTCAGACAATTGTGCATCTCAATTCAAGAATGCACGGATGTTCTATTGGTTGAGCAGGATGCACAAGTTGTGTAAAATTCAATACATGTGGAATTTCATAGAGGTTGGTCATGGAAAGGGAGAGCACGATGGTGCAGGCGCATGCATCAAAAGAGCCTTAGCTCGTGAAGAACTAAAGTACAAAGATGGAGCAATATTGACAGATGCAAAATCCATCGTCCAGTGGTGTAACGCTACCATGGGTCCAGGTAAGGAAGGTGAGTCTACAGTTCATAGATTTTTTTGGTTGATAGATAATACTAACATTGCACCATATCAGGATTGTTGCACACTAATAGGATCCAGTGAGTTGCACTCTTTTAGAAGCTCTGATGTAGGTTCATGGAGTATCCACACACGAAAAATGGCATGCTATTGTCCATCATGTGTAGAGGAAAATTGGGATGACTGTGAGTCAACTGAATGGGTGGACAAATGGGATATACGGGTTTTGGACCCAACTGACACCTATCATCCCCCACAAGCACTAGAAATGGTACAGATGGAATTGTCTATTGACTTTGACCGCTTGACTGATCTAGTGCAACCTGGTAATATATATATTTATATATCTTTGTAATTTCAATATGTAACTTTATAACTTTTACGCAAGTATTTTCTGAATTAATGACCGCATTTTGTACATTTGTCACTGCAGGCCATGTTTTTGTTGTTATTGCACCTGAAGACAATGAAGAAGGGACAAATTATTATTTGTGTTATTATTTGTGCACCTGAAGACAATGAAGAAGGGACAAATTATTATTTGTGTTCAAGCCAAACAAAAATTGGATCACTCGGTTATAGATGGTGAAGGTTTAGAGTACCATGTCGGTGCGGTGGTTGTAACTGGCACATGGCTTAGATGATATTCTATGAAGAACCCTAACTTGTGGTTATTCGAGGATCGGCAAACAGAGAGGAAGATTCTTCATTATTCAAATCTTGTTGTCGCATCAAATGTCCACTTGATAAAATATGGTGGAAAACCACATAATAAGGATCTTTGGAGATTTCGCAATTCAGACCACGAGACAATACTTGAGACATTAAAATGTCGAGCAGATCCAGTTGGCTCATTAGATTGAATACAGAGAGAGGGAGAGAGAGAAAGAGTGATCAACTGGATCCAAATACATTGTTGCAACCTCTTCCCCAAGACTGTCCACATGACTAAGGTGGACCGTATTGTTATGATGCGTAAGTGATGAGATTTAGTTTAAATCATAGATTTTATGTTTTGATTTGTTTAGAATCTAGATTTTATGTTTTGATGTCTCCAATTTTTTTAAAGCTAGAACAATATTTTTCATATTTTCTTATTGTGACGATATTTTTCTTTCATTGCATGTTCTCTTGGATGACAGGAGGGAGAGAAGAAAAATAAGTAGATTTCCAAACAGCCAGCCACCCTTCTTCATGTAATTTATTCATTTAAGGTAAAAGTCTCATTTCCTTTGTTTGGCTTTGGTATTTGGTTATTTAAAGTCATTATTCTAGTTGGACCTTCGTATGTTTGAATTTGGGATTGTTTAGTGTCTATTTGTTATGATTATACTGAATTATTAATTCTATGATGTTTCTATTATTTAATTATTTAAAATAAATTAAAAATTTTTGTATAAAATTATTATTATTTATTTCTATCTATTTATTATGATTATTTCTATTATTTAAAATAAATTAATTATATAATATCTCTATGATGAACTATTTATATTTCTAAACTTTACATATTTTACACCATGACCAACAATCAAACTATTATAACAATACAAATACATTTAAATAGTAATGTAAGAATGGTTTAGTTCACATAAAAAATAAGTCTATCTTAGATATTCTAAATACATCACAAAACTTTATCGCTTCAAAAAAATTGGAATTTCTCCCATCTACTTGAGTTCCCATCAATTGTCCATAAAACTGGGAAAGGGAATAGGTGCTATGCTCCCAATCCCAACATCCTCCTGTCCACTAGTAGGAGATGTGTGTAATGTAGGATTCAGCTCCATCAACTTAGTCCTTTTTTTCACTAGTTGATTGGGACTCTCACCATTTGTTGCCAACTATGGTGACAATGCTTGGGGTTACACTTATTAAGTAAGAATATTTCCTAATCTACGGATTAGAGCATTGAACATATCAGAATGTGATTTATGCTATGGGAGAAGAGGTATGTTGGGTTCCAATATTGATTTGAGGGTTCCTAGCCAACCACACATTCCAAATATGTTTTAAGTAAGATTTTAATGGTGAGAAAAAACTAACATTCAATGATTGACACCTATAGATGGTATACACTACAAGTGACACACAATCTATGCCCAACTTCTTTGCTTTATCAATTATTTTCCATGTCATATGGATTCCATGATCATCAAATACTAGAAGACACCTTTTTGAGAGAAACACCCCACATGGAATTGTTCTTACAAAGTGGTCTAGCCAATTCAAGAATAATTATTTCATCATCCATCCATGTACTTGGACTGCCATGCAGGCCTTGAGATCATAATTGAAAATGTAGTTTTTTATATGTCTCTTAGCCTTGAACAAATAAAAATTGGAATTCTCTAACCAACAGTAATGTAAGGAGACCCACCCTGCTAGTTTAGGCCACTATGCCCAAACTAACCAATGACTTCTTCTGATCCTATAGGGTTTCTTCTTGACCCTATTCCCAAGAGGATATCTCCCAACTATCCCCTTCCCTAGGATCTATGCACACCAATTGACTATGTGACAAAGAACTCATGGTGGATAAATCTGAAGGAATTTCGTAGGAATACCTTTCTTTCCAAAATCACTCTCATCTACCCATGTTACTTTAGATTCTGGTTGATCCTTCCATTTGATAAGATGCTCCATATAGGTGCCATGACAAGTCTTCTTCTTGATTCTTGAATCCATAACCTTTTCAGCTTTTGGCTGAGATTATAATGGGATAGTGACTTCTTCAACCTTTGATTTTGTTTTTCCTTCTATGAATGTAGGCCCTTTATATTGAACTTTGTCCTTGACATTAAAGATGTAGGTAAAATTTGAAGTTTGGTGGGAGTTCTATTTTGTCGACATTAGAACCATAATTTGCAAGTACCTTACAAGGTCCTATCCTATGCATTTGTAGCTTGGTTGGAACACCCTATGCAAGTACCAAAACTCGTCCTTGGCATCATATCATGGCCTCAACACCTTGGATCATCTCAAAACATCTCATCTAACATGTTCCAACTCCTTGCACACTCTCAGCAACTCATCTCTTACACTTTCTCAATTTTGCCTCTTCTAGGCTTGTTCCAACTAGCCCTTGCCAGTCACTAATTTGTTGTTTTCTCCAAAATTTTCCACAGAACTTCCTAAACTATTGGGTGATTAAAATACCCTTTTCCTCACTCTAAAATATACTCCAAAACCAACTACACTTGTTTTGTAAAATATCACTCAAAACTAGCTATTTCAGTCTGCCAACTAGGCCTAGTTTGAGGCCATTTACAAAGAAACTCACAATCCATTGACTTTTGGAACTCCCATGATCCAAAAAAGTCTTAATACATGACTCAAATGCAAGGATTCTTCTATTTTTTTGGTCTCATGATCAACTTTACAATGGTTTTTACAAAACCCTCCTTTCTAGCCCCTTTACCCTAGGGCTTTCTAGAACTCTTACTTTGCAACATCTCTAGAACCCCAAAATGGTTCAAAAACCTTCACTTTGGTTATATTAGATGACTTCAAACATAAAATGCAGCTCTTGTTTGGAGAAAACACTAAATCCACCTTGGGAGCAATCACATACCCCTTTTTATGCACTCAAATTTTAGGGAAAACTATGCAAATACTTCTTAAATGGTTTCAACACTCAACTTTTCAGATGGAAATGGTTATTATATACTCAAACCAACAAGAAAAATCCCAAACTTGAGGTTTCTCAACACTCAACAATCAAATTTCAAAACTATTACCAGCACTTACTACTAGGACAATTTCTAGTTTTAATGGTCAAACTCCCAAACCATATAAAGTACCCCCTGCTGTTTTTGCATTTTTAAACACTCTTTTTGGAGACCTACAATAACCTCTCTCACTTTTTGGAGATCACACTCCGTTTTCATTTTACGACGCCATCTCGGGTGATGCTGAAACTTGCAATATCGGCTAGTACAAAGTTGCCAACTGCCAAATCTCTCTCACCTTTCCTCGTGGGATCGAACTGTCTACTCTGTTAGCTCCGTGTGGTTGGGTAAACCCTATCCCCAACCTCATCCTATCCCCTTTAGTGCTCGAACGGTCTCAAGCACGCCAATCCAGAATGTCCCCAAGGGTCACTAAATGCCATAGGGCTGCGATCTTTGATGGGGCATATCTCGGAGCTCGTGCAAGGTATGGATGCAATTCTAGTTCCTACAGGACCATGTTGCGGAGACCTACAATAACCTCTCTCACTTTTTGGAGATCACACTCCATTTTTGTTTTACAACGCCATCTCGGGTGATGCTGAAACTTGCAGTGTGGGCTAGTACAAAGTTGCCAACTGCCAAATCTCTCTCACCTTTTGTCATGGGATTGAACTGTCTGCTCCGTTAGCTCTGAGTGGCTAGGTAAACCTTATCCCCAACCTTGTCCTATCCCCTTCAGTGCTCGAACGTTCTCAGGCACGCCAATCCGGAATGTCCCCAAGGGTCACTAAATGCCATAGGGCTATGATCTTTTACGGGGCATATCTCGGAGCTCGTGCGAGGTATGGATGCGATTCTAGTTCCTACAGGACTGTGTTGCAGAGACCTACAATAACCTCTCTCACTTTTTGGAGATCACATTCTGTTTTCATTTTACAACGCCATCTCGGGTGATGCTGAAACTTGTAGTGTTGGCCACTACAAAGTTGCCAACTACCAAATCTCTCTCATCTTTTGTCGTGGGATCAAACTGTCTGCTCCATTAGCTTCGAGTGGTTGGGTAAACCCTATCCCCAACCTTGTCTTGTCCCCTTCAGTGCTCGAACGTTCTCAGGCACGCTGAACCAGAATGTCCCTAAGGGTCACTAAATGCCACAGGGCTGCGATCTTTGACGGGGCATATCTCAGAGCTCGTGTGAGATATGGATGAGATTCCAATTCCTACAGGACTGTGTTGCAAAGACCTACAATAATCTCTCTCACTTTTTGGAGATCACATTCCATTTTCATTCTACAATGCCATCTCGGGTGATGTTGAAACTTGTAGTGTTGGCCAGTACAAAGTTGCCAACTGCCAAATCTCTCTCATCTTTCGTCGTGGGATCAAACTGTCTGCTCCATTAGCTCCGGGTGGCTGGGTAAACCCTATCCCCAACCTCTTCCTGTCCCCTTCAGTGCTCGAACGTTCTCAGGCACACTGAACCAGAATGTCCCTAAGGGTCACTAAATGCCATAGGGCTGCGATCTTTGATGGGGCATATCTCGAAGCTCGTGCGAGGTATGGACGCAATTCTAGTTCCTATAGGACCGTGTTTCAGAGACCTACAATAATCTCTCTCACTTTTTGGAGATCACATTCCATTTTTATTTTACAATGCCATCTTGGGTAATGCTGAAACTTGTAGTGTTGGCCAGTACAAAGTTGCCAACTGCCAAATCTCTCTCATCTTTCATCGTGGGATCAAACTGTCTGCTCCATTAGCTTTGGGTGGCCGGGTAAACCCTATCCCCAACCTTGTCTTGTCCCCTTCAGTGCTCGAACGTTCTCAGGCACGCCGAACCAGAATGTCCCTAAGGATCACTAAATGCCACAGGGCTGCGATCTTTGACGGGGCATATCTTGGAGATCATGCGAGATATGGATGAGATTCCAATTACTATAGGACTGTGTTGTAGAGACCTACAATAACGTCTCTCGCTTTTTGGAGATCACATTTCGTTTTCATTCTACAATGCCATCTCGGGTGATGCTGAAACTTGTAGTGTTGGCCAGTACAAAGTTGCCAACTGCCAAATCTCTCTCATCTTTCATCGTGGGATCAAACTGTCTGCTCCATTAGCTTTGGGTGGCTGGGTAAACCCTATCCCCAACCTCTTCCTGTCCCCTTCAGTGCTCGAACGTTCTCAGGCACGTTGAACCAGAATGTCCCTAAGGGTCACTAAATGCCACAGGGCTGCGATCTTTAACGGGGCATATCTATGGGCTGTCAATACTTCGACTATACTTTAAGTCAATGATTATCAATATGTGAAAAAATGGAACTCGTTGTATTTTGAAGTACTGAGAAGATGGCCTTGCCCTTCCCCAGGAGTTTCAGAAATGGGAGACATTAGGTAAGAGAGTGAAAATGTTACTATCGCTTCAACGCACATGACGCAATTGGAAATGCAAATTTTGATGGTAATCATTTTGTGATAAGGGAGAGACTAGGGATGATCATTGTTACTATCTCTTTAGTAGTGGAATTTTGTTTTCTCTTGAATTTGGTGGTGGGGGATCAGTGGTAAGACTCCTTGGATATTCCTTCTTATGATGTTAGTGACAAGTGTTGCTCTTTGAAAACACTTGTACAATCTTTTTTAAATTATTAGATAAAAATAGAGAATTGTAAGTATTAAAAATGATTAGTCTTTAGTTCCTAGAAGATCTTTATTTCCCCATCAATGCATTTAGAAAGTTAAGTTTTAAGAAGATCATAAATAGAAAAAATTAGAGAAGCGATTTAAACATTTATATTGATTGGAAACATGTGAGTTTTGAGTTTCCTCTACCTTTTAAAGAACGTTCCTTAGCTAGCAGACCTAATTCCACATTCCATAAGACTGTCATTGTGCTAAAGATTTAGGAAACCAACTGCTCTAAGATAAAGCTTCCCAGTCAATAATAATCTAGCCTATTGAGGTACATAATACTTCTCAATTAAACTTGTGTTAATTCAGTATTAATTTTGTAATTAACTACAATTTTAGTATCTGTGTACAGGGGGTGACTGAGAAAACTATTTGAGGTCCAATTTGAAAATATATTTGTAAGGATCTCGACCAAGGTTCACAACTTCGATGATTAATACATTCATTCAGGCCATAACCTCACTACAAAAAAATAATATATAAAAAAGGTAGTGAATAACGTCATGTCTAGACCCAAATCAACCAATGAAAGTCAAATTAGCATAATGTGGAACAACAGTATATGCATTGAGTGGGTTGTCATAAAAAAGCTTCATAATAAAATTCATGTCTAGAATTAAAAGACCTTAAAGAACATTTATGCTTGTAACACAAATGGCCATTCAAAACTAAATATGATTACAATATGTGAAATAGCATTGCAAGAACTTGTAATGCTCTTGTGAACATCGTGTTAATTCTTGTAAGAATCCCTAAGATGCTTGTTATACTCAAAATTTTGTTGAAATTGAATTAATTTTTATCCTGTCAATTAATTGGCTTAGGGTGATATATGCTTCTTGGATGAAATAATGAGTTCGTTATTAACTCTATATTAAGATTCATAGCATCTTCTAGTTATTTGCAAAGGAAATTTATAAATTAATTGCTAATGTCATATGGCTTGCTTGAGAAAGATGTCTGTGTTCTTATTGATGGGTACTAATGACTATCCACATTTAGTTCTTCAATATCCTATTTGACAAGCTTTCCATAGACATTTCTTTGCCATACTAAGTATTTTTGAAAACATATTTGAGTAGAAGGACTACAGTAGATACTACATGATGTTTTAACAAATAAAGTAATGGGTTAAAGACTATTATTTCCAAGGTATTATGTCATAGTATTTTAATTGTAATGATCTTAGACTAATGATATTCTTGAAGGTAACTTCGACATGCAGCAAGAAAGACAACCTATAGCCAAGGCTATATTGTGCCTACAACCAAAGCCATAAATGCTCACAGCCAAAGCCACTAGTGCACATAGCCAAAGCCATGGATGCTTATAGCCAAAGTTACAAGTTTTCGTAGCCAAAGCCATGAGTACATGAAGTCGATGATCACAATTTTTTACAACTATTCACCAGAAACAGCTTCTTTGCAGTTTTTGAGAAATACTAATAAAGCAAAAAAGAACATCTACTAGTTGGTAGACATAATGGCAACTCTCTAGCAATTGAATTTAATTTCATACATGCACATATCTAATTTAATGTCATACACGAACATATCTAATTTAACGTCATACATGAACAAGCATATAATATAAAATGATAACCAATAATGTCATATACATTAACAAACACATAATATATTATGATAACCAATAATGTCGTATATGAACAAACATATCATATATTAACCAATAATGTCATACATCAAATATGTCATACATCAAATATAGAATGTCATATATACATCAAATGTGTATCGAATATGTCTCTTAGATGCCTATATATATACATGGGGAAGGAAACAAGTCTCTATATATATGTATCAAATATCTCAACTACATCTTTCCTTCCCACGAGGGGAAGGAAACAAGTCTCTTGACGTCCTCTGCTGTCGTGTGGAGGGAGACAGTGGAGATGACGGGGCCCTCCTGACACGCTCACTTGACCTCTTGTTGAGGCTCTTCTCCAGGTCCAACTGATACAAAGAAAGTAGATATGAATCAATATTTATTATACGTTGAAATCAAATATATGTACTCACAAAATCAATTATTTTCTTACCGCCAACAAATAGTCACTCTGTAAGTCCACCTCAAATGCTCGTGGACGATCAGGCGTGACAAGACCCTACAACAATTCAATAAATATAATCACTTATAAATAACATTAGAAATTTTGAGATTAACTATTATAAACAAAAACTAAAATGAAGAAAATTCTTTCATACCTTTGTCAGTGGCTGTGAGCTAGCCACAGCTACGACCACTCCACTATCAACAGACTGTCGCAGATGAGGAGGTGTGTCCGACATCATGAGCTGCATGTCATACAATACACGTTATATCTAACATGAAACATGGAATAAATATAATCAAATGAATTAACTTAACATGAAACAATTGTACCTGTGTGAAGCTCGTATGATGTCTCTGCTCTGCGTCTGTGGTAAAGGTTGAGGGTCCTGTGGAGAATTGATGCACATGCATATTTTTTTTGGTCAATCCTCAATATGATTACCTAATAAATATATGTATTAATTAAAATGATTAAATTGATACATACCTCAGGACTCGTCAAAGGGACAAAAAATGGGCCTAGAGGATCACTGCTAGGCCCAGGAACACTTTGACCCTAAATTTTGAACAATATCAATAAATCCTAATTAATTAATCATTCACTATACCTATGAAATGTGATCAAATTAGTAATTTACCTGTGTGTCAATGCCAAATGTCTTGTTCAGGAACTGATTGGTGACAAGCCCATCATCTGCACCATCTCCGACATGAGTGCCAAATGTGCATAGGGATCCGCATGAAGTGCACATGTGACCACGACGTATAGAAGGCTCCCCTTCAACTAATGGGCTCATGGAATGGATGAGGGTCTGTGTCAAAGCATTAATGGTCCCTAGAGTGCTGGCCTCTACATGTTTCTTCACAACTGAAGGAATAATCACATGCTCACGCTGTGGATGGACCACGGGTGCCCTAACTACATTAGGGTCACGACGTGCTCCGGGCCTCTCAAATGATGACCCCCCACCTCTACCCTGGGAGTCTAACATACCAAAATAATTGGGGATCTCCCCAAGGACAAACTCACAATATAATTTCTTCAAAAAATACATGGGGACCTCATGATTGTTGCAAGGAGGGGCATCAAAAACCATCCACCATCTATCCCAAAAATTATTTCTAATAGCATCATGTATGCACTAATGGATGGGGAATCATTTAGTACCCTCTCTAATAGTATTTTGCTCACCTGGTTTTCTAAATAATGCACATATACTACCTTTTGGTATTTCCTTTTTTCTAACATCTTCATATGACAATTTATTTGCATAAAATCTTTTTTGTTCATCCCTCTTAGCCCGCCAAATATCTAATTGACCACTAACTGAGGCTATCTGAGTGTTAATGGATTCAAGGGATGATGCCAATTGAGCCCTCATTGGATTGTTTTGTCCGGATTCTTTCAACCGAGCAATGATTCCTTCTAATTGAGTTTTGCCTCTCTATTTCATTTCTTATATTTTCTTGTGTGCCTGGTGGAGGTCTTGCAATTGGTTCAGGCTGTGGAATTTGTTCTTCTTCTTGAGGAGGGTTTTGGTTTTGGGGTTCTTGAGGGTTTTGATGTTCTTGTGGATTTTCTGGTTGATTATGAACATTTCCTAATAAAAAATCAATTGAAATTCAAATAAATAAACAAATCTAAATGAAATTTGTAAAAACCCTACAAAATAATATAAAAAACTTACAAAACAATATGAAAAATATATCAAACAATGCAAAGTTAGGTTTATATCACTTACAGCGTCGTGGTGGGTGTGCTTGTGGTCTTGGATTTCGTCGACAAGGAGGCATTTTGGCAAATGGTGGTGCAAATGTTGAGTCTTCAACTCACATACACGCTGCTCGCTGTAGGAGTAGAAGAAAATACTGATGAAAATGATGGGCTGCAGGTTTGCAGCCCATCATATATACTTTTTATTTTTTAAAAAGCGTGTGCGCGCTTTTTAAAATAGGAAAAAAAAATTTCCTTGTCACCTTTTTGGCACCACAACTCGGTGCATATGCCCATACTCATATATTGTAAACTAAATAGGCAATGGCAAGGAGTGGTAAATCATGTAGATCTTGTCTAGTAGGTGACTATGACTCCCTCACTCAACCACATCATGAACATCAATCATAAAGTACAATAGACAAGTACACCATACACATGCAAGTATGGGGTAACCATAAAAACTACATATAAATAATCCATCTACTATTATCATGAGATAACTGACAATCACTAAATGAGAATACATGTATCATCATCAAAATAATCATAAACACATGAAATAACCAAGTAATTCAACACATATATATTAGTTGAATATGAAATACATTTAATCTAATCTAATAACCAAGTACCGACAATCATAAACATAAACATAAAACATGCCTAAAATAATCTAACAATACAATAAAAAAAGTTAGCTAGGGGTTGGCATTACAAAGAAAACCCCTAAAGCATGGTATGAAATGTTACACACTTATTTGGTGAAAATTAGTTTTGCAAGAATAAATGACAATAACATTTTGTACTTGAAAAGTGAATCTCAAAGAAAGATACTGCTAGCTGAAATATTTGTTGATGATATCATATTTGGAGGAAAAAATTCAATGCGTAAGCCATTTGCAAATGAAATGAAGAAGAGATTTGAGATGTCGATGTTTAGAGAGATAAAAATTATTTGTTGGATTGCATCTATCAAATAAAAGGTGGCATATAAATTACACAATCAAAGTATATCAAGTAGATATTGAAGATTTTTGGAATGGAATACTCAAAACCAATTGGAACACCTATGGTTAGAGGTCATACATTGTCAAAGAATGATGATTTTGCTAAGGTGAATCAAACACTATACAAGTCAATGATTGGAAAACTGCAATATGTTGTACATAGTAGACCTGATAATGCATTAGTAGTTGGTATTATTGCTAGATTTTCTACTAATCCTAGAGAGAATTATATGATGGCAGTGAAAAGGATACTAAGATATGTTTAAGGAACAAAATATTATGGATTATGGTACAAGAAAAATGATAAGTTTAAGTTGAAGGTTTTCACTGATGTAGATTTAGTTGGAAATGTTGATGACAAAAAGAGTACAAGTGGAGGCACTTTATTTCTAGGCAAGAGATTGATTTCATGGACAAGCAATAAGAAGAATTGTATTTCACAATCCATGATAGAGGTTGAGTATGTTGTTCCAATAGTTAATTTATCTAACATTGTATGGATCAAGAAAATATTGAAAGGTATGGAGGAAGAGATCACTGAACCTGTAGTGATATATTGTGATAACACAAGTACTATAAATACATCAAAGAACTCAGTGATGCACTTAAAGACTAAACATATTGAGATCAAGTACCATTACTTAAGAGAGTTGGTGAAAGATAAAGAAGTGAGATTGGAATATGTGAATACAAAAGAACGAATAGCCGACATATTCACAAAGGCACTACATAAGGATTCTTTTGAGTATCTAAGAGGTAAGTTAGGGGTCACTCCCCTACCTAAAGAAAACTAAGAAGAGATGCACAATTGCATCAATTTTTATGATCATAATATCTTACAAATTGACACAAAAGGTCACACTTTAGAAGTTTCGTAAAGATTGTGTAAAGATGAGTTGAAGCATGGAGCAGATAGGACTGTAAGGAGTCAAGGTAAACAAGTGGAAGTGATATTTCTATATTGGTCAGAGCATTGACATAAGGATGACATGTATAGAGTACAAAACATGAAGAATGGTGTCTTTGACATTGTTGTGAAAGAGGGAGAAGTTATGTAGTTATCATTCCTATATGTATAAGGAAGATGATGTTAACAAAAGAAAAAGCTATTAGCAAATATGGAGTAGTATACCATTGAAAAGTTTGAAAAATATAGTGATACTACTATAGTTGATGTCAAAGGGAGCATCCAGAGATTACATAGATGTGAATCATAATGAAAGTAAGAACAAAAATAGAGGGAGCTGATAGTACAAGTTTCGAAGAAGACATAATAAAGATTTTGGATTGCATGTTAACTAGAGGTGTTGCCATCAATGCCAAAGAGGGAGATTGTTGGAAACTACAAATGGAATAATTATTATGTTATTGATGTTAAACCTACTAGTGAGACATTTAATAACAGTGTAGAGTGCCATATCATTTGATTGATGAAGAGGATTTGAAAAGAGGAGATAGTAAGGTGAGCTAGTCAAGTTGTTGAGAAGAAAGAAGTCAAGTATCATGCAATTACAATGGGCACTTAATAAGCTAGTCATTGACAAGGTAATGTGTTGTTTAACCATTATATGATGTAAGAAAGACAAGCAAATTGGTGTATGAAAGAAATGACAAGAAGTTGAGTAAAACTCTACGAAGGAGTTGAATTAGAAGATTAAGGAACTTAAGAAGACATCAAAGAAATAGTATAAGTTGAGTGATAGTTATGGCCGAGAAAGTTAATGAAGGAAATGTTAGTACTGATCGAATCCCAATAACGAACAAGAAAGATAGTGAATGCTGAGCGAGATAGAACAATGTATGCCAAGCTACACAATGATGATCAAGTAGAAGAACTTAGTGATTGTTGAGTGACGACAAAAGTTATAGTTTGTGAAAGAATTGAGATTTGATGCTGGCATAATTGAATTTTTGGATTAGTCAAAATGCGTAGATGATAAGGATTGATGAGTTGATGTATTTAATGCATGATGAGATTTTGTTAACTGATCTATGACAAGGATTTGATGAGAAGTTTCTAGAAGTATCAAGAAAGGAGAAGGAGAACAAAATGATGGAAGGATTTGATGAATTTGACCTAACCCTAAGATCTATAGTGATGTTTAAGTGGAAAAAGATCAAAATTACCTATTTAAGGAGGTATAAGAGATATTTTCTAAGGTTGGTTTGTTATTGATTGATGATCTTAAGGAGAACCTATGGAGAATAGAGTAACAAAGGAGAAGCAAAGAGATTAGTGAAGTGTGATTTCTTGAAGGGATGCCAAGCAGACCAGTAATAGAGATGTTAATGAAGTCTGGTCAATGAACTAGTAGATGAGTGAACGAAGATTTGAATTGGCAAAGTGAATTGTGTTTTACATATAAAACCTAGTTGAACTACATTCTAACCATTGTGACAATCAAAATCCTTTAATCAAGGTTAACCTAATAGTCATTTTGTAAATCTTTTAATCAAAATGACATTCTAATGGAATGATCTAAAGTCCTCTAACAAGGCCACTCCTAATAGGTTGATTAAATCTTTTAACAAGGTCACACCTAATAGTGTGTTTTGTAACCTTTAACAGGGTTGGCTCTTAACCAAACTCATTTGAAAAGAGTGAAAAAGTTGTAGCATGTTACTTGGTGGTTTTTCTCAAATTGGGTTTCCACATTAAATACTAGTGTCAAAGTGTTATTTGTATACATGTTGTTTGTTGTTTACTATTTTATGTTACTATTATTAGGCACATATACTGAAACAAAGAGTTAAGTAATGAACATATTGTTAAGTTGCTAATATGTTGCTATATAGATCAAGCTGTTTGATGAGATTTAAAGTTGAGCTGGTACATCTAGACATGTGGGTGCCCGATTCAGCCCCCACCCACACACACACTCAATTATTCTAATCATTGTAACAACATGTGTCCCAATGACCAAGACACACGAGGACAAGTGATCTTACAACTCATTCTTTGAGAACACATACCCATTTTTGACCCCATAAAAATAAGACACATGGGTAAGGTTAAAAAGAGTTAAAATAATAATTAATCAAAATTAATTATTTGTTCAAAGATGATGTGGCACATGACATGGATTAAATAGGTGGACCAGTAGACTTAGTCACTTAGATGAGTGTATAATTAAGTAATTCTAATAAATCACTTAATATGATTATTTAGTGAACTTAGGATAATGTAAATAACCCAAGTGAATTAGCTTAATAAATTGAACAATACATTAAAGCTAACAGAAGAATAATATTAATTAAATATAGAAATATTTAATTAATTGACAAAAAATTTAACTTAATAAATTAAATAATTTATTAAGATTAATGGAAGAAATACATTAATTAAATATTAAAATATTTAATTAATTTACTTGACAAATTTTAAGTGTATACAATGAGTAAAATGTTTTTGAGACAAATATAACATAAACAAATAAATAAAGAAATTACTGTTTACAATCTAATAATGATTAAATGTTGAAAACAATGTAAATAAATTAGATAATTGATTAAAAAATAATTTGTAGATCTAATATCTAATACTTTTTAGCTTATTAGTTTTTTTGTCACATTGTTCTTAATTTATTAAATAGTATAAGAAATAATTTTAGCATTTGATAATTTACTTTAACAAGACTATTTACTTCCTTTGATATTAAACCATTTAAGAATATTGAGTTAATGATCATTTAAGAATATTAAGTCAATGATCATTTAAAGATGTTGAATTAATGAGTATACAAATGATCAGTGACAACACCTTCAAACATGCAATATGTCTTAGATACTTGTACAATGTAAACACTTTTATAAAATGGTATAAAAAACACTTTGATAAGATGATATAAAATTATTGACTAGTCTAGTAAGAGATAGCTATGGGATGTAAGAGATCTATATATTCTACTATCTAAACTCAATTAAGATGGGGTCTTTAAGCTTAATTGTAAGTGTCAAACAAAACATTTATCTAACTTGAATTAGCATGTAATAGTCACAAGGAATGGTTAAGTTGATCCCAAGTTAAGAGTTGAATTTTATAAATAAAAAAATACTATTGAAAATAGAAAAGTGAATTAAGATTATATTGATAACTATAAATTTATTTAAAACTAAATAGAAATACAATTGAAAATGAAAACTTGTCCGTAGAATAAACACTTTGATTAGAAATATGACATTTCTAATTAGATAATGACAACATATTAGACATTTTTTATATTTTAATGAAATTATTTTTTATCTAAGATTGAAGACTAATATTCATTGAGAAAAATTTACCCAAGTCACTTTAGAGATAAAATGCACTAAAAATAAAACATAGTCAAACTTTTTATTTTTCCAATTCACAAAAACATATTATTTTTTTTCTAATTTTTTTTTGTTATTTTAGACTACAAACTATATAGATATGAAAATCAAATACTGAAAATCCGTAATGTTTTCAATTTTTTGAAAATTGCTCAATGTCAGGAGGATAGCCGCGAGACTTTATGTTCTTCGAGAACCTTTCTACTTGCACTAGACAAATTTCACCACGGAGGAGAATTAATATACACTAAAACAACAATACAAGATCTTTTGCCTAATATATTAATCTGGGCGTAATGAATCAAGACGACGACAAAAGGTCGAAAATGGCACTGGAGGAAGGTATAGCAGGAAAAATACCTTCAGTGGTGGACGTGCGTTGGAAGCTTGGAGGTCACTGTTACAGTTATTACTCCACTACAAATTATCTTAAAACATTTTAGTTATTATTCACCTGCTGATGAATTTATAATGTAGACAGTTACGGCAAGCAACGATGAGGTGAAAGTGGTAGGAAAATGTTTTGTACAAGTGAAGCTCCTCCTCGACAGTGGCCCTCTTTATATAGGTTATCGCATCATTTCATCTTTTCAATTTGCTCTGTAAATGTTTTTAATTTTACATTTTCTTACAAGCCTGGTTTATTTGGAAGCAGAAATGTCTGCTTCAGAATTCTTTGAGTTTCTTGCAGGGTTGGAAAAGCTCAATTTCAAAATGGACGCTTAGGAAAATTAGGGCGATTCTTACGGGTAACACTTTTTAAATTTTTTTGTTTGTTTAGATTATATAAGTTTTTTATTGTTTAGATTATTTAGATTATGTAATTGATTGCATTGAATACATTCGTTGTTGATGTTTGAGATATCTTCTTTGTTATTGGTGTGGATCTTTTAAAGATGACTCTGTCATTCATTCGAGTTGATTTTTGCAAAATGAAGTTTGGAGAAAGTTAATTTATGTATTTTATATAATTGAAATTTTTGTAATAAAAATTGTATGGCGTAATTATAGTTCAGATGATGAGTAGGGTGCAGTTGAAGTTGGCCATTAATATTTATTTTTCATTTTTTATATTGACTTCTTGTAGATGAGTTTGCTGTGCCTTGGAGTGAATTTCTAGAAAACAAAACATTGGAAATGTCAAATTCATACGTCGTGGATAATTGAAGAAGGTGAGAGGGAAAATGGATTCGAAATCGTGTGCCTTGTTTTTTAGAGGGACAAATGCTGTGTCAAGCTTTCTTTTTTTACCTTTTTTCTTTTTAATTGTGCGTGGATTGTTTTGCATTTTAGAGTATGGTTTATAGGAGAATGTTGGTTGAATGCAAAGGCCATTCAGTGATTTGACTTTGGATATATCTATAAATGTCGATCCTTGTCTTTCTATATTTCCAATATCAGCGGTTGCTTTTTGTAGTGTTAGATCTTGTGATTTGTGTATTATTATAGTCCATGCCACTATTATTGACATTTGGCTTCAATTACCTTGCAATATAGGTTTTGTTGGTATACTTTTTGAGTCAGCTTGGTTCCATCGTGGCCTGCTGTAATTATTGATCCTTGGTACAACATACATTAGAACATCTAGTGGTTTGGGGCCAAGACTGTAAATCATATCAATAACTTTGCCAACAACTTCATTTACAATACTTTCTTGTGTCTATATGTTGCCTTTGCATAGTAGCACTTGTTTTTCAAGTTGTTCATCATCAGTTTTGATATTTGTTTTTCTACTGGTACTTGTTGCAGTACTTATTACAATTGGATGGTCCAACAATTTTAACATTATTCTAGTCTTACCAAATCATAAGCAGCAAACAAATGCTTTGGGTTGTCAAATTGTCCTTTTGTACTTGTTGTAAGTTGTTCTTTGTGTGTATCATTAATGATTGCCAATATTCTTGCATTGTTTCTGCATATTTGCGATGTTTGATGAAATTGTGTCTGTGTTGGAGTTTTGCCTTGTTGAAGAAACATTGTAAAGTGACAAATGTCATAAACAACTCTCACAATATTTTGGTAGTTGAATGTGTTGTGTAGATAGGTTTGTCTATCACAGGTGGTAGTTGTGTGAGGTCACCAATTAGAATTATAGATACTCCACCAAAGTATACATGCTGTCAGTGGGGAAAGGCTTCTTGTAGCCTAGTGTCTATTTTTAGTAGTAGCTTTGGCCCTATGAAGCCCATCTCATCAATGAGCATGTATCTTATGTGTTTCATGTTTTCTCGGAATGTTGTTAGTGTTTGCCCCTGCAGTGGTTACATTTCTTTGATAGGAATCATAAGTGCTAAATGTATAGTTGGTGCTGTATGTTAAATGCAACAATTCCTATAGGAGCTAATGTAAGTATTAGGCTCTTTAATAATAAAAAATGCATGCTACTATCATGGCCTAGGGAAATTATATCTGTGAACAATCTCACATTTTCATTTAGAATTTTTATGATAAACTCAAATTTTTATGACATTTTTATCTAGATTTATGATATGGATCTCACATTATATACTGGGAGAAGTGAATCAAGAGATTTTCACATATGATTTGAATTAGTATAATCTATCCTTTTTAAATAATATAATAGATATTCATTTTAAAATATATACAAATTCTTCTACCACTAAAATATATATTGATTTATTAAATTGTAGACCAAAATAAATCTGTCGTTTGCATTTCCATTTTCATTTAGATTTTTCTATTTGTACTCACTTTTTAAGGTTCCTGTTTTTATGCACACAAGATAATCTGAAATGAGCTATGATATTAATATTCCAGTTGTAGTTGGCCCGTTAATGGGCTTCCAAGGGTTGATCCTTCCTGAAGAAGAGAAAAGTGCTTTTGGCTACTGCCAGAGGAGGGGTAGATAAAGATAAATTTTGATAGGGCAGCAAGAGGAAACCCTGGTCCATCGGGATGTGGATGCATAGCCCAGGACCATGAGGGAAGCATCTTAGCTTTCACGGCAAAACGACTTAAGGATGACAGCAATAATGTGGCAGAATGTGAAGCAGCCAAAGAGGCTCTTGCCTTAGGGATGAAGCTTGGCATTAGAAGAGTGCACTTGGAAGCTTCAAGATCATAGCCAACAGAATCAAGCAAGGGAGAATGGAGTCATGGTATCTTGACAAGCACATAAGCCAGATTAAGAGACTACTACAGGAGTTTGAAGATTTCAGGATATCCCATACCTATCGAGAGGCCAACAACTTGGCAGATAAGTTGGCAAATTTGGGTGTGGATGGTTCCTTGGAGAGCCAATATGAAAATTTTGAAGACCTTAGGCATCTTAATTAAGTTTGATGTTTAGGAATTTGGAAGTGTTAATTCCCATCCATGAGTGACCATCTTTTTCAATGATGGGTGGTTATGCTCGAGTTGAATGAGCATTAAATTATGATTTTCCCCTTCGTGCATGGTAGAGGCTTTGGAATCATAAATTGGTACCCTTCGTAGTTTGTGCTTCCAGAGATTTCGAAGGAAGATTAAGGGAGGACTGGGTTTGTTAAGTCAGAAGAGGGCTTTGTTTGCAATTTGAATATGGAGACTAAATTTGCATTGGAATCGGAAAACCAAGCACAATTGTATGAAGGGAAGATTTTAGTGAGAAGGCTGAAGAACATCTTTCTGTTTGAGGATAAAAAATTCATGACTGGTGTCCTTGAGATGTATGTTTCAGAGTACTTCGATACATTTTGGAGAGGCAGGTCAAATCTAGATATTGTGTCTCTTTTTGTGGCATTAGCCTTAATAGTGGGTGAATCTAAGGAGGAAGTTCGACTGGGTGTGGCTGCATGCATGGACTCGCAATGGCTGCTAGGGATTGATGACATTATCGATAGAGCTATTCTGGGAGTCGGCTTGGACATGGGTCAAGGTCCTTGGTGGTTGATTGGTGGAGGTGGCACTCAGGTTCAACCTCTTGTCATATGGTCTTCTGCCTCCCTTTAGGAAGTACATGTTCTGAAAGCAGATCGAGGTTGGAGGAAGGTGATCACGTTCTTGGAGGAAATGGTGTGGTACAAGAAGGGAGTTTGAAGGGACTTCATGAAGTCAACTCCACGCAAGAGCGTGAGGATGTCAGGGGAACCTTAGAAACACCAGATTGCAATAGCAACCGTAGGGGAAGGAACAGTTGCGGGTGTGTGGATTGATTCAATGACGGAGGCTGAGGATAGTGCTACTATAGTAGGCTTGAAGCACCCTCGGAGACCCAGAAGCAAGGGCAAGGTGCAGGTGATGGGGGCTGATTATGGCATCCCAAATTTCACCAAAGAAGATGCAGCTAAGTGATTCAAGTGTAATGGGTCTGAGCTTGCTCTTCCCTGTTTTTGGTCTTGGTATGTCATCTTTCCTTTACTGCAGGTGATAAGAATGAATGTAAGGGTGCTGGTTGTTTGTGTTGGGTGCTCATGCCCATTTTGTTAAATGTTTATGGGGCTTGGGGATATAGTAGTTGTGGCTTAGTGTCAAGATGTTCAGAACTATGGCAAGCTTGTATTGCCTAAACAATGTAAATCTTTACTTCTACTTCATAAAAATAAAGTTACCTATCAAAAAAAAAAACAAAAAAATCGAGGTGCAGTTTTTCATGTTCCTGTTTTATTAGAATTTTCAATAGAGGCAATCAACTTGTATCCCTGACCAGTGCTGATTATTGCATGATTTAAAAAAACTAGCCATGTTGATCTTTATGTGTTTCTCAGTCTGCTTTGAACTTAAGAACCTTAGAACTGGAATGTCAATCATAGCAAAATCATATAAAATACCAAATACCACATATTCTAACCAATATCTTAACAGAGGGTAAATTCTTTCAAAATATTATGTAAGTTCAACCACTACCTTCACCACTGTCATAACAAGGATGCTATTTTTTTTGACGACAAATAGGGGAAGTTCTGAACAATATAAAACCCACGTCAAAATCTTATTTCACCAATAATGGACCTTTCTTGATAGAACAGACCATTCAGAAGTTGAAATGTACCATTCAGGTGCCAGCCAACAGACATAGATAGTCTATTAATAACAAAATGCTATGCATATGCACCTAGCAGCATTCTTTACTCAAAAAATTCTATATACTTGTTTTCGAGTTTTTCCTTGGATGTTAAATGAACTAATACTTAACAACTCATAACACGAGAAACAAGAATTGAGTCTCTTGCTCATCTGGCAATGACATGCTTAGTCCATGAGAAAAATTCCAAAGAAAGAGACCTTGCCTACCATAACTACACCAACTAGAAGCTAAACCTGGTTGTGTTTTACTTTCTGATTAAATAAGCATGCTTGCATATTATTGAATTTTTCGATGTAAAATTGATTTTTTTTGGTGGTTAGTCATCATGTTGCCTATAGTCCTCTGCCTGTCATCAACAATGAAGTATAAAAGAGCTCATTACATGTTTTATGGATCCCAGGAGACTGCAATCTTGATACCTTACTTTTCAATTCTCTCCTCTTAGGAGAGATATTCTTTCCTATGTATTTTTGGATAGGCATCTTCCCTATAGCCTGCCTTTCTTGTGATGTTCAAGTGTTTAACAGGGACTTTCATTTCCTGTATCACAGATTCCAGTTCATCCATCATTGAATTGTGCTTTCTACGAATGGTCTCATTGTATATTGGTTCAGAATCTTTATGGCACTGCCCTCCTGAATTCTGTTGCTCTTCACTTCACAGATACAGCATATTCCAATATCATGCTTTTTGAAATAGGAATCTGAAAACATACCAAATGCAGAACAGTTAGAAGGTTTTGCAGTGTCCTACCTAAAATGAGTGGCTGGGTAACCTCCAAAGAAAACGAGTGTTCAATTGGGTTTTATTGTTTTGTCCACCTATTTGGCCCATGTATTGAGAGCTTTTCTGTACGCTTCCAGTACTTTAAGCTCTGGGTAGATGCGGTTTCCTTCTTGGTAGTAGTCCTTCCTGGCATTCAAAGGAAGAAGGTTAGCAACAAATCTTCTCATTCACACCTATCAATTTCCATACTCAAGAATGTCAATTGAAAATGACTAATGGAAAACAGAATTTATTTCATTCGTCCATGTATTTTCAGATTTTAATAAAGGACTCACTTATCATAAAACAGGATATAAATTGCTAAAACACTTAAAGCAAACCACAGCAATTTCCTCAAACCGGAGACCTACATTGAATACAATTGATTTGCCAATTTTGTGGGAGTTAATATGCTACAATGAGAGTCCAACTCAATAATTTTAGGTATGAAATTGTTGTTGTCAGATAATGATCCACCAATGGAATTCACTATCCTCATGTTTAAGGGCACTAATAACATTTCAGAATTTCTTGCATAATTCATGGAGGAGAAATTAATATCCTTTGACTGGGGCATCGGACCTTGTACTATTTAAATGTAGATTACCATTATGTTCGATTATTGTAAAGTTTCCGCATATTCTACTAGGAATCAGATTGATATAATACCTTCTATATGCTTGCTGTTGATGATCCTCTATAACCAGACTTGAATGAAGTTGTTCCAATAATATTGATATTATTCTGGAATTGTTTTATATCGGCAGGTATTTGTCTAGGGCAGTATTGTTAAAGGAGCAGACTATGTTATCTTCTGTGTCTTTTATCTACACCAAAACCTATATAAATATGCAACCAAAGGCATGTCTCTAGAAGAGACATGTCCCTATCTAGGTCGGCCCTGAATAGTTTCCTTGAAATCGGCATCCAAAGGAGAAGACCTTTAGTTAGTGTTTAACCTAACTAATTTGATTAAGTTTAGACTTATCAAAATTATCCAAGGGAGACACCGATTTCATCTAAGACAAGGCAAATATTTAATAGTCCATCATTAGTAGGGCAATGAATTCATACTCAGATCTGTATGATCTGCCCTATCAGACCAGCATGATTTGAAAGTTACAAAATTAACACTCCCTCTTAACTTGATAATCATATTGAGGGATAACATATCTAGCAACATCAATTAAGATGAACAAGCATAGGTTGATACTCTATATCTATCTGAATCTTTAAGCATGTGGTGTCATGAACACATGATACTATGTCATATTACTATACCTATGATATGACTTATCACTTATACTAGTGATAATGATATTGCATGGAATGCAACATACAGGATAAAATTTGGGGAAATTTCTTCTTTCATCCAAGTTGTGACTCATAGGTACTAGCAGGCCTATATCACAATATGATCCGAGTTAAGATCTACCAATTCATAGTATAAACTTTGGAGAATAATAGCATTCTTCCTTTTATCCAAGTTGTGACTCATAGGCATAGAAATGTCTACATCACAATGTGATCTTGAACTCATCTAGATCTGTCAGTAGTTCTCTATTGTTCAACACATTATCTAAGAGATCGTCATCTCTCATAATGTCTTTATACAAGTGCTCATTATCTTAGAGATTGCCACCTCTTAAATAATGAATACAAATGGTGGAGCCCATAACAGTCAATAGCCTAACAATAAAATTATTTTATTAATAATTTAAAGAATACAAATGTATTATAATTCAACCATACCAAGTCTTTTCCTAAAGTGATCTATCTTCACTCGTGAAAGAGGTTTGGTAAGAATATTTGTTGTCTGATCTGCAGTGCAAATGTATTTTAATTTTACAGTATTCCTATCTACCATATCTCTTACATAATGGTAAGGAATTTCAATATGCTTGTACCTATCATGAAAAATTGGATTCACAGAAAGCTTGATGGAACTTTGATTATCACAATGAATAATCGTAGGATTCATGGCTCGACTAAATAATCCCACAAGTAACTTTCTAAGCCAAACTGCTTCCCAAGAGGCCATTGCTGCCACAATTTATTTGGCTTCTGTGGAATTTTGTGCCACTAATGATTGCTTTTTACATATCCATGATATCATCGCTGAGCCTAAATTGAAACAACATCCTGAAGTGCTTTTCTTGTCAGTAACACTTCCAACCCAATCTGAGTCTATGTACCCATGTAGGTCCAATTCAACTCTCTCATACCTGAGCCCAAGGTTAAGAGTGCCTTGCAAGTATCTCATGATGTGTTTGACTGCAACTAGGTGAATCTCCTTTGGCTCACACATAAACTAACTTAAGGCATTAAAAACATAGCAAATATCAGGTCTTGTATTTGCCAAGTACATAAGAGACCAATCATCTGTATGTCAAGAGTAGAATCTATGGAAGGTTTTGATGTTTTGTAGCTTCACTTGGACAAGTGTAGCATATATATATAATTATAAGATTGTAATTATGTTAACGAACAACTATGTCCCATGAAGGGACACATCTATTCTCTACTCACTTTCTTATATATATAAGAAGTCACTGTCATCTGGAAAACACATACCAAATATCATGGCAGTGTTAATACATTTGCAACGATCCTCAGGAATCAACATGGTATTAGAGCAAGTTAAGGAAGAGATGTCAGTTATTAGAACTGTTGATAAATATATTTTATGCTTCAAATTAAGCATTGAGATTGAAATATTTTTTAGATGTTACAAAAACTGTAGCAGATGAATATGGATGCATATAAGATACAAAGGGAATGAATATATATTTAGAGAGGGATAAGAAGATATCGGGATAATTCAATCATGTATTGCAGAAGGTAATATTTAATTTAATAGAAGATAATATATTCTTGAAAACAACATACACTATTTTCATTTAAACAACCCCATGGCTGCCGTGAGAAAATATTCGTCTCTTAATCTTTGTTCCAAGTATAGAATATCAAATTGAGTGGGAGGAAATATATATGAATTACGGTGTTAACCAACATTAATGAGAGGTTCCTTTACTGCATCTTGCTGAAACTCTAAGATGATGCTATAGCATGTATTTTCATCCATCAAGTGCTGTACCATATATTCTTAGGAATTTATAGACCGAAAATGTGATCCAAATCTAGCACCAGGTCCAATGTTATAAAAAGTTTCTAGGATTCAAGAACATGTCCTTGGCACATCATAGAATCTTTAGTAGATCTTGAGGCACTTTGCCTCTAATTTTTGAATCTACACCTAGAACGGTTGTCTAGAAGGGTTTTGGACAAATAGTTGGACAAAGATTCTTCAAAGGCTCTAACAACCTCCGGTCTGCGATTTTTAGCATCTACTGAAATACTCAGGTTGGCACCTACTCGCACTAACAAACTCTTGTGACTCCTTCCAAGTAACCTCCTTTAATTAGCTGGGCTAATTTTGCAAAACAACGGTTCTCTTTTCAAAGGCATTGAAAGCTCTAACACAGCAACCCTTATCGACATTGCCATTAACAGAATATTGAATATTTTCCAGCTGTTAGAAAATATTACTTGGACAGGGACATTGATGCATTAAGGATATAAATGCATGGAAGGAGTATAGGTCACTGATACCAAAAATTAACATGGAATCCCTACATCGAGACACAAAGAGAAGAGGGAGATATCTCACACAACAAACCAATAATAGATTGAGGAACAAGTTACCACGTAAGGGGGCATACACAATGTTTCCCAAAAAACCACAGCTTGTGAGAAGTATATTATGAGGTTATCCATCTTTCACGTTAAACAATGTATATTGGGAATGATAATGTAAAAGACATCGATGAGGATAAATTGAGGTATAGCAAGTATAATAAAGGACGAGAATCAACAATCCTTTAATTTTAACCATCGCACACGTCGTGTGGATACGGAAGGACTCAATGACAACTGAGCTATGGTTAAATAAGGGTAAATTAAAGGAAGGTGAATGACGTGGCACTTGTAAGCACATGTAGTATATGATTTTATATTGTAAGTTACTTCTATCATAACATGCTATTAGATATATGAGTATTTTATTTATAAATGTTAGTAATTATTATAAGTAATAATAATTATTAGTAATTATTTATATGTCATTTAATTTTGATAAATATTTGATTGGAGACTGAGAATAATAGAAGAAGTTGCCACTTGAGATAAGTATTTTCTCTTGAACATAATTTTTAAATTTAACATGATATCTTATTTGTAATTCGATATATCGAATATTACGAAAGTTTTCAAACAATCAAATTTCTAATGTTCTTATAGTTAAAATATAATATTATTATTGAGAATAATTATTAAAGGCGATTTATTTTACTATAAGAGCTATTTGTCTTGATCTTTTCCTCTGAGAATGTTATTGCAGGAAAAAGACGATTGAGATTCAAAGGGAGCCTGATATGTTATTAGAGGCAACCTTGAAAGAAAGAGAGAAGATTGAGGATGTTATTAACCTTCTGTGATCTCTATGTTATTGATTAAGAGGGAGTAAACCATCTTGAGATGGATTACTCAGTTATCAATAAATTGTATCAGACAAGAGGATTGTGATTAAGGAATATTCCTCATGACTGTGATTTTAAGGGGCATACCCCCTGTGTACATCATGAGGAAGTGATGACTTCCAAATGATGTCACTTGTATTTGGAGATGTTGTAAGGTGACAATCTTACAATAACTTGTATTATGAGATCAAACAAATTGAGTAAATGGTGAATGTCTTGCATCTTAACATTTTGGGAGACCACTACTTAGAGTATTTGGTGAGTATCATTGATATTCTGGGAGGCCAATACTCTTGATATCATATGTGATATCAAACCTTATTTTGAGTAATTGGTGAATATCGTATGATAGTCTGGGAGACCAATACTTGTGGAGTCAAATGTGATATCACACCTTATTTGAGTACTTGGTGAATATCGGATGTCGATATTTTGCGAGGCCAATACTCTTGATATCAGATGTGATATCAAAATCTTTAAAGTACTTGGTGAATATCTTTGATATTTTGGGAGGCAAATACTCGTAATATCAACTGTGATATCAAAATGATAGATATCTGATCAAATATATATTTTTTGCCATACCTAATATTACTAATGGTGTAATACATGTCCTGTGTTTATCGTTCCTAGCTAAGAGGGAGTGTTGATGTTTTGTAGCTTCACTTAGATAAATTGTAGCATATATATATATATATATATATATATATATATATATATATATATATATATATATATATATATATATATATATATATATATATAAGATTGTAATTATGTTGACAAACACACATCTATTCTTTACTTACTTTCTTATATGTAAGAGGTCACTGTCATTTGGAAAACGCATACCAAATATCATAGCAGTGTTAATACATTTGCAACGATCCTCAGGAATCAACAGAAGGCGATTCTGGTGCTTCTTCCTTAAGTTTATGTAGATTAATCTCCATTGGAGAAGACATAGGCCTACAGTTCCACATTTCAAATCTCTTCAAGATGTCTAATATATACTTCCCTTCATTAAGTATGATGCTGTCAGAATTCTACCATACTTCCAATCCTAGGAAGTAATGAAGGAGTCCTAAATCTTTCATCTCAAATTCTCTGATTAAATCTTTCTTGCATTGATCTATAAGATGATCATCACCTGTTATTAGGAAATCGTCAACATATAATATCAAAATTAGCATATCATCTTTATCCCTTTTGTAATATAGATTTGGATCAGCTTTTTTTCTTGGAGAATCCTAAGCTGGTGAGATACTTATCAATTCTTTTATACCATGCCCTTAGAGCCCGTTTAAGCCCATAGAGAGCTTTCTTGAGCCTATAAACAAAAAATTAGGGTTGTGAGTTTCAAATCCTTTAGGTTGCTCCAAATATACCTCTTCTGTAATCTTTCCATTCAGAAATGCTGATTTTACATCCATCTGATGTACTTTCCATCCCTTCGATGTTGAAATAGTAGGACTACTCTTACATAGGTGTATCTGGCAATAGGAGCAAAGGTTTCTTCATAATCAATTCCCTCTTTCTGAGAGAATCCCTTAGCTACAAATTTGGCTTTATATTTTTCAATGCTACTGTCAACAACATGCTTGATTTTAAATATCCACTTAGAAGAAATAACAAATTTTCCTTCAGGTCTTCGAACAATTTTTCAAACATCATTCTTAATAATGGATTGGTATTCTTCCATCATAGCATCCTTCCAAGCTGTATGTTTAATAGCATCTGAAACATTGGTTGGTTCTGATTTAGATAAATCACTCATGTTTGCAGCATAACTAGAAAATCTTTTGGTTCTTTTGCTTTCTCTGAAGGTTCCAGATGGTGTATCAAGTCTTGTGCTTCTTCTATTGTCTTAATGGCCCAAAGTGGTTTTTTCTTTGGATTCTTAGTTCTCTCAAGATTAAATTTTTGATTATTTCTTCAATTTCTTCAATATTCTCCTTCTGAAACTCAGATTCAGTATTTTCTTCAAAACTAGGTAAGGTAGAGAGATCTTCAGAACTTAGGGCTCTTTTGAATGCTATAACTTTTTCAAATATTACAACCCTACTAAGTTCAATATTTTTTTGACTAGGTATGAAAATCCTATATGCCTTAGATGTTTCATTATACCCAACAAAAATACTTTTCTCCCGGAGGGTTCTAACTCAGCTCTCTTTTCTTTTGGAACATGTATATATACATGGCACCCAAAAATCCTAAGATGACTTATAAGGTTAAACCTTAGTAAAGACTTCTTCAAGAGTTTTATCTCTAAGGTAGGAGTGAGGACTTCTATTTTGTATTTTATTTTGTATATATGCAGCAGTAGAAAAGGCTTCTGACCAAAGATAATATTCTAAATTTTGATCAAATATCATAGCTCTTGCTGCTTCTATAATTCTTCTATTCTTTCTTTCTGCTACCCTGTTTTGTTGTGGGTTATAAGGAATGTTATATTCCCTCTTAATTCCTACTTCTTTACAAAACTCTTTAAACAAACCTAAAGTATATTCCCCTCCATTATTAGTCCTAAGAGTTTTAATTTTGTGTCCTGATAAGTTTTCAGTTCGGGTTTTGAATTCTTTAAATCTCTTAAGGATTTCTTCTGATTCTTTACAATTTAAGGAGTAAATCCAAGTTTTCCTAGAGAAGTCAACTATAAAAAGCATATAGTACTAGAATCCTCCAAGAGAAGGAACAGACATAGGTCTACATAAGTTTGAGTGGATTAATTCCAAAGCATTGTGAGTTTTTCTAGTGCTATCATGAAATGGACTTTTGGTGTTCTTACCCAGAGCACATCCTTTGCATATGCTGGAGTGATCTTTATTCAACTTAGGGAAACCAGTTACCATCTTTTCCCTGGTTGATAAGGTTTTAAAATTTAGATGTCCTAACCTTCTGTGCCATATTTCGTTTATATTAGTAGCTTCATGAATTAAGGCTTGAATAGGTTGACAAGGTTTTGTATTTAATTCATACAAGTATCCCTTTCTTTGACCAATCAACTTTGATTTCTTAAATGAAGAGTTCTTAGGCCAGGTCATTACTTTACCGTTTATGAATGCAACATTACATCCATCATCTTCAAGTGTTGTAACCGAGATTAGATTCATTTTTGTTCCTAGTACATAGAGAACTCCTTTGAGATTTAGAGAACTACTTGACTTCAGTTTCAAGGTGCAATTCCCAATTCCTTTGACTAAATGAGCGAAATTATCACCGATGGTAACTTCGCCATCAACTTCTTTAGATATAGAGTCCATTGCTTCTTTGTATCTTGTAATGTGTCGAGATGATCTACTATCAATTCCCCATGCTTTGCTGGATACTTCATTTGATAGTGCAGAATACAATACACGATTCTCAGGATCATAGTTATCTTCTTTCCTAGTAATGTTTGCATAGTTTACTTGCTGCTTTGTATTCTCAAAGCAATTAGATCTATAGTGTCCAAACTTTTTGCATTTGAAGCATTTTATTTTGGATAGATCTTTTTTAGATTTGTCATTTCTTTAATTACCCTTTTTCTTCTTGAAGTGCTGCTTCTTACCTTTATAAGAATTTCTATTGAGAACATGAAGTTCTTCATCTTCAATTTTCAATCTTCCTCCTTTCTTAAGTTTCCTAGATTCTTGTTCCAGGCAATCTCCTTTAAGTCTATTAAAGTCTGGAAGATTGTCTCTAGCACTTACTCCTTGTGAGAAAGTTTCCAATGAATCAGGTAACCCATCTATAGCCATATGTATTAGTTCCTTGTCTTCAATTATGGTTCCTATAGTTGCAAGTTTGTCTCTTGGACTAGCCACCCTTAGAAAGTAAGAGTTCATAGATTCTCTCTTCTTTATCTGTATATGATTTAGTTGCCTTTTTAGTGCAAGGGTTCTAGTCGCGTTGTTAACTTCATATGCATTTAATAATGCATCCATCATATGAAATGCTGTTGATGTTTCATAAGCATAGGTACTATTTCATTGATTTGCATGGCTTTCCTGTCTCCTTTACTCCAGATAGTTTTATTAGGTTCAACAACAGGTTGCTTGGATTCTAAATCAACAAACTGTTTCACATCATTGTCTTCAAGAATCATCATAATTTTGAATTTCCAAGCAACGAAGTGTTCTTTCCCATCAAACCTGTCCTCGGGTCTAATAATGCTTGCCATTGAAGATAGAAGGATGTTGCTAGATATGAAAGTCAGATTGTCAATTTGTAGAGCCTAGGTTTGACTACCAGAGGTTTGATACCATGTAAAGTTTCTGCAAATTCTACTAGGAATCAGATTGATATAATACCTTCTATATGCTTGCTGTTGATGATCTTCTGTAACCAGACTTGAATGAAGTTGTTCCAATAATATTGGTATTATTCTGGAATTGTTGTACATCTGCAGGTACTCGTCTAGGGCAGTATTGTTAAAGGAGCAGACTATGTTATCTTGTGTGTCCTTTATCTACAACAACACCCTATATAAATATGCAACCAAAGGCGTGTCTTTAGAAGAGACATGTCCCTATCTAGGTCGGCCCTGAATAGTTTCCTTGAAATCGGCGTCCAAAGGAGAAGACCTTTAGTTAGTGTTTAACCTAACTAATTTGACTAAGTTTAGACTTATCAAAATTATCCAAGGGCAATGCTGATTTCAACTAAGACAAGGCAAATATTTATATAGCCCATCTTTAGTAGGGCATTGAATTCATACTCAGATCTGTACAATCTGCACCATCAGACCAGCATGATAAAAAGTTACAGAATTAACAATTATGAGATACCTGCTACAATTCCGACGCTTAAAGTTAACGGCTGAACATTCAGGAGAGTTTATATTTTTAACCAGAGTATGAGATCATTCATCATTGAGAGGAAAATCTTCTTTAACAGATGTTGTTATGCTAACACTGGCATGGCAAATTATACATAAAAAGTTATGATAAACAACCTTCACATTTTGTCAATATGCAACTGCAATAAAGTAATGCCATAGCCTACCAGCCTAAACTTGCAGGACATGGAAGTGTTTCTTGCCACTTTAAAGATCCATATTGTTATTTTTAATAATTTTGAACAAAACCCATAGAGAATCTGTTAATCCATATTGTCATGAGCTCACAAAAAAATTTCTTATTTCCACAGATCTAGGTACTGGACACACCCTTTGGAAGTTTTATATATGAGTCCACCGGTCTCCATTGAATACAATAAATAATATGTGATTTTGTATACTTTAGAGCAGAGCTATCCTCTGAATCTAGCCGAATCATCTTCGCCTTTGTCACATTGGCCCACTTTCCTCATCCACTTCTCATTCTTGAACCAGAAAGGAGTTCTTATAAATTCTACAGAATAGTTTTAATCCAGTGAACAAGGATTTAAATTTTAGAAATAGAGGCTACATATTATTATATAAAACATAGATCTAGAACAAATGGACTGATATTAGAAAGGCCGATTGAAGAAGAAACGGATACCTCTTACTAAAATGCCCTCGGCTCAAAATTGTAATTTCATAGACTCTGCTCATGTTTGTAACAGCATGCAAAAGGATAAAAACCATGGGTTCCTGCATGTTCCCATTTAAAGAATCCCCCGCAGGGAAAAGCCTTTTACATCACAGTCTCTCCAGCATATCTGTTACATTGAATCTGAATTAAAAGTTCCACCCAAGATATTGGATTCAATCTAAGTTAAAAAACCCTTTAATACAATAGCATTTTGATACTAAACTGTATCTAAGATTTCCATGTGCAGATCGTTATTGAAAACCCCAGTAATAGGAAATTGGATTTTATAGAATGGTCTCACCCTGGTATGTCAGAGTCATTGGGCTGAAATCTCCATTTCTCAAACTCATGATCAGGTTGCCTGTCGCAGAAACAAAACTTACATTTGTCTTATGCAAATTAGTAGTGGATCTTTCCTGGCAACGCCAAAGGAAAAATCAGCATCAAAATTGTGCAGAACTGGCATGAGACATGAGGATTCTGATGGGGGGTCCCTACCAGAAATAGCCTATCGGCTAACTAGGATAGGTGACTTCCCAAAGGCAGTGAGTGCAATGAACCTTTGATACTCACGAGAGACAGGCTGTTGTGAACTTTTACTCATGAAATGTGAATCAATGAGAATGACTCAAAAATTATGCATTTGAATCTTAATAAAATATCTCATTAAAGTTGTTGAGTTTTTAGCACAGATAGGAACTTTTGCATAGATCTAGTGTGAATGTGCCAGAAAATGGTTCAAGTTATTCAAATTGTATTTCTCTTTTGAGGATAAAAGTGCAGGTCTTCTATTTACCTAAATAATTTTAATAAAGTGAAGATATACATTAATGATTTAGACTTATCTTTGAACTCCAATATCTTGTAAGAGATAAGGAGAATAAGGAGCTTTTTAAAGATTAGATTTTAAGTTGAGTAGAATAAAGCATTGTTGAAAAAATCAGACCCAACAATAAACTAGGGAAGCTTAATTTTTTTTAAAACTCAAGGAAAAACCTGGCAATAACTCAGCAACTCTATCAAACATTTGAAAATATAAATTTTAAAAAATAATATTCTTCAAAAACTTGTGGGTTTAATGGAAAACCCCTAGTGAGGTCAAGGGGTAGTGCCCCTATCTAGGGACAAAGCCCTCAACAGAGTTGGGGGGTAGTGCTCTTGTGGTGTTTGGGGGTAGTACCCTTGGCGTGTTCCTTGTCGCAATACAAGGCATGGTCAAGGGGTAGAGCCTTTGCCACCAAGTACATATTAAGCCCCTCAAAACTTCATAGACTTTCATGAGGAATATCATTTCCACAGTTTTATCACTTTGACCTCTATGAATCTTGATTTAGACGTCATCACCACTCTTTTAAATTATTATAACCAAACTTATTTGATCATGTAATGTTGGACTAACATGTGTCAACCTTGAAAAATGTCGAATTACAAAGGTCTAAACATATTTGATGGGCACTTTCAAATGGTGGTAACAAGGATTACCATAACAATACTAGATGACTAATACTAAAAAATTAAGAGTGGGAAAAGTTTGCTAAACAATCAGCTCTGTCAGGTTCCATCAATGCCCTAAGTTGCTCTTTTTCTGAAAATCGCCACAATTATGCTTAGTTGCATCCCAACAATGCTTGAAACCCTTGAAAGTTTCAATGTTTGATAAAAAAGATCCATTGAAGAGTTCTTGAAAAGCCATAGTTATATAGAGTTTTTTGATGGGAGGATGTTGTAATATCCCCCTTCTAAAGTCCCCCCTTCGAAGTTGTTTTTTCAATGTGATCAACCAAAAAAGATCCATTAGTAAAAAAATATTAAATTTAATTATACTAATTAATATTTAGATATTAACCTGTTTTTACCTTACACTTTAAGGATTCCTTTAAATCAGGCTTCCTAACCCTCTGTGAGGATCCATGTGTCCTGGAGAGCGGTCCTCGATTACTCTGCCTTCTTCCTTGAAATTGTTATTTAAGTCAGGTTTCATAACCCTCTAGGAGAACCCCTTGTATTCAGCAAAACAACCCTCGATTAGTTAGCCATCTTCTTTAAAGCCTACAAGATTTGTTATCAAATCCCCTACGTTTCCCTTTAATGGGATCAGATTTTACTTATATGGACCAATACCATTCTATCTTATTCCATTTTGGAATGTTCCAATCTAAATTATCTTTTATTCCATAGCCATAACTTATAAGTTCTCCTTATTTGTTTCTTATGCAATGGTAATTTATAGATCCTATTTTATTTTCATCGATGTCCTTCTAAAAAGTCACAACCATTCATAACCATAATCTTTTAAAAAAGTCACAACACTTAATATTTATAACATTTTCGAAGAGTAATAATCATTCATAATTACAATCCTTCTGAAGAATCGCATCCTTTCATGATTTCAACTTTTTGAAAAAGTCCCTTTTATTCTTCTCATTATTTTCCCCTTCCATTAAGCCTTCTTTAACTCCTCTCTTCTCCTCTTCTTCCCCCTCTTCAAAGTGAACTCTCTTCCCTTTTATATCTTAATTTGAAGAATCTCATGTCTTCATTGCATATCTCTTGAGTTTTCCTTAGATTAGGTAATTTATATAATCCCATATTATATTATCTATTTATTTATTTTTTTTATGTTTATTATCATTTATTATTAAATCATATTTAGAAAGGTAACATACTTTCTACAATATTCTCTCTTGTATTTAATTTTATCTATTTATTTATTGGAATTTTAATATTATTTAATTGTTTCAAATCTTATACTAAATTATTTTATTGATAATAGATTATATATATTTAAATATTATTTCATTTTTTATATATTTAATATGATTTTATAATCATTATTTATTTAATAATTTTGTATTACCTAATTATTATTAAGTTCTATCTTAAATGGGGACATGACAGATTTGGAGATGGGGGGTCAAGGGCCTCAATTTGGGGATGATGAGGAGATGATGGCAGATGGCAGTTGAGCAATGGTGGCCTGGGGCGTTGATAATACAAAATGAGTTCAATTGAAATCTTAAAGGCAAAATCTGTAATATAACATCTCTACTAGTGCCCCATGAAAGAAAAACTAGTTTTCACAAAGTTAAAGGTCGTGATCAATATGTAATGGCATGTGCCATATTGCAAGCAACCTAGTGGCATCTTGATGGAGGTGAAAGAGGTGGTGTTGTTGTGGCAGATGTTCCCCTAAGTCCCCATGTCTTAGAAATGTCTCCATTTATGGATTGTTGGGCTTCTTTGGAGGTGGGCCGGGGGGAGGGGATGAGGCATCCCCTTGGAACACTAATTTAGAGTTTGGCTCGTGAGTGCTTGTAGAGTTTTGCATCTACCTTGTAAAGATAGGAGCAAGATAGAGGAATGAAAGATATGGTGAATTTCTGTGGATCTTTGAGATGGACAACTTTTTATTAGAGGTTTCCTTGTAATTTTTTTGAAGGAATGAAAAATTGATTTTCAGCTGTAATTATCTGTAGATTTGGTTTAACTTTTATGCATCCACATTTTGAAGTTTTAACTAGTGTATCATAGTTGCGACGTTTATAAACTTATCTTATCTACGAAAATTCAGGACAACAATTTCTTGGGATTAGAAATTTTTCTTGGTGTTGCAGAGAGGAAATTGGAAGAGTTTGCAGCCAGGTTAGAGAAAAAACACATAGCCTTGAATAATGAATTTTCTTTTTGAAAAGTGCACCGTATCTCCTTGTAAGGTTAGCCATTTTCTTTATGCTGGACCATAGAGTTATTAAAAATGAAAATCAGAGCTAAGATAATAGAAAATTGTGTAGTTTTTTGCATGAAAATCACAAATTTTAATTTGAGAAATCACATGACTTTTTGTGCATATACATTCAAGCTAGGTTTCCTTTTAAAAATTTGCTTCCATTTAACCCTAGTTCTTGCTGTCCTTCCCTTAAGCTTATTGTCAAGTACTGTGAGGGTTGGGATTGCACAGTTACAAGTTTGTATTTGTTTGGAACATAAAATATTTTGCATAAATGAAAGAGTTAATTTTGGAGAAATCAAATATGACAGAGCTCTTAATTGAATAACCTAAACAGATTAGAAGACTAGGTTGCAAGCCACTGATCTTTAATTGCATAACCAGTTGCAATGCTATTGACAATATTTAAAACAATACAACAAGATGCTTACAATATTGTCAAATACCACGAGGGTTGGATTTCAAGTTTGTATTTGTTTGAAACATAACGGCAAACATGGAAAAAAACTCAAAGAGTGTTGGCATCGGGGATTCGTGTTGCAGGCCCCTCGAGTTCTAGTAGCAAGAGGCAGAAGACTAAGGAGGAACTCACGTATCTCACCATCCAGTTCGAGAGTCTTAGTGGAAGCGAATGCAGGAGGTGGTGGCAGGAGACCCTGGAGGTAGACCAGATTAAACAGATTTTGATATGGGCACAGGTACATTGGGCCATCCAGATTCCCATCTTCTCCATCCGGTTGTTCGAATCAGTATTGCGCACCATGATAAAGACATATAGCGCCCGGAGCAGAACAAGTACATTCCTGTATAGGAAGCAGCAGATGACGGTGTCCTTTAAACCTAGAGATTTCACTAGGGTCTTCGGCATGCCTGGCCCCGAAGAGAGGAAAGTGGAAATCAAGAACCATAAACTCTCACGGGAATGGAAGGAGCATTGGATAGATCTAGTGTGCCGGGACCTTACACCCGTGGAGAGGGAGGCAGCGGTTCAGGGGTCAAAGTGCAGAGGGCTTCGTAGGGACTTTATTCGGGAGGGTCACTGGCGGTGTATCATGGACGTCATCAAGAGCAGGTTGACAGGTGCCACTCGAGCTTCAGATATAGCTTTGCCGCAGGTTGTGTTTATGAATGGTATCATGCAGGGAGTGGTATATGATTGGGCCTCAGTCCTGGCTGACTGACAGGATGGAGGAATTTATGACCCTTCAGCAGCGAACATTTTTTATGCCGCACCATGCCATCGGGCTGTTTCTAGAGGTTGCAGCTAGCCAGATTCCACTGGATGATTTTGAGGCTCCTCCAAGGGGCAAGTTGGCAGATGGGGAGCCTCCCATATTCTATTGGCGCCACTTGGATACAGGAGGATCAATAGCAAGCCACAAGAAAGTACTCCGTGGACTGGATGCTTCTGGAGAGACAGCTAGCGGACGGGAGGGCACTTCGGTGAGTGATGGGGTTGAGTCCGTGGACGAAGAAGAGAGCACTTCGGCAGAAGTTGGCGGTGAGGCAGCGGGTAGTGGGCCCACATTCTTTGCCCCTCCTCAACTGTCAACTTCGGCGCATTTGACTACCTTTTCAACAGTCATTGCGCCGTTTGGCCAGCGCCATGCCCTGGTCCTCATGACTCCTCCAGTGGAGGCCGATGTCCCACGGATAATGACGGAGATGGTCCCACGGACAGTGACAGAAGTTCTCCCACAGATAGCGACAGATGTTGTCCCTCGGACAGTCGCCAAGATATTGTCGATGGTTGTAGCGGAGGTGGTTCCAGTTGCCAGCGGAGCAAGTTTCACAACTAGATGTTGTTACCATTGCAGTCTCACAGAGAGCACAGTTGCCACCGTCGGAGCCTGAACCTCAGGTTCGGTTGGATGTGATTGATTGTGATGCAGTTGTCATTGTTTCGTCATCTTTGTTAGCCCAGCCAGTACCGGAGGAGAACATGGAGCTCGCACAGTCAGACCAACCGGAGGTGATGGATAGAGCTAGTGTGTTTTTGAGGCAGCAGTTCCGACTCACTCTGGCCAAGCAGGGTCCGTCCATTCAGTCTCCTAGGCGTTCAGGAACATCACCGGCAGTACCAAAGCCTCAGTTGCAGGAGGAGGGAATGCCACATGCCGTGGTTGCGCCAAGAGCAGAGGAGGCGGCACCGGATGTGGGCATGGCTCCTGTTGATAAGGAGAAGAGTGATGCGGAATGGTCATTGGAGGACTTCGCCAAGGAGGATTACGGGTCGGATGAGGACAGGTGCCGAGATTACCTCAGGACTATGAAGTCTGCGTTGAAGAAGGGACACGATGTGGCAATTCAGGCTTTGACTCGGCGAAGAGAGTGGCATTTGATTCGAGCGTATATTCATGAGGTTTGTCCTCGACGATTTCAGACTTGTTTTGTAGATAGGGGTTGGCCGGCAGTGGAGACAGCTGAGATGTTGGCAGATTGGGCTACTGAGCCGGAGTTGGGATCCAGTGACACCCCTATGATGAAGCTGGTACATGAGATTGTGGGATTGTACAAGGATGTTTACTATGCTCGTCGACGTGTGAAGGCGGACAGGGTTGTAGTAGAGAGATCATTGGCAGCGGAGAGAGAGGGTAGAGAGAAGCTAGCCGCCGATTTGGTCGACCAGTAGGCAGCATGGGCCGTAGAGCGGGCAGCACTACTGGCAGATATGGCAGCAGTGGTGTAGGAGAGGGACGTGGCTAGGCAAGGTACAGAAGCGGCTGTCTGAGATAAGGATGCGACAGAGCACGAGATGCAGTTAGCTAGGAGGCAGGCTATGGATGCTGTGCTTCTTCTAAAGGAAGCTGTCGAGGTTAATTCTCAGATTCAGACAGATCTCTGCATCAGAACAGAGCAGGTGTATGAGTTGCGTCGCCAGCAACACTCTTCTGAGACGCCCCCTTCTCTCTAGTATTTCTTTTGTTGTCTATAAGTTGTCTCCTAATTTTGTTAGTCGTCTGGAGATGACTGTTCTTTTTGGGGGGGATGGTGTCAGCCGACTGGATGGTCCTAGCGGTGTTTCTGTAGTTGACGGAATGATTGTCGTCGATGTTTTGTATTTTCTAGCCGACGGGTAAATAGTTTGTGGCGGACATAATGTTTGTGGCCGACAGACTCCTTTGGGAAGGTTCGACGGATAGTATTTATATCCCGTCTGGGATCATTGAAAATGATCATCTTCTATTATTCATCTTATCAAGCATAATGTATGTTGGGCATATGCGAATATAATTCTGCTATTCTATTCCATTGTCTGTATGCGTTGATTTCTTTACCAGTACGGTAAACAACAAGCTTGATGAGGATCACATTCTTTCAATGAAAAAAAAACCATTGAGAATTTTAGCATTGGAGAATTTGTTGATGTGGAGGGAAACATATATTAAACAAGCAGTGCTCGGTACTAAAGACACGCGGACAAATCACAAGTGGTCCGAGGAGAAAGGGCATAATACTAATTATGTCGACAAGGACAGACAGGTGCTTGTAGTTGTGTCTTGCTCGAGACATGTGGATGAAAAATTAGACAAGGGGATATTACTGCAACCACGACCAAGTAAAATTTGTTGAACCCTACATAGCTGCTGATGTATTCTATAAAACCCCATGACCATTGATGTGACTAGTGTATAAGGTAAGTGAAAAATATCAAGAAGGCTCAATCCCAATCGAGTCTAACAGAAGGGGATCACGAGAAATTAGAGAGGATTATACCTTGACTTGACATCGAATAAGGACAACGAGATACTAACGTGCCTGTATAAAGGAAAATCATGATAATATAAGGTGGACCCTATCTAGGGTTTAAGATATCGGCCCTCCATATGCCCAATAAAGAAACAATGGGAAAGCTTTCGAATGACATTTGTATCTTTTAGAACATCAATACTCTCATATTATATGGTATTTGTCACTTGTAAATTGGATGGGCTACAACAGATGTATCATTTGGCTTCTTATTAAGAAGAATGATGCATAGATGAGTCACAATCTCCATAGTGAGCTTCTATTTACTCTATGTTAGCCAATGTTACCATCGCTTCTACCCCATAAATCATAATGTTTATAGAACAAAGGATATATGTTATCGTAGAATCTATGTTCGATGAGTCTATTCTAGACAACGACTTCCAGGAACAAGCAAGCACAGGATCTTGATATGAGACTGAAAACTATCTCCCCCTTCATCATGTGACCGAGGTATGCTTCTATGTAGCCTTTTGACAAAGTTCATCTTGGAAGAAAGATCAATCTAGGGATGAGAAGCTGATCTCTTAAATCGACACAAGTGGATTAACAAGCAAGCACAGGATCTTGATATGAGACTGAAAACTATCTCCCCCTTCATCATGTGACCGAGGTATGCTTCTATGTAGCCTTTTGACAAAGTTCATCTTGGAAGAAAGATCAATCTAGGGATGAGAAGCTGATCTCTTAAATCGACACAAGTGGATTATTATATCAACATCAAGGGGCTATTATATTGACAAACAGGAATAAAATATTATTCATATTGCCACAATGGCAAATACAAGATGAAAAGCATATTCGAAAAGGAGATTAAACATAAATGAGTGAATTCCTTACTGAGCGAATAGAATAATGATTATGGATTATTGATGAATTCTCATGCATTGGCAAGAAATAATACATAACTCCCGAAAAGATTAGGTGAATAAGATAGGGGTGATGTGTAAATACAAATACAATGGGATCCAAGATCAAGTATATATGAAAAGGTATGAGGAATATTTGACCCTCTATTATATATTGTGAAGAGTAACCTCACTCGCGGAAGTTACAAGGTATGAGGAAGAGCATTTAAATTCTATATGTTTGTTATTCCATTTCATAATTAGGTTATTTATTTTATAAAGAGATGAAGGATTAGATTATTATTGAGAGTTGTCATGTTCTAATAAACTAATCCACAATATTATAAAAGTTTATAATATTGTTATGAAATATCATTATAACAATCAAATTGAGTCTAAATATGCATTATTAAAATGGTTATTTTTAATGTGATTATACATTGTTCTCTTGCAAGGAATCTAATAATTAATACTATTAGTAAACGACGGATAAGTCTATAAGAAGCATTGCATCGATTATGTAGTGGATAGGGAGTGTGCATAAGGGGAAGAGTAAAGCACCCATGTTGGGGTAAGAGAGCTCCACATAGGTCGTGTCCAACCTCGAGTAGTTGTGAACCTACCATCCCTTATGCGATGTGATAAATGTAGAAAATGGATGTTATTTGGAATTTCTAATAGAACTTACTGATGATATTTACAACTTGGTTTAGATACAATTAATTAAATTAAGTTTCAACTTCTAGTGAATCTCATATCCTTTGGAGGATCATTCTAAGCCGACCTAATAGAAGGGGACATTAAAAGTAATAAATAATTGTTTTGATTACAATATTAATGTCTAATGGTATGAAAGACTATATAAAAGGATATATATATGTACAGTTAAGTATTTATCCTTGAGTATTTTATTTAGCTATTAATGTAGTCTCTCTCTCTTATATTTTTTATAAGAGCTACGTGCCTTGATTTTTTCCTCCGAGAATGTTATTATAGGAAAAGAGGGAGATTGAGAATCAAAGGGAGGTTGATATTTCATGTAACCTTGAAAGAGATGGAGAAGACTAAGGATGCTATTTAGCTAATCTTCAGTGATCTCAGTCTTATTGATCAAGAGGGAGCAAACAATGTTGAGGTGGATTTCTCTAGTGATCAATAAATTGCCATTGTCAAGAGGACCATGATTCATACATCGTGATCATGTGATTTTAATGGGCCTACCCCCTATGTACATCATGAGGAAGTGATGACTTCTAAATGATGTTACTAGTCATTCATGTAGCACAATCGTACTTAATCAAGATATTGGTGTATTGTGGATGAGTTTGATAAAATGGAAGGAGATGTTCGCTTCTACTTTTAAACTAAATAAATGTTTGGACCTTCAATGGCTAAAAAGAGAAAGTTGGAACTTAGGAATTTTTTATATTTAATACAAAATTGTTCAACAAAAGAGGAATGAGTGGAAATTTTACATTGTGGGGCGAATAATAGTCAATGTTTCATTCCCACTTGAACCTTATTTAGAGAGGAGATGTTCCATTCTGAAATAATCTAAGAAAACAATTTCTAAATCTTCATGTGCAAATAAGTATTCTTATCTTTTACATTTACCTTCTCTTTGTAGTCTCTCTTATTTGTAATTTCTATACATACTATAAAGGTTATTTGCCTTGATATTTTCCTTTATGCTTGAGGATGTTCTTATAGGAAAAAAAGTTGGTACTTTACACATGCTACTAGATATTGTGCAGACTCAACGTAATGATAGTAACTCCAAAGACCTTGATGATCAAGATGATAAGGCTCTCATCTTTGATGATTGAGATTATGAGATTCTTCTACATTAAGATGGAGTATGACACTTCTTCGAAGGCAACATAGGAGCTTAAAAGATTGATATGCAGAGGGAGTCTAGAAATACATGTGGGTAATTGCATGATGTTGACGAACTTACTCCTACGTATATCATGAGGAAATGATGACTTATCACCAGAAAATTAGAAAATTGATATCAGATTTAGAGTGAGTTTGACAACCATCCTTGGGTGAAGAGGTTTTTTTTGAGGAAGTAACTAGAGGACCTGACTTCCCAGGATTGATGTTTAGAGGGAGAAATTTTGAGATGCAATCCTTTGTGGATGATATCTTATTATGAGGAGAATTTTTAAGAGAAATTCTTTATAATGCGCTCTCCTCTATGAGAGAGAAGTATGAGGTGAAAACCCTTTGTTCCACCCTCTATCTTGGTCCATGGTAGATATCATGTGAGTTATCACATGATGTTGTTGTGATTATGTCATGAAAGATGACGATCTTTCATTGATGTATATATTTAGAGGGGAGCTATTGAAAGGTGATGATCTTATCAATAGCTGGACCTATTATCATAATAGACTACATTAAGTTGTTGTCCCAGAGTGCCAGAAGTTATGATAACGAATAGAAGGTAACTATTGAAAGGTGACGATCTTATCAATAGTATACCTATCTTCTAACACCAAAATGTGTTGGAGCAAGTACTATCATGGTATTTCGAGCTGGATTTTGCCGGACACCATGAAAGATGTTATGGTTCTTCGGGCTGGATCTTGCCGAACACCATAACTTAAATTTATTGTAGACCACACTTAAAGTGGTGTTTAAACTTATGTTAAAGTTATAGAAATTACTTAATTTTCCCGTTTTGCTAAAAGAAGTGTTGAGAAATTTAGCCTCATTGTGAATCGTAGCCAATTTCATATATAATATATGTAATATATATATGTGTGTGCTGATGGGTTTATGTTGATATCCTTAAATATACCATTCTAGGAATATCATACTGAGATGATATTTCTTCGTATACTCAAGAACATAATATGTTCTTTATCAATCCTTCCTAACTAAGAGGGAGTGTTAAGTTTGTAGTTACTGTCAAATTGATATAATTGTAAGATTCATTATTGATGGTAAATTTTTATCATTAGATAAATATTCTTATATATATATATATATATATATATATATATATATATATATATATATATATATGTATGTATGTATATATGTATATGTATGTATATGTATATGTATATATAAATATATTATACATATGGTTATACTAACTAAATGATGATTAATTATAGAGACATGTCTCTTCATGAGACATGTTTCCTTCCTCTCTTATTTATGAGTCCTCAAATCTGCATTTATAACATGGCAATATAATTACATTTGCAGAACCGATCCATGTTACTCAACAAACTCCATACCCAGTTGCAATACCATTGACAATATATAAAACAACAAAACAAGAAGCTTGCACTTAATATTTCTATCTCAAAGTGAAATGTTGACATACAACAATTGCCTTTTCAAATATCTACTACCCTTTTAAACTCAGATTTGAAAGCTTCTTATGGAAACACCAACAAGAGAACTGCTACTGAAAAAAAAGACCAAATTGTTGTTAAGCTGCCCAACACACTTTAAATTCACTTAAATCTTTCAATGGAAACAAACTGAATAAAAATTCACTTAAATTTCTGTCAAGGTGCCCAACTCAGAGAATTTTGAGTATGAAGAAGTAGAAGTTCTTGAGAGGGCCAGATTCACAAAGGCCAAGCTGGAAGGTCATGTTAAAATTTGGTGGGAGAAGTTTACTTGGAGAGAAATAGAAGGGCAAGAGAGAAGATAACAAGATTGGATCAAATGGTGGAAAAATTGAAGAGACAGTTCATTCTTATTGACTATCAGCTTGATTTAGGTAAGAAAATACAAGGGTTGAAGCAAACAAGAAGATCTTTCTAGGAATGCACAAAAGAGTTTTATCAAGTCCTTTGAACAGATCATTCTGAAATCAACAAGGAAAAGTTTGCCTATTACATAAATGGGCTGAGGCCCAGTATTCTAGAAGAGTTGAAAATGGTAAGAATGTCTACCATGAAGATGCATATCAATTTGCTTTAAAGGGAGAAGAAATTGAATAAGAAGTTTGAGAGAAAAAAAACTAGATGAGGGACGGTCCAATAGAGGTCGGAATGAAGATAGGAAAATAATGGTGACTCTAGTAGTAGTCAAAATCAGAGGGAAAATAACTCTCATCTTCCTCACAATTAAAATAACAAAAATCAGAGAGGAAAAGGAAGACGATGAGGACTTGGAAGAGGAGGTTTTCGTTGAACGTGTTTCAAATGTGGAGGACATAGAGTTTGCAAATTTCCCTCAACTTCAAGGGAGGACAAATAAAATGCCAAACAACAATGCACGAGTTGCACTTGTAGATGAAGATTCCGAGTCATCACATTTTGAAGATGCTGAAAGAGGAGAATTCCTTGTTACCAAACGAGATTTGCTAAATGGGGAGAAGGACCTTGAGTAAAGGAATAATTTGTTTCACGTAAAATGTAAGTGTAATGATAAAGTATACAATGTTATTATTGATGGAGGTAGTACCAATAATCTTGTCTCAAAGAAAATGGTTAATAAATTGAAGTTAGAGAGAAGAAAGCATTTGAAGTCTTACTGGATTGGTTGGTTGCGAAGGATCACGGGGCTTTGGTCAATGAACATCTTTTAGGAAATTTCAAAATTTGAAACTATTAATGAGGTATTGTGTGATATTATGGTTATGGATGTTTGTCATCTATTGTTAAGGACACCATTTTAATTTGATCATCTTGCAGTACATGATGGGTATACAAATACTTATTCTTTGACAAAAGATGGAGTTTGATTCAAGTTGAAGTCATTAAAGGAAATAGAGGAAAAGGTATGTGGTAATGGAATTATATGTCTAGTTGATGAAATAAAGTTTCTAAAAGACATGAAACATGAGCATATATGTTTTACTTTATTTCCAAAAGTCGTTAAGGAGGGAGTAGATATACGTGTGGAAGCGGCAGATTTGTTGGATGAGATTGAGGACATCATATTTGATAATGTACTTGATGGATTACCACCAGCAAGAAAGGTTCGTCATCAAATGGACTTGATTCTTGGAGTTAGTTTGCCAAATAAGACAACCCATAGAATAACTCTATCAGAGTGAAGAGATGGACAAATAGGTCCAATAATTATTGTGAATGGGGTTGATTTGAGAGAGTTTAAGTTCTTGTGCTGTACCAACAGTATTAACACTAAAGAGAAATGGAGAATGGAGGATGTGTTCAAATTTTTGGATTACCAATAAGATTACTATCAAATATAAGTTTTATTTGCCAAGGATGGATGACATTATGAATTATTTGAGTGGAGTTGAGTCCTTCAAAAAAATAGATATGAAGATTGGATATCACCAAATTTGGATTAGAGAAGGAGATGAATGGACAACCTGGTAGACAAAGGAGGGCATTAATAAGTGGTTAGTCATGCCCTTTGAGCTAACCAATGCATCGAACACATTCATGTGGCTCATGAACAAGGTATTGAAAGATTTTTGAACAAGTGGTATATTGTTTACTTGGATAATATTTTGATTTAGTAAGACATTGGGAGAACATAAAATGCATATTCGTGGGGTCTTTGAGAGTCTGTTGGGATAAAAATGTTGATTAATTTGGAGAAGTACAATTTTATGGAGTTCGTGTACCTAGGATTTGTTATCTTATCAAATGGTCTTAAAATGGACCCAGAGAAAGTGAAGGCTTTCCTTGAATGGCCTACTCCACAGAGTGCTATTGAAGTAAGATCTTTTCATGGTTTGGCTAGCTTTTATAGAAAGTTTATCAAAAATTTCAGTAGTATATGTGGACCCCTAACCAAAACAATGAGAGGGCGATCAAAAAGAGTTAAAGTGGACTACAAGAGTAACGAAGAATTTTGATTCTTTTGAAAAGAAAAGTCACATAACAACTTGTTTTTGCACTTCCAAAATTTAATAAGGTATTTCAAGTAGACCGTGATGCTAGTGGCAATGTTACTGGAGTTGTTTTGAGTAGGAAGGTAAATCCATTGCTTATTTTAGTGAAAAATTGAACAATGCCAAGAGAAAATATTTGTTTTATGATCAAGAGTTTTATGTTGTATTTCAAGCGTTGAGGAAGTGGTGACATTATCTTGCCCAAAGAGTTTATTTTGTTTACTAATCATCAAGCTTTACAATATTTGAATAACCAAGGAAAGTTGAATAAAAAACTTTAAAAATGGGCAGAGTATTTGTAGAGTTACACTTTTGCTTTGAAACACAGTAGTGGAAAGTCTGTTGTAGATGCCTTGAGGAGGCAAAATTTATTGACAAAGATGGAGGTCAAAGTTGTTGGGTTCAAGGAACTCAAGAGTTTGTATCCTGAGGATCTTGAGTATGTTGAAGCTTGGAGAGCATGTGAAATATTTGTTACTCTAAATAGGACCAGATGGTTGGAAATTATAATCCAAGATGGTATGTTATTCAAAGGTAGCCAGTTATGCATTCCAAAGAGTTCCACGAGGGAGAATCTAATCTAAGAGAAGCATATGGAGGATTAGCTGGACAATTTAGTTGAGATAAAACTATTGCTTTGGTTAGTGAGCATTATTGGTCAAAATTGCATCAAGATGTTAAAAAGCTTGTACAAAATTGTACAATATGTTAGATGGCAAAAGAACCATGCAAAATACATAGTTATATCAGCCATTACATGTACTAGAGAAGCCATAAGAGGATATTGGTATGCACTTTGTTCTTGGTCTACCAAGGCCTCAAAGAGGGCATGATTCTATTTTTGCGGTAGTTGACAAGTTCTCGAAAATGAGATATTTAATTCCTTTTACAAAGATTAATGATGTTGTTCATGTGGTAGAATTGTTTTTAAGGGAGATTGTTTACTTTAGCTCCATGCTTTCAAAGAACAATGACCCAACATGCAAAGATAAAACATGACTACTTTAAATTTAGCTAATCCTTTCTTAGACAGTATATTTGTTTGATAAGTGTCGTTGTAGTATATTGAGTTAGTTACAAAGTTATAAATGTTGCCCTTGAGGATTTTTGGTGGGAAGATTAGGTGCAAGAACACCAACTCTTCAGCCTTACCATGCATCATTGTGCCAATGCATCAGTACTTCTCAGTTTTGCGAAACTTGCAAAAGACTAACAAAACTTGGGAGTTCTCATGAGTCAAAATGATAGACAAGTTACTAACTCAAAAACTTGTCAATGAATTTTTTGGAAAACTCAGCAACGAGTTTTTGAAGAACTCATGACAATGTTTTCCTATAAAACTCTCAAGTAAATGCAAATAAATCCCAAGTTTTGTATAAAAAAGTTGTCCAACATATAATTGGTTATTTCTTTTTTCTATTTTGCAGTATAAAAACCACGATTTTCATGGCTGTACCTTGACCTCATTGTAGGTGTTGCCCTCGAATCCTGACAAGGGGGCTGCACCTCAAACTTGTTGGGGCATTGTTCCCAAACCTTAATCCCGTAGGGTGTGTTGCCCCTAGACCCCCATGAGAAGCACTACTCCTCAACCTCGTTGGGATCTCGACTCCCAAATCCCCAATATATTTTGGAATCTATAAAATCCCACTGGGGGTAGGGTATGTACGCCTCGTTCGTAGTGCCAAGCACCTCTCGGAAAAGAGTATGAGGTAGTCCCATATCACTGTCACCGTATGTAAACCCAAAAACTATGGCATAGTGTCGTGGACTATAAAAAAACCACCTCACCTAAAATGAAAAACTTGATTAGAATGAAGGGGTGATGGAAAATTGGGTTACCACTGTTGAGTGTGCCTACTTGGATATTATTGCACAAATTGCACTTATACATATGACCACTCTTGAGTGTGCCTACAACTGCACAACTTATACATATGACATGGTTAGGGGAATGGCATTATGACTCATTTAGAGTTGAACTTGTTTTTGGTCTATGGTAAGTTCTAAATTATAATTTGATTTGTATATGATGGAAGTTTGTAATATGCTTAACAAATTTAGTAATATGTGTGTTTTAAAGAATATTTTTGAACCTTTATGTATATAAAATGTACGATAAAATTGTTGAGTTACTGTCAAGTTTTTCCCCGGTTTTTGCTGAGTTCAGAGTTTTTAAAAGTTTTGGGCTCACTAAGTTATTGCCAAGTCCAAGTTCTTCAATTATGGTGCTTCTTGGTGTGGGTGCATTTGTAGCATGTTTTAGGTCATTCATACGAAGAAAAACAATAGGTTGATCCGAAAGCACCTTACTAACCTTGATTTTGTGCGATAGAGCTTCCGTCTTCATCTCAAAGAGGTTGAGGGAAAACTTGAATGGCATCGATCTATATTCAGACTGGATTGCTGAGATGTGGAATTCATTCTTTGCAAAGGAGATAGCTGATTTTGAGGGTGAAGCAACATAATGGGCAATAGATGTTGAAGTATGGGCAAGTGGAGGCACAAGTGATAGGAGGGGTTCCATTAAATGGTGACCATGATATGCTTGATGATGCTATTGTTGCTCAGGAGGACTCTTTACTGTCTAGTGGGCATCACCATTGAGGAACGTTTGTCAATGGATAAAATTGTAAAAATACATTTTACGGATATGTAATATTTATGATGATGACAGCCGATCAATCATAGTATTGTATATAATGTTGACATGCAGTGTGCCATTTTGTATCAAAAACTAACAAAAAATACCTATGAGTTTTCTAAATTTATTATTCACTTATGTATTTTTTTAAATATTTGATTCCCAAGCCTGAGTCAAAATTTTGGCTTACCAAGTTTAAATATTTGAACCACAGTTGTCCAGTCAGTGTAAATTAAGATGGGATCTGAAATGTCTGTGTCATCAAGTACTGTAGGTTTAATGACTGTTGGGTGGAGGCATTTTGACGAGATTTTCTCAAAATGTATTTTAAAGTTTCAATGCTCCAAGATAGAGCAAGACACAATCCTTGCAAAGGTGCACTTTTGAGATATTGACAATGATTATCCAAGCACTGTGAAGGTTAACCAGTGGCTGGCTATGTTTGCAAAAGCTAAATAAAGCATCAACCATCTTCATAACCTTTTAGGGGAACAAGAAAGGATAGCCACATCATGAAAAAAAAGTGGTAGTCAAGATATAATGCAGTATGAGTAGACAACCATTATGCTACTGACGAAATATTCAGGCATCTACTTTTCAACTGTCAAATATCCCACTATGCTATGATTTGTAAAATGTAATCGTCTTTTGAGTGTTTGATTACATAAAAGTGAACCTACTAGACAAAAGCATTTAGACACTGTTGAAAATTAAGTACAGAATGTGTGGACCTGCAATTATTTGATATAAACTTGAAGAGATAGGTCAGATGTTTTACACACGAGTACTACCCATTGGAATGTATAATCTCTTTTTTCAGCTTTTATATGTGTATATTTATTGTTCTACAAGCCTGTTGAGACTTACATAAGTGATAGCCAAAATTGTTGGAGTTAGATGAAAGCCTTTCATATATCTCATTCTATTTTTCATCTGGGTCGAGAGTCAGAGAGACATTATACTTAGTGTGGAGAGTGTTTGATTAGTTTGGAGTTGTACGTGTGTCATAGTCAACATCTTTCTTAACCATGCAATGTTGAATATGTTTAAAACTTAAATAGTGGTTGAACTAAGTTACCGATGCTAGTTCTGATGCTAATGTGGGTGTGGGGTGTTGATGTACGGATGCGTGCATTTTTTTTTTTTGTGGGGGGGGTTGGGGGGCAATTTTGGATGCATTTGGGTGCGTCCAAATACACACACACACACACACACACACAATAACTTACGTATGCAAAGAAATGCAAGAAACATACAAAAATAATCCATTCCATAGGATGACACTTCACCATTGATAGTTCGAATTGAAATAAGAAGAGAGCCCAGCTGCAAACAAAAAGAGAAGAATGGGCAATAAATTATCTCTTTTAGGGCCGTTTTAAGGTGTATCAGCAAAAAGGAGCAAAAATAGAATTAAAAAAATCCATTAAACATGCTTTTTAAAGTCACTTAAGTGACTGGGCGTTGAAAAAGTCAAGGGTGCTCTTCAGATGTGCCCGGGTGCTATCTGGGTTCTGTCTGTGTGCTCTTGGGAGCATCCTGAGCACATCCACAGTTGCTGGGCATGCTTCCTGGACGCACCAGTGCAACATCCAAAAGCTCCAGCGCATCCTAACGCACCAGCATCAGCACCTGTTGTTTCTGGGAGAGAATCAGTATCTAAGGTTGAAAGTATAATATTATGGTATATTGGCAATAAATAGGAAAGATGTTTAGGTGATCAAGGATGGATAGATTCGCATGATTCATTGAGTTGGATTTCCTGGCATGTTATAATGGCAATTTAAATTATAGGAGATTCAGAACTAAAGAATTCATACAGACCAACACTTTAATTCACATTGATATGAAGAATTTTAAAGTTGAAAATTTCAATAACAATTTTAATCTCACGTCCATCTTTGTATATGTTGCCTTCTTCACATGGTTTTAAAATGGTGTTAATGTGTCTGAAGACATTTCTAGTGTAGGGTGCTAGTTGTGTATGGTTAACCAAGATAGTGTTTAATTTGCAAGGAGTTGTAAGATGCTAAGTATTGCTCATGTGTCTAATAAACAAGAAAGGCCCAAAAATTGAAATGGTTATCATTATTTACATCCTGTAGTATTCTAAGGTTGCATGCTGACATATAATTGCTGTCATCTATTAGAGATCATGTAAAGAGGAGTCTAAGCTACTGGTGTCACGAAGAGAAGTCAAATCATCAAATTCTATGCTTATTGAATGACAATATTGCAATTTGATTGTTTTATGTTATTAGCAAGAGTTTACAAACTAAGATATTGAAGGAGTTAGTTTCTAAAGTTTCTTTTTGAAAAATATCCCAGACAGGAAAGCAAAAGTCAGTCAGTCCTGGGCCAAATTCATATAGCAAGATTTCAATCTGTATAAACAAATTGATTTTAAGTTTCATTTCTGAATAGTAGGGGAAGTCTGGATAGTTGGAAAGCCATATCTTCTTATATTTTTCAATAGCAGATTTAGCCAGTTGTGCTATTGGAGAGGTCAAAGTTCAGTTGTCATGGTGGAATGTATCTGAACTTGAAGGGCAGACTTACGTTTTACCACTGTTATGAGACATGACTGTATAGGTAATACAATCTGGAAGCGTTCTAAAATTGTTAAAGGAATGTATGCAAATTTTCAGGGACTTACTATCATGTGAGCATGATTGGGTAGAATTTAAATCTTGTACACAGTAAGAAAAAAATGTCAAGTGCTTTAAATCACACAGATGAAATTTCTGTAAACAGAAAATCAATAAGACATTTATGTGTTTGTTTATTCATAGTTTCTTAATGTAGACTCCTAAATACTTGATGCGAAGATATCTTTTACTGTATTGGATTTGCATTGATAACATTAATGAAAGCTTTCAATTCGTGTACTTACAGTTTTAACCTTTGTGGATTGATTCTGTGACCTTGTATTGAGTATTCTGCAGTAAATATTAAAACTCTAATTTTTCTTCTAACAACTTAGCTCTTCACACTTAATATTCTCTGGCTTTATTGCAGACTCGTACCATCCTTTTGATTTATCTACTGATAATAATTCTCGAATCTATAGCAGCAGATGCATCAAATAGGAGAGAAAGCAAGGTCTTGCATATGTTTTTTTTCATATATAATCCTCTAATGAAATAACCTTTCAATTTTCACATTTTGGTATAAGCCAAAAGTGTATAATGTTTGCCAAATTTAAAGGCAAGGAGCTGTAGTAATTTCATAATTGTATTTTAAATCATAGAATATATTTTAGCATCTCTGAGTTGTTTTGGTTGCCATTGTATTCATGGATAAAATTCTTATATTTCATCCTTAACATTAATATAATAGTAAACTTGCATGCTTAAAGAAACACCCGGAGATACAAAGTAAATTCAAGGCTTCTCATTTTTCTTGCTATGAAAATGTTGTGGATGACATGAGCTGCTTATAGATTATTTCCAAAAACTAAATCAAATTATAAAATTTAGTTTTGGAAAGGTTATCCCTGAAGTTTTCCTTCATAATCACAAACAATGTTAATGTGAAAAAGATTTGGTTGAAGAGATTGGGATGCTTGAATTTTGGAAATTTCAATATATCATCACTACCTGGCCTGAAAAGGAGTGTGACTAATCCTTGCTTGCAATACAAATCACTCTTCTTACAATGTGGCTGTAACCCGTTCCAGTTTTCATCCCCTAGAGGTCATATGATCACAGATTCTAGTGTTATTTGTTACTAAATCAGGTTTTCCATACACTATTTGTATTTGGCCTATTAAAGTCAACAATTTTAGTAGGAAAGAGGTCTTGAATTGTGCTGATTAGGATATTCTTCATTATGCCTATAGGCTAAGTTACCGATGCTAGTTCTGATGCTAATGCGGGTGCAGGGTGCTGATGCACGGATGCACGATTTTCTTTTGGGGGTTTTTTGGATGCGTTTGGGTGTGTCCAACTACACACACACACACACACACACACACACACACATACACTTTCTAACTTATGTATGCAAAGAAATGCAAGAAATATACAAAAATAAACCATTCCATACCATGATACTTCACCATTGATGGTTCAAATTGAAATAAGAAGAGAGCCCAGCTGCAAACAAAATGAGAAGAATGACCAATGAATGATCTCTTTTAGGGCTGTTTTAGGGTATAGGAGCAAAAATGAGCAAAAATAGAATTAAAAAAATGAATTAACACATGCTTTTAAAAGTCATTTAAGTGACTGGGCATTGAAAAAGTCAAGGGTGCTCTCCAAATATGCCCAGGTGTTGTTTGGGTGCTCTTGGAAGCATCCCAAGCACATCCACAGTTGCTGGGCATGCTTCCTGGACGCACCAGTGCAGCATCCAAAAGCTCCAGCGCATCCTAATGCACCAGCATCAGCACCCGATGTTTGTGGGAGAGAATCAGTATCTAAGCCTATAGGCAATAGGCATAATTGCAATGAGAGAAAGGTGATTTTATTGAAGTGAATGGACTAAAAAAACCTCCCCAACATAAATTTAATGGACACATGCATCAGATTTTCATTCAGTTTAGTTGTCCTTTGAAATGACCTCCCTGCCTCCCACCCTCGCTCCTTCCCTCCCCTTAGAGAGGCATAAGTGCAAAGCAGCTAGGACGAACACATAGAGGCATTATTGCAATGCAGCAAGGGGGTTGTATTGAAGTGAATGGGGAAGAAAGAATCCATACCATAAATTTAATGGCCATTTATGCATCAAGCCTTCATTAAGCTCAGTTATCCTTGAAAATGATTTCTCTATCCCTCTATTTCTTCACACACAATCTAATAGTATAATTCTATTATATTTACCATGGTGCTTTATTAAATAGAGTTTCATACTTTATTAGTGGAGTCTCACTTAATATTGCAATTTATCATCTAAACCATTCTCAACATAGCTTAATTCTTGTTGGGTAAATATATAAATATTTATTAAAAGGGTCTTACTGGTCATTAATTAAAAAATAATGAGTTTGAACACTGATAATTTATCAATTTTACTGTTGTATTTTGTGTGGTTCTCCTCTAAATAATATATCTTATTTTGATATCTGTAAGGATTCAGAAAACTTAACCACCAAAATTGATCTCTTTTTTGTATTAGCCACCAATAGCATCAAACTTTTAGATTTTTGTATTATCACGAGATTAGTCACAATAAGTTCCTACTTTGTCCATCTTAGGATCCTTGTGATTAGAAAGTCACAAATCTTTGCACATGTATTAAAAATCTGGTATGGGACATTGCATCAATGATCTTACCTCATAACTAAAACCATTAAGATTTAACACTATGTAGCAAAGGTGATTGAATTTTCGCACCCAAGGGTCATTTATCCAAATAGATAAATTGTAACTGGAAACTCATTTAAATACTAAAAGATCTTTCTCTATGGTAACAAGTAATCTTTATCTTCAATAACAAAAAACTAAGATGTCATTGGATTATCATTGCTCACATAAGGTAGGCATCATGAGCTAATTACACCAACAAGCATTGTAGAATAACATGTACCACAAATTGATACGATCACATTAGTGCTAAAGCTTTGACTAAAGATGGTTCTAATGTACACATGCTATTGTAATATACATCTAACTAATGTTTGTCCATTCATAGCAAAGAAAATGGTTGCAGCAATAGAATGTCTCAAAGTAGAAACATTTGCTATAATCAAGAACATAAAACCCCTTGTGATTACAAAAGCTATTAGTGAACCATGATTAATTGTCTCTTCATGCATCTATAGTCAATATCAATAGGCTCTGAAGTACAACTATCTAAAGCACTCCAAACACCATTTGTTATGTCACTTCCATGAACGGAATCAATGTCATATCATATTATTTTAGTTTTCACTAAGCACCTTCTTGTCTCCTTTCGTATACTCAATGAGGAATTTCTCAATCACAATGTGAATTACAAGATTACCTTTTATATTTTCCTTAGCAACCAATATTTGATGTGTTTCCAACAAGTACCATCACTCACTAATTCCTAGATGGAGGCTTGTCTTAGATGATATGGCATAGTTTATGTGTTGTTGTGACTAAGCAACAAGTATGCACAATAATTTCAATATAATGAGTCATATGTAAAGGAAAGTTGGGCATCCTAGAAAGTCATTTGAGATTAATATGCACATCCAATGCCTAATAATTTCTTTAATAGCTTCTTGCAAACTAATACTTGCACCGTGCCATAAAAGTCAAAACATGCATAATTAATTTCCCAATTAAAATCTTAGAGGAAAGTGATTATAAATTATGGATATGAGAAATGTCAACAACATTACAACATATAGACCTAATACTATAGAATCATGAAACTAGAAGAATGAGACAAAAAAGAGATAGATATATGTGGCGAAAACCCTTTTAGGTAAAAACTGCCTACACCTGAAACCATTGAGCCAATGTATTACTCAAGAATAAGTTACAATACATTTTTAGGCTCTAAACCTTTGCTTGGGGATTTGCATTTTGCTCCATCTTGGAGAATATTCAAAAGTGCAACCCTTGTGAAATGAACTCCTTTCCCCTCTTCTAAATTAGCAAAGGGATCAACATATATATATAGAGGTCAACACAAAGAGATGTCTAAATTTTCCAAAACTATCTTCAACACCTAAGAGACAAGTTATGTCATAATGATAACAACTTGCTAATTCCATGGCACATAGCCCATAGCAACTTCCAAGGCATCACCATCTATCTCATCCATAAAAGTCCCTTACCAAATGCAATATAAGTACTACATAGAAATATAATGACTAGAAATAGAAACCTTTCTTACCCCACTTGTTAAAGGTAAACACTAAAATAAACGTTAAACCAAGAGTCTATGATCAATATGGGAAATTACCAAACCTATTTCCACTTCAAATTGGAAAATATGACAATACTCTATAAATAATAATAGAAATTGCAAACCAAGACTCTATAATCAATATAGGGAATTGCCAAATCTATCCACATAAATTGGAAAATATGTCCCACATTTAGCATCTTCCAAGCGGATGCTAACTTCCTAGAATATAAAAAATAAGTCATCGTATCACCTACCATGTAGGATGCTAGCTCACCAAGAGGTCCCACAAAGTGAATGGCAAATTATGATGTTAATAACATTGGATAGATCAATTAATTAAATAATTTAACATACTACGACTTAAGGTTGAGACACCATAATCCCAACATTCTCCAACTTGTCAAAGATCTGTCTAGAGTCCACAACATCAACATTTAAGGAGTCAAAACGATGAAACCACGTCATCACAACCATCCATGTAACCACACAAGTCTAAAACATGCTTTCGTGCTCCATCTAGACACTAGTCCAAAGTCCTGTTTTGAGTGATAACAAAGGCTATATGATATTGCCATCACACCATTGTACTCACAAGCTATAAGATAAGATAAATTTATTAATGTCCAACAAGAGACCAACGAGGGTCTAAGGGACTGGAAACAATAAAAATGGCAAACACCAACAAGGGGAGCACCAAACGGTGTTTGCAGAAAGAGCATGAAAGAAAAACAATAAAAGAACCAAGAAAAAGAAATAACAACAACTAAGAACTTCTCACAAGCGAGAAGTAGTCTAGAATGGAAAGGTGGACATTAGGATAATCAGATACTCTGGAAGGTTGCCTCTAAGGTCTACTAGAGGGACGTTGCCGATTGTAATCTCTGTGGGGTCTCAAATTTGGTGTGAATCGAGATAGTTCAGAGAGGCCGATGTGATCCTTAGGCAGGAATTGTAGGACTGAAGAAAGAGTTGATGAGTTGCATAGGGGTTGACGTCGAGCAAAGCTGGAGCTGTATAGTGTGCTTGTGAAGCTGCATGGTCTCTTGAAGGTATAGTGCAAGACAGTGCTGGTCAACATATTTGAAGAATGAGGGAAGGGACCAACACTATGAAAAAATAGTAGAATCACCCTTGGATCTCATAGTAAATGGGACGATGAAAAATAAAGTGTTACTCGGTCTTGACCTCCCCAAGGTGACAAAGCCGACATATCCTGTGCTCCCTACCAATTTGGTGATCAGTTTGAATACGTAGCCGGTGAGATCCCAACTTGAAAGATCCCAAGGAGATGCAAAGAGCATGAGTCCAATGACGAGTGAGGTACCAAGGACGTAAGATGATCCTATCCTAGATATCAAGAAAGTGCTTAGCATAAAAGGCCATGCACGGACAGAGCCCACCTAGGGGAATCTTCCAAGTCGTGATAACATACTATTTGTAGATGTCAAGTCTAACATGTTCATTTAACTCCTACTGAGGTGGAAGAAGATGGGCTGGAGCGTCCAGAGAAAACTGGAAGGGGGGAAGATGATCCAAGCTAATACCAATCAAGCCCAAGAGAGCAGAGACTTGGTTATACCAACAACGATACTTGTGACTAGAGTCTAAACCTGCAATCTCCATAGAAAAATAGTAAGCCAAGTAGGATTATCTGTGATGATCGTCAGTGGAATCAACAAAGCTCTGGAGCCGGTGAAGAAGCCAAACTAAATAAAAAATGGTCCCTAATTTGAAAGGGTGAGCGCCAAACTCAGCTAGAACAATGCTGTGTGGTGTGAATTGGTGACATCTGATAATGCGCCGAAGGGAAAGTGTAATGCTACAATATAAGCAATAATATAGAAACAAAGAACAAGTACAATGAACGTAACAAATTTTTTTTTTAAACAACTTAATACAAGTACAAGTACAACGATAGAGCCACTCTCAATCCGAGAACCTCAAAATAAAAGAAGATGTCATCCAAATACATTTCCATTAAGATACTAATACATATTGAGTTCAGTACAATAATGAAGTATGATATCATTCTTAAACGTCTATGTCCAACATATGGACCCTTCAAGAACAATTCCTGTTCTAAAAGAAACTTCAACAATATTCCTTAGCTACCTGATAATCAACTTGAAGCACCTGAAAACACACAGAATTGCAACACAACACAAAGAGGGCTCAGTACACACTGAGTTGAAAAGCGTAATCCACCTGCATACATGTTAGAATAAACATACCCATATTCATAATGCCGATATCTGATCCACTTAACATAGTGCAATTCTAAAATTAATATGCAAGAAGTATACATCTACTTATCAATGCAAAATTAAACTTGCACTAAGAATATGCAGTAAATGAATCATATATATACTGAGGTGTCATCGTTATGGCACTAAGATTCTGCATCCATGTATGGTATGCTCATAGTCAACACATAACGAAACCCTCTATTATACTTGTCAATGACAGAATAGAGGTTTGCCTTGTTCTCCATACTTAACCCTTTAGGTTTAAGTCATAGGTAAAGCCAATTATCTTTTAGTATGTAATTAACCCACCCAGTTCATTTAAACGTTTTCACTGAATTAAATAACTGAATAGGATTAACCAAATTCAGCCACCCCGATATACGATCATTACAGCTATCCTTAAAATACACATCAAACATATATCTAAGAATGCATATGCAATGGATCTCATATTAGTATACAACATAACACTACATTCTTCATCTATTCGAAACTCATTTTCTGTTGCCAAATTTCAGAAGTAGAACTTAGACCATTATAACAACAGAAACAAATACTATAATATTAAGATCTCGTAAATATAACTAAACTGACACATCAGTTTAATGATATTTACCGATCTTAGAACTATACCATTTAACCCTGCTGTCATAACAATCTATATTTATCCTTCGGAATGACAAGATAGTAAGATCAAAGTACAAATGATATTCTTGTTTTAAAATGAATTTCATTAACATATATCATAACCGATACTTTATTTGAAATCAACTTTCCATATCAATAGTAAACAGAGAATAGTTTTGATACCCAATAAATAACAGAGTATAACTTTTAAAGTAAGATGATTCTAATTCATTTCAAACATTATAACTGTATTAGAATACTTCATAACAAAATTTAAACACCACTGACAGTTTTCTCCACAATCAGATTCAATCAATGTTTGAACAGATGGTCAATAACAATGTTGCTATTCATGTTTAACTATACATCTAAATTGCTTTGATTTCAGTTCTACTCACAATCAAATTTCTGGGTTTATAAAACCTTAAAATAGAAACATTACACAAGGTAACTATCAGCTGAAAATATGTTTTCTCATTATAAAAATATTCCCTTTTTAAACTACAACATCACTTAACATTTCATATTACAATGACCAACTTCAAACTTTGCCTTTTTACAACAACTAAACAATTTTCTGAATATAAAAGAGTGAATAAAATGCAACCGAGGAGTCGTTTATTGTCAAGTAAGCATAGTTTATTATTAATTCAAAGTAAACTGATTGACAAAATATTATTGTTTGATATCCAATAACCATAGATAACCAAAGTTTCCACATTTTCATGCGGCTATTATAAATGGTTATGGATAGATTTATAACTTATTCAAATTAGAAAGTGTTTGGCTGTTACCTAATGATACTTGTTTCCAAAGTCATAGATATACCAAAAGTATGCTATTTCAACTATACAACATTAAATTCGAAAATATTTCAATGTCAATAATTCTATAATAGCTACCATAACCAAAACTCATTCCCTTAATTCAATGATAAGCTGCAACTCATCTTTCAACATCACATAACAATTAAGATATAGCTGTTCATTCAAAATCCATGAATTCGCAAGTTCATGCTAACTGATTACCCAAATGTCGATGTCAAATATTTACTGCTAACTGTTAACATACTCATATGTTCTTGTACCAAAATCGATGCTATACAGATTTCCCATCCAAAAGTATTGATTGCGAACAATATAATGGTTGGGCCTAAAATTCCCCAAATCTGCTAAAGCCGACATAGTCTACATAATATCTAAATCTTTACTTCACATAAACTGTTCAAACAATAACTGTGCCTCAGACCTCAAGCAAACTGTTTGATATTATGACTAAACCCTTAGTCCATGCAAATTTATAAAGTCGCAAGCACGTATTTCTTACTGGGTTCAACTCGGTGAAAGCACATGTTTGGGACAAAGCCCGAAATATATGCATACAACGATTCTCAAAACATTTCATCGTACTTCACATTCAAGTATGTATACGTGCAGACCTACGCTATACACAATGCCCAAGTTTGCATATATCCATCCTTGAGTGTCAAATATTCACCATTTAAAATTGATACGTGCATATCGAAATACAAAATGCAAATTGTAAAGAGAGAGAGAGTAGGGTAAGAAATTGCCCCTACTTGTAAATTAGTAGAGGGTATATGCTCAGCACGAAGCACTTCAACAACTCGCCGTCAGAGCCAAAACTCAACTCAAATCCACACTTCCAAAATGCCAAACAAATAAACTTGCTTGAAACAGAGGATAAAGTAATCAACAGAATAAACCGAATGCAATGCTAGCGAATGATTGGTTGTGTGAAACTCAACAGTGCTCGGCCTCATAAGAAAGTATCTCCTTCCAACCAACACCCTTCACGTTGTCGATTCTTCAGCAACAGAACACAAGTGTTATGCTTACGCAGAGCAATAAGGCCAAATTATCGGCATTGCTTCCTCAGAAACCCAAACTTGCAAAGGTATGGCGATCAAAACCTTCAGTGCAATTAAGGCCTCATTAACTTGCATTAACTCAACTACGACACTTCACAGGGCCGAGTACATATGGCAGTCTCAATGCCACCGCCATGTTTGGCTTTCAAAACAATGAATATATTACCTTTTACATAGCATTCAAAACCGATTTAGGGTTACATATTACATAAGAGGTAATTAAAATCATAAAATCCTAAGTAACCTTCAATACTAATATAATAGTTCTGAACATAAAATACGTTCAACATAAGTCTCGTGTTCCAAAGGACAATAATATAACCAAATTCTACAGAAATAAAAACATAACATATGAAAGGAACTTATAACAACAAAGTCCTACCATGTAGAAAAATCGAAGTAGTGGTTAGGCATGATACCCTCCCCCACTAGGATTCGACTTTCTCCTAGAAGTCAGTAAACAAGAATAGATGAGCTGCTCTCATCATTTCAGTGTCCTCCTAGGTAGTAGATGTTTCATCATTGGGGACCCATAGGACCTTTACTTGCCTTATTTCTCTTCCTCTTAAACTCAAAGTTCTTCTTTGCATGATCTGCATTGATTCCAACATGATTTGACCATCCATAATCTGCAAATTTTTCCAATCAAGCACGTGAGCAATATCAGGGATATACTTATGCAAAATTGAAACATGAAACACGTTATGAATGCGTGAAAGACTTGGTGGCAAGGCAAGTTTGTAGGCAACAGGTCCAATCCGTTCCAGAATTTCAAATGGACCTACGAATTGTGGTGCTAACTTGGATCCCTTTCCATAACAAATTGGACTCTTATGCGGTCTTACCCGGAGAAACACTTTATCACCAACCAAGAATTGACGGTCGATCCTATGCTTATCAACATATTTCTTCTGTCTATCCTGAGCAGTAATAAGGTGCTCTCTGATCCTCTTCACCTGCTGCTCCAAAAGTTGCAACATATCAGGTCCTAAAAGAGTCCTGTCCTCCAAATTATCCCAACTGAGAGTTGTCCTACAAGGTCTACCATACAATGCTTGAAAGGGTGCCATACCTATGGAACTGTGATATCCATTATTATAAACGAATTCTACCAAGTGTAGATACTCCTCCCATTTATTTTGTCTATCCATTACGTACATCCTAAGCATGTCTTCCAAAATCTGGTTGACACGTTCAGTTTGTCCGTCTGTCTCTGGGTGATAAGATGAACTGAAATTCAGCTGAGTACCTAACTCTCGCTATATGGATCTCCAAAGAGAAGAAGTAAACACTGGATCCCTATTAGAAATAATCTTTTTATGAATTCCGTGTAACTTAACTCCTTGTTCCATATATATCTTGGCAACCGTTGCTGCGTTATAAGATGATCTAACTGGAATAAAGTGAGCAACCTTAGAAAATCGGTCCACTACCACCATAATAGCATCATGCCTACGAGCTGTAATAGGCAATCCAGTAATAAAATCTATAGAAATGGTGTCCCATTTCCATTCTGGAATACTATGTGGTTGCAATAATCCCGCAGGGTGCTGATGTTTAGCCTTAACTCGCTGACATTCCAAACATCGAGCCACAAAATCTGCTATGTCTCTCTTCATTCCAGGCCAATAGTAATGCTGCTTAAGGTTAGCATGCATTTTCTTAACACTCGGATGAGCCGAATATGGTGCTTTGTGGGCCTCAAACATAACCAGATTTCTCAAATCACCCAATTCAAGAACGTACACACTCCCTCTAAACAGCAATAACCCTTCATAATTCACCGAATACCCCACAAAATGCCCTTCCAAGACACTGCCACTGTCCATAATAGCCTTAACATCTTGAAACCAAAGATCTGCGAAAAGGTTCTGTAAAATCGTATCCTTAAGATCCACTGTTAGGATCAAAGAAGATAATTCATGTCACGTTCTGCTAAGTGCATCAGCAACCACGTTCTCCTTCCCTTGCACATATCTAATCTCGAAGTCGTATTCACACAGGAACTCCATCCATCTTCGTTGCCTAGCATTGAGGTCTAGTTGTGTGAAAAGATACTGAAGGCTTCGATGATCAGTATGTAACTCAAATCGTTGACTCAGAAGAAAATGCCGCCACTTGATCAAAGCATGCATAATTGCAACAAGTTCGAGATCATGAGTAGGGTAATTCACCTCATGATTCTTTAGCTTTCTGGATTCATAAGCTATAACAAATCCATCTTGCATCAACACTGCCCCTATGCCATCCAAAGATGCATCAGTGCAAACCACAAACTCCTTAGCTGAATCAAGGACTGCAAGAATTGGTGCATTGGTCAAACTTTCCTTAAGTTTTTGAAATGCTACTTTGCACTCCTTTGTCCACACAAATCTCTTCCCTTTTCTCTGAAGAGATGTGATAGGATGCGCTATTCTGGAGAAGTTTGACACAAATATGTAGTAATAGCTCGCTAAGCCCATGAAACTTCGAACCTCGGACACATTCATAGGTGCTGGCCAATCTACAATAGCTCGAATTTTGGGTGGATCTACAAAAATTCCATCCCCTGAAATAATATGTCCTAAGTAACAAATCTCCGATTTGAAGAATTCGCACTTCTTAGGATTGGCATACAGTCTGTTCCTACGAAGGCATTCCAAAACCTGCTCTAAATGCTGCTCGTGCTCTTTAGCAGTAAAAGAATACACCAAAATATCATCCAGAAAAACCACTACGAACTTCTCTAGGTAAGTTCTAAATACACCATTCATTAGGCTCATGAAGACAGAAGGTGCATTTGTTAACCCAAAAGGTACTGCTGTGAATTCATAGTGCTCATACCTGGTGCGAAAAGTTGTCTTATGAATATTAGCTTCTTGCATCGATAAAGGTCTGAAAGTTCTCACTTCCTCCCCAATCTTGGGCATAAGCCCTCTGATGAAGTGCTGTATCATGGCCTTATCATTTTCTGCCCACCCAAATTTTTTTTTAAGCTCGTAGAACCTACGTTCATAAGCTTCCATTGTAGAGTCAGACTTTAAAAGAACTCCTCTACACGGGCCTGACGCCAATATTTAGACATGAACCTCTCCTTGAAACGCTCTACAAAGAGTTCCCAAGTAACTAGAGATATCAATGCCAAGCTTCTCTAACTCCTATTCCCACCACAAGGAACCGAATCCCCTCAAATGCATAACCATCCATCTTACTTTCACGTTACTCAAGTAACGGTGTAAGATAAACCATCGCTCAATATTCAGAAGCCAAGCTTCTGCCGTTGTACCCTATTTCATACCATAAAATAACGACCCTTTCACCTTGGAAAGATCCTTGAGTTGAGCTCTTGCCACTAGATCATCCTCTACAGGAAGGTTAATACCCGACCCAAGAGGTATCCTAACATTTGCTCCCCCACCAGGAATTTGGTTGTTAGTCTCAATATTATCGAGACGTTCCAGAATCCTCGAAGTACCATAGCTTGATCTACCTCGTTATCTTGGTTGTTTCCAACCCCAGCATTTTGATCAAACTGACCAACCCCAGCAATATTCTGGTGCCTAGGACCTCTACCACGGCCCCTACCCCTACCTCTGCCTCTGCCAGCAAAGTTATCCTTAGGATTGTTGTGTCCTCGAGCTCCTCTAGTGATGGGAGGCATGATAGCAACCTAAAAACAATTAACTGTTAATAACACATCTATGACGGGTTAAACCCTATAACCCAAGAGTCTTGGTTATTTTAACTGTGCTCTGATACCAAAATGTAATGCTTCAATATAAGCAATAATATAGAAACAAAGAACAAGTACAATGAATGTAACAATTTTTTTTTAAAAACAACTTAATACGAGTACAAGTACAACAATAGAGCCACTCTCAATCCGAGAACCTCAAAATAAAAGATATCATCCAAATACATTTCCATTAAGATACTAATACATATTGAGTTCAATACAATAATGAAGTATGATATCATTCTTAAACGTCTATGTCCAACATATGGACCCTCCAAGAACAATTCCTGTTCTAAAAGAAACTTAAACAATATTCCTTAGCTACCTGATAATCAACTTGAAGCACCTGAAAACACACAGAATTGCAACACAACACAAAGAGGGCTCAGTATACACTGAGTTGAAAAGCGTAATCCACTTGCATACATGTTAGAATAAACATACCCAGACTCATAATGCAGATATCTGATCCACTTAACATAGTGCAATTCTAAAATTAATATGCAAGAAGTATACATCTACTTATCAATGCAAAATTAAACTTGCACTAAGAATATGTAGTAAATGAATCATATATATACTGAGGTGTCATCGTTATGGCACTAAGATTCTGCATCCATGTATGGTATGCTCATAGTCAACACATAACGAAACCCTCTATTATACTTGTCAATGACAGAATAGAGGTTTTCCTTGTTCTTCGTACTTAACCCTTTAGGTTTAAGTCATAGGTAAAGCCAATTATCTTTTAGTATGTAATTAACCCACCCAGTTCATTTAAACATTTTCACTAAATTAAATAACTGAATAGGATTAACCAAATTCAGCCACCTCGATATACGATCATTACAACTATCCTTAAAATACACATCAAACAGATATCTAAGAATGCATATGCAACGGATCTCATATCAGTATACAACATAACACTACATTCTTCATCTATTCAAAACTTATTTTCTGTTGCCAAATTTCAGAAGTAGAACTTAGACCACTATAACAACAGAAACAAATACTATAATATTAAGATCTCATAAATATAACTAAACTGACACATTAGTTTAATGATATTTACCGATCTTAGTACTATACCATTTAACCTTGCTGTCATAACAATCTATATTTATCCTTCGGAATGACAAGATAGTAAGATCAAAGTACAAATGATATTCTTGTTTTAAAATGAATTTCATCAACATATATCATAACCGATACTTTATTTGAAATCAACTTTCCATATCAATAGTAAATGGAGAACCCAATAAATAACAGAATATAACTTTTAAAGTAAGAGGATTCCAATTCATTTCAAACATTATAACTGTATTAGAATACTTCATAACAAAATTTAAACACCACTGACAGTTTTCTCCATAATCTGATTCAATCAATGTTTGAACAGAGGGTCAATAACAATGTTGCCATTCATGTTTAACTATACATCTAAATTGCTGTGATTTCAGTTCTACTCACAATCAAATTTCTGGGTTTATAAAACCTTAAAACAGAAAGATTACACAAGGTAACTATAAGCTGAAAATACGTTTTCTCATTATAAAAATATTCCCTTTTTAAACTACAACATCATCATTCAACATCACTTAACATTTCATATTACAATGACCAACTTCAAAATTTGCCTTTTTACAACAACTAAACAATTTCCTGAATATAAAAGAGTGAATTAAATGCAACCGAGGAGTCATTTATTGTCAAGTAAGCATAGTTTATTATTAATTCAAAGTAAACTGATTGACAAAATATTACTGTTTGATATTCGATAACCACAGATAACCAAAGTTTCCACATTTTCATGCAGTTGTTATAAATTGTTATGGATAGATTTATAACTTATTCAAATTAGAAAGTGTTTGGCTGTTACCTAATGATACTTGTTTCCAAAGTCATAGATATACCAAAAGTATGCTATTTCAACTATACAACATTAAATTCAACAACATTTCAATTTCAATAATTCTATAATAGCTACCATAACTAAAACTCATTCCCTTAATTCGATGATAAGCTGCAACTCATCTTTCAACATCACATATCAATTAAGATATGGCTGTTCATTCAAAATCCATGAATTCACAAGTTCATGCTAATTGATTACCAAAATGTCAATGTCAAATATTTACTGTTAACTGTTAACATACTCATATGTTCTTGTACCAAAATCGATGCTATACAAATTTCCCATCCAAAAGTATTGATTGCGAACTGTCATGCCCAAACTATGAGGGAAAAAACGCACAATAATTTTTTTTTTAAAAAGTTAATAATTAACATGCTCTAATGTTCGATCTGGTTGCGGTCACAGTTAAAGTAAAGGTTCTCTACATTACATCTTAAGTTATAATCTTGTGTAGGAATACACCATTAAATTTGAACTCTCGTTATAAGTTTGATATCAACATTAGTTTTGTTAATTTCTTTCTTATAACACACTGTATTTAAAATCATTAAAAAAAAAATTTAAAACCTGACTAAATGAATAAAGAAAAATTATTTAACATTATACAATAGTCTAACATTAACATAATAATCGAGACACTTGCTAGCTTACTATCACTCTAAAATTATTCATAAATTTTTTACTAATTTAATTTAGATATTATCTAAAATAATTCATATCTAAAATTTAAATACTAACAAAATAGACTGATTTAAATTATGGTTAAACTAACATAATTATAACATTAAACTAAAATTATATCAACCTAAACATGTTATTTAAGTAGATCCTAAGCAACTAACGACTAACCACTAAATTAACTAATCATTAAATTAGCATTTTCTAAAATAATTACACAACTAAAATAATTAAAACTATACTAACTAACTCTAAACTTAATTAAATTTAACTAACTAACTCTTAAGAACAAAACTTCTAACAATTACTAATAATAAAAGATGTAACCAATTTATACTAAACTAATTTAACTTACATAAAAACTAACTAACTATTAACAAAAAAACAAAAAGTAATTATATACATATACTAACTCAAATTAAAAAAAACTTGCAAAAATTAACCCATACTAAGACACATTTAAAACTAACTAAATTTACATTTTAATATAATACTAAACTAAAACTAACTTAATTTTAAAACTAATAACTAAAACATACACAAACTACACTAAAAAAAAAACTAATAAAATTTACTAACATATACTTTATCCCCTACACCCCTACTCTATCCCTACACCCCTACTTTATCCCTACACCCAAGGTCAAATCGGCCCCCAAACATAAACCAAGACTGTGCTTCCCAAGCGCTGCGATTGGGAAAGCGCACAGACCAAGTGGGGTATACTGACAACCCGCCCACCACCATTATGTAAGGTGGCGACCTAGCTCAAGGCAAAATAAAAACATTTAATACAAATCAATCTCCTCCCAAAGTCAGCAATAAAAAAGGAGACAGGGATGACGCCATCTATAATGATGACAAAGACTTTGCAACATAAAAACCTTTCTAAAAACAAGAATATGCCTTTTTAGAAGTGATGTGCAAGGGGAAAAATTTAAGCCAAAAGTTTATTAGGTAGAATCTAGATATTAAGATGGAATGTTTTATAGATATTTTTTGAAATTTCTTTTGTTATTTTAAACACAAATATCTATGTTGTTCTCCTATTTTGTTTTATTTCAAAATTTAAATATAAGAATTTTTTTTTAGAATATTCTCTGTTGTAAGGAGAAATTTAAATTTCAAACCCCATACAAAAAACAGAGAGTTATTACTCTCTTGGAATTTCTAAGTATAGATTTTTTTGAAGTTGATATATTTACCAAGAGGGGTTATATATATATATTTTAAAGTCAAATAGGAGCTATTACAAATTAAATATTCCAAGAATATGAATGATCCATTTCACTATAATGCAAGAATTGTTTTGCTTCCAATAATCCTGAAATCTGAACCTACATTCATAACATAAATTTCATTTTTCAACATAAAGAAAACTCAAAATTTTACTTAATTATACCATCATCATTTCATCCTAATTTTTATGTGCATCCATTTAAATTAAAATTAAGATTAAATCACAAGATAACCAATTATACTCAAACACCAAATTTATTGGCAAACCTGATTCAAAGGCTCAACCGAGAAAGAACCAGGAAGAAAACCCGGCTTCGTTGCCATTACAACAAAGTTTGAAATACAAATTTCATAGGATATCAATCCCAATTACAACAATTTAATTGAATTTTCTTCAGGACCCTCATCAAGGGATTCATAATGATTTCTACAACACATTTCAAGAACCATGGAGGGAACAAAAATCTGATCGGGTGACAACCAAGCATAACCAAGAGACAATCAAACATGCATATTCATACATGGTTTACACAATAGGATTCACAATGAATCAAAACTAGGGAAAGGTGGATTTTTCCAATAGGAGAAGTCAAGCACAACACCAAAATAGATGCCCAATCGGGGCTATAAACCAAGAACTTCCGTTCTTCCATTTTAACATGCCATACTCATACAAGGTTTGTGCTGACAGGTAGGGGCTCATAACACCCTACCCTTTCTCCCTCTTCTCATCCTGAGAAGAGACTCTACACTAGTTGGAGTCCAACTAAACAAACCTTTCCCAAAATTGGTCACTTCTGCCCTATCTAAGGGTGAGTAATACCAAAACATCCATGCAAAAAAATCTCAAAATTTCAAACATAAACATGAAAGGAAATCACCCAAAAATAACATGGTTTTCAAAGCTTCCCAACATACCCACAACCAAACAAGCATTCAAACAACAACAAAGTAGCATAAGCATGAAACAAACATGAAATTTGAACAAGGGAGATGAGAATTCCTACCTGCACAAAGAGGTAATGGAAAATGAACCAGTTTGAGTAGAGTTTCCCCTTCCTTGCTTCAATATTCAAAACTATTCTCTAAATGTAGAGATTGGGTAACAACCTAAACTACTCCAAGAGGGGCCTCTAAATAAGCCTCTAACTCAACCACCCAAAAGGATCAATAACTTCTCCCACCCACTAACAATTCTAGAAACTCCTAACTCAACCCACACTATGGTTAACCACTAAGTGGAGGTGAGTTGAGACAACTCATGGTAGCCACTTGCAATTTTCGCACAAAAGTAAAATGCGACTTTTTGAGTGATCTCCAAAGTCAACAAAAGGGGCTTAGGGGTTGGAAAAGACCCCCAGCCCATACCCATACCCCTTGGGTAAAATTATAACATGTTTTAAAGCCTTAGGAATAGGTTTGGAACCAAACAAAAGCTAGGAAATAATTAGGACCAATTTAAAACTCTAACAATGCAGATTAAGCACTAATCCGGATTAAGGGTGACTAAACTCGATTAAGAACTCAATTAGAAAACTAGCACTAACTTAAACTGACTTAGGTCCAAAGGTTACATAGCTAACCCTAACTAGCATGAAGAAGAACATAAACAATTCACGAGTGTCAAGCAACACTAAAGAAACTTAGTTACGAACATTAACATTTACTGATCAAATAAGGATACATACATACATCTCAATTAAATTACGAACAACAAGGTTTCCAAAATTAGCACATAGAGATCAGTTATGTTCCTTCGTCGATTTTCTCGACTAAAATATCTACACACTCATTGCACACATCAGTAGTCCCAAAAATCACATGTACATATGTATATATACGTATTAGGAATCACATAAATTAAAACATCCATCTATAACCAAAATCAGGGTTCCTCTCATCCTATTCAATTCTTAACCATTTAAAAATATCCTAAACCAAAATGTTAATCCTACCTTTTTGCTTAATTCATCGACATACATATACATAAAACATTAAATGATGAACATCAAATATCTGAAAATAACATCACACAACATGAAATAATATGATATGTTCAAGTATCTAATAATGTCTCGACATCTCGAGACGTGAGTATCAAAATGATAAAGTAATAACTAAGGCTATGAAGGGTCGGGGTGAGGCCTCACACGAACAATATAATGGTTGGGCCTAAAATCCCCAAATTTGCTAAAGCCAACATAGTCTACATAATATCTAAATCTTTACTTCACATAAACTGTTCAAACAATAACTGTGCCTCAGACTTCAAGCAAACTGTTTGATATTATGACTTAACCCTTAGTCCATGCAAATTTATAAAGTCGCAAGCACGTATTTCTTACTAGGTTCAACTCGGTGAAACCACATGTTTGGGACAAAGCCCAAAATATATGCATACAATGATTCTCAAAACATTTCACCATACTTCACATTCAAGTATGGATATGTGCATACCTGCGCTATACACAGTGCCCAAGTTTGCATATATCCATGCTTGAATGTCAAATATTCACCATTTAAAACTGATACATGCATATCGAAATATAAAATGCAAATTGTAAAAAGAGAGAGAGTAGGGTAAGAAATTGCCCCTACTTGTAAATTAGTAGAGGGTATATGCTCAGCATGAAGTGCTTCAGCAACTCACTGTCAGAGCCAAAAACCAACTCAAATCCACACTTCCAAAATGCCAAACAAATAAACTTGCTTGAAACAGAGGATAAAGTAATCCAAAGAATAAACCGAATGCAATGCTAGCGAATGATTGGTTGTGTGAAATTCAACAGTGCTCGGTCTCATAAGAAAGTATCTCCTTCCAACCAACACCCTTCATGTTGCCGATTCTTCAGCAACAGAACACAAGTGTTATGCTTACGCAGAGCAATAAGGCCAAATTATCGGCATTGCTTCCTCAGAAACCCAAAATTGCAAAGGTATGGCGATCAAAACCTTCAGTGCAATTAAGGCCTCATTAACTTGCATTAACTCAATTGCGACACTTCACAGGGCCGAGTACATATGGAAGTCTCAATGCCACCGGCATGTTTGTCTTTCAAAACAATGAATATATTACCCTTTACATAGCATTCAAAACCCATTTAGGGTTACATATTACATAAGAGGTAATTAAACCTTTAAAAATAGAAAATGTTCATGCCAATCTCAATGTAGGGTATTTAGACCCTTTTAATAACAAGTCAATATAAGTCGTATAATCAAAACCAAAGCAATAATTCAATCCCTTCTCAGTCACACATACGTAAATACAATGACTAGTTCCAAATACATACAACATATTAACATACAAATGTATTTGCTATGTCAAGTTAAACATTCAATATATAACTTTCTTTCCAAAATCATACAAACACATAATGCAGTGTACAATGAGTTTGAAACATAATAAACACAATCATTACCCAATCAACATGCAATTATATATATATATATATATATATATATATATATATAGTAGTTTTAAATCATAAAATCCTAAGTAACCTTCAATGCTAATAAAATAGTTCTAAACAAAAAATAAGTTCAACATAAGTCTCGTGTTCCAAAGGACAATAATATAACCAAATTCTAAAGAAATAAAAACATAACATCTGAAAGGAACTTATAACAACAAAGTCCTAATATGCAAAAAAACTGAAGTGGTGGTCAGGCATGACAGAAAGAGTTTGGGACTCTCTTAATAGAGGCCCCATCAGATTCCAAGAGGGAGGGGTCCTGAACAGTAGAGCCATAGAGGACAATCGACTTGACCAAGGAGTCAAGAAGAGACATCTTAGTTGTGGTGTCCTAGAAGTGGTGTCGAAAACACTATCACTCAAGAATAGTGAGGCAGTCATGTCCTTGTTGACTTTGGGCTACATGGTTGGTCAAGCTGAATTGAAGTCCAAAAAACTTAACTCCCAAGTAAGTATATGAAGATACAATCTCAATCTCGGTACCTTAGAAGTAAAAATGGATATGAGATGCCCTCAAACAATTGAAGACCATAACTTGAGTCTTGCCTAGGTTTACAACTAGCTCACATGAGTCGCAGAAAGAGGCCAAGCCATCAAGGAGCCACTGAAGACCATTGGGAGAATATGCTAGGAGAATCACATTATCAGTAAATAGGAGAATAGAGATCAATACCTGATGTAAATAATAACCATTTCCAGGAAGCGAGAAATCACAAAGAAATGCCTGAAGCTCATTGATGTAGATGCCAAAAAGAGTGGGGGAGAGAGGACAACCCTGTTTCACCCTGATAGTGCTCTGGATAGGATTAGAGAAGCCCTATAGAGTCCTAAGTCTACCCTCAATGTGCTCATATAACCTCATAATAGTTGTAAGAAGAATCTCTAAGATCCTGATATCCTTAAGATGCTAAAAGAGAGCTATCCAAGAAATAGAGTCAAAGGCTTTGCGAATGTTAACAAAGTAGCAATAAACTTTCACTGAGTGCTGACGAGCCTCCCCAATGATGGCCTATAAAGTCAAAATGTGATCAGTGGTCTAAAAATCTAAACGAAACCTTGCCTGACCTCTAGTTTGACAATGTCATTGATTGAGCTCATTGGACAAGATACCATTCAACATAGTCACATAGAGTTTGGTGAAGGTATGCCCAACCATGATGGTCTTGTAGTTTCTAGGGTCAGAAGCTAGCCCAAATTTATGAATCAGATAGATAATATGTCATGAACAAGAGTCAAGGAAGCTAATGCAAGCCATTCGATTAAAGAGAATTGTAAGAAAATAACCTAGGATAGAGATATCCAACTTGAAAAATTCAGCTTGAAATCCTTCCTCATTTGGAGTTCTGCTACTATTCATAACTCTAACTGCCTCACAAATGTGGAAAAAGGAGAAGAGGTGAGAACGGGTGGGAGAGATGATGAGATGGATAGGGGGTTGGCTAGGAATATCATAGAGGGTGGAGGTGTGGGAGGCAATGGAGTGAAGGTCCAGAGTAGGGGGGAGGGAGGAGGGGGGGAGTGGCAAGGAAACATGGTGTGTCAAAAGACCTTTGGAGATTGGAAGAACATGAAACAAAGAGACTTACACTATAGTAAAGTGAACTTCCATTTCTTATGGTGAATAAAGTGGCTGTAGTTGAGCCTCGAAGCATGCAATGAAAAGATTTGTAGTCCTCATCAAACCACTGGTTCATGGGGCAGACCTGCAAGTGGAGCAAGGGGTGAGCGAGGAGGTGTAGTGGGGAATGGAGAGAAGGGAAGACTCCCACAAAGCGGATGCAAGTAAGTGGAACATGGAGGTGATGTCTTTGTAGTCGAGGAAGGGTTTCTAGGGGAGAAGTCATCTGAGGTGATGGATAAAGAGCTCTGTGTCACCATTGGAGAAGTGAAAAGAAGTGCGAGCATGGGAGGAGGGAAGAGAGGGGCAAGAAGAAGTGGATAGGAAAGGGGGAGAAGATGTCAAGAGTCCTCGAAGGGTGATGCTAAGGAGGGCATGGTTAGCTAGAGGAAGGTGATATGTGGTAAAGCACAAATGAGAGGGATGAAGGAGGCAATCGAGAGAACATAGTCAACAATGCTAGCACCACCACCATGTGGCCAACAAGTGAAGAGTTCAGATCCAAGAAAACAAGAGAGCCCATTCAAGATCTCTAAGTCAAAAGATTGAAAAAGTTGTAACAAATTATGACCATACTTGGTAAAGGGCCCATGACAATCTTCGGAAAGCTGAAGAAGACCTACAGAGCTAAGATCAGAAGTAGTCATACACATGGGATTAGACCTGCAATCATGGAGAGGAGGCTATAGGTCTCTAGTCTTTGCATTAAAGTCTCCCAAAATAATGATGTCCTCCATGGTAGAGAATCTAGTAATATGCTCAAGGTGGTCCTTGTAGGGGTCCCCACCCTCAGTGCTGTTAACTACATAGTACAAAGATGCTAGCAGGAAGTAATAAACAACGATATAGGTATCTCTATATAGCAAGTTTCCTTGATCAATGTCAATCCACATGAATCTGACATAGCTGTCGGAGTGAACCAAGGAAATTTTACTGAAAAAGGTGGTCTCAAATAAGACAAGTGACCCTAACAGAGCCTCTAACCCCACCAAAGCACTTGACTTTGTCCCAAAAAGAGGAGAGCCACTGATTGCATGGGGCTCTTATGTGTCTCTATAATAAAAAGGTCGATAGGACCAATAACATCATTAAGTAAGCTAGGCATAAAATAGAGGATACCATTAGTGTTCCAATAGTTGAGATACAAAGAGCCTATGCTCAACTATTGCTGAGCCAGTCATTTGGCCTTAGAGGTTTCCCTCGGAAGCTAGCCTATAGGAAAGGTGTCATGGATTACTACTTTAACATTTCTGATGATCACATATTTACCCTCTTGTCTTGTTGCCACAACAAGGACACGAGCTTGCTTGAGTTCTACCACCTGTGATTGGGTGAGGTCCTCATCTAGGTAGATCTTAGGAGAAAGAGAGAATAAATTTTTCTTTGCTCTAAGAGCCCGTAACCTATCAGAGAGAAAGAGGAACTAGATGAAGAGAGTACCATTAGGGCCTAACCAACATCTGTCAAGAGTAATGTCTGAAATGTCCAACTAATCCTTGAGGAAAGAGTATCTAGCAGTCGAGGGATCCTCAATGGAGGAGAGACCACAGACTCGTAAGTTTAGTTCACGAGTCTGCCTAACCCACTTATCATCCATCTTCCCTTGAACTAACTTCTCAATGCTTGAAAGGGGGGCCTTAGCCATAGAATTGCATAAAGAATCCCAAGACTTCACCTTTAATTCAGTCTTTGTTAACAATGAAGAAGCTTATTGATGATCTTCGATTATTTCTCCTTCATAATGTTGAGCTCCCTAAGCTGCATGGTAGTAGATTCTAGATTAGCTTTGAGGCCTACATTTTCAGCAACTAGAGATTGCACAATATCTTGTAGAGTGTGGTTATTAGATTCCAACAAAGCCAACTATTTTGCGATTTTAACATGGAGTGAGGTTGACTGAGCAATAACACTTTATAGGACAACATTAGCAGACTCCATTGTAGCCAAGTGATCAATGAGCTATTGGAGTGTAATTGGATCAGATAAGGGTGTCATAGCTTAAAAGAAGGTGCCCCTAGAAGCTCATAGCCTTACCACAGACTGGGCATTTTGTCAAACAATTTATAGATAGCTATGTGATGCACAATTTGTCAAACAGTTGGAACTTGTTTGAAGACATTGGCACAAAACCAATTCTTTAACGATTTCCCCATGGTAAAGTCTCTAGTAGAAGATGTAAGAGTGATTAAGGAGCAGAGTTAGAACAACAACAATTACTCTCGATCAAACCACAACCACAATAGAAATGGCTTAGAACTTGGCTTACGACAAAGGAGACCAATTGGAAAGAGGGCACGATAGAATGCTCACATGAGATCATAAATCAATTGAGAAGAGGATGGACCAATCACTCGTGGCACAAAACTTGGATGGACGACTTGCAGTGGATGGATGACCTATAGCGGATGAACACGACCTGCAAATTCAACATCAACATCACCATCAACATCAACATCATCATCAACATCAACATCAACATCAACATCAACATCAAAATCAACATCAATATCAACATCAACTTCAAAGCCCAACACAAGTACAAAGTAATCCTTCAGATAATGAGATATAATATTAGTCAAAACAACAATCAAATCGATTTCTTCCATCCAACTAATGAACCCATGTGATTAAAAATCACACCCAAAAGAAATGATAATCCATCCAATCACCCATAGCTTGAAGGTATACATCATGAAACTCATGCCACCAACATAACCAATCCTAAAATTGCAACCTCAAAATCCATGTAAAAATTAGTTGATCAAGACTAAACACATACAAAAACTCCCACTACATGGGTAATATCTATTTTGAAAGATCAAAGGTGTATTGTAATTACCAATCACAAAAAAAGGCAAGTATAACCATACATTACCAAGGACCATCCAAAAAGATATATAAATCTTGAAACAAAATTGCTACAATAACTCTCTATTACTCTTCCATGTTCTCCAAATCCAACGAAGGAAATAGATAAATAAACCACCATGTCATCACCAAAAAAAAAAAGAGTACAAATGTAATAGCCACCCCCTTTCTATCATATAGAGTATTGGATTTTATCATGTTAGTGGATAGTGATAATTACTTGCTTGTGATAATGATCTATTACATAATTCCAGTTGAAGGTTATAGATATTTTATGATGATGTCACTTTATGTACTTTTAGTTGAGTACAATTATATTCATGGTAATGAAATTTATATGTTTTCGATTAAAAGGTTAAAATCGGTATTAGGGGACCTAAAACCCCTTATAGATCTTACAAAAGATTTAACAAAAATGTCCCAAAATGGTTTAGAGTTGGACATAACCAACTTCTCCACAGCTAAATCCCAATAACCTAAAATTGACAACCACATTAACCAAGCCAAATAGGTTTTGAAGGGAACTTGAAATTGTTTACAGGAGATTGACAGATCAAAAGAATAAAATTTATATGGTAGGACATGATGTTATTTATATTCATAGTTACTAGTTGTATTTACTTCATACTTACATATGTATGGTGTGTGTCTATTTTATATTTTTATTTGATGTGCTTCACGTGGTTGAGGGAGAGAGTGATAGTCACTTGCAAATCTAGATCTACATGATGTACCACTTCCTCTTATTGTCTATTTAGTTAGACATGTATTGGTACATGCTTGTTGTTAATGTAGGTTTGTAGGTACTAAGCATTGACTTCCCTAAATTTTAAAGATAAGCATGCGGTATCATAATATCTTAATGGTAAGAGAGGGGAGATAATGTTCTGAGTCCAAAACTCAACCCAAGCCTATTATTGTCTTGAGTAGGACAAATTTTTGATTGACTGCCCATATGAATTTGTCAAGGTGAAGTGAATTCGTGAACTTATCTCTAGAGTATGTTATGTATTTTGCCAATTTTTCTTGATGGTTGTATTTGTTGTGTGTTTTTTTGTGGTATGTGATATTTGATTATCCAAGAAAATTAATTAAGATAAATTTAAAAAATTTATTATATTTATGAGAGTAAGGAAATATAAAAATAGAAGAGCATTTAATTAATTAAATATAATTATTTAAATTAGAGACTCAATTAAAAAAGTCTAAAGATAAGATAGAGTATTTAGATAATTTATTATTTAAAATGAAAAAAATTATAATACATAATTAATATAAATCTGCTATTAAATTAATTATATGCAATTTAATTTTCTAGTATGGAATGAATGCTGCTATGAAGTATCAGGGAGATGAGTTAGATAGCTATTGGCATGGTTGCTAATTGTCGAATCTTGGGACTTTTTGCCAGTCACTTGGTTTGGTGGGATGTCATTGATAAGGGCATTTTGTAGCTAATTTTTTTTTTCAATATGTTATTTTTTGTATTTGGTGACAATTGGAGGTTTTCTTTTTGGTTCTTTCCTTCATGAACCTTTGAACCGATTTTTGATTAAATATTAGTGGCTTGCCACTTTCGGCAACAAAAAAATTCTAATATGCATTTTAATTGCACTTTAATTAATAAATTAAAATAAGATTTTGGTTAAAAGTTTGAGTGGAGCATAAGCTATTTAATTTTAAAAAAAGGAAGAAAGAAAGAAAAAGAAATTATGTATTTCTTTTCTTTAAAGAAAAAAGTAAAATGAATTATTTTATTTTAAAACATATAAGAAAATAAAAAAAAATTAATCTATTATTTTAAGTTGAGTTGTTTACTCATTTAAAAAAAATGTTTATTAGTTTTTCTTCCCTTTATTAGAGGTTTTCTAATCATTTTGAGAGTTCATTAGGTTTTTTGAACATAAAGATATTTTAGAAGACAAGATATATATTATGCATTTGGATTTTGAACTATAATATTTTTTCAAATATTGGGAGTGAAGACTATAGTTGAGTCTTCTTAACAAATCAACTTGGTATTTGAAGGTAAGAGTTTTCAAATCTTATACAATTTCTATTGGAAAGTTTTTTTTCTTTGTGTTTGTTTAATTTTGAATTTATCTTTGGGTTTGAATGAAGTTTTTTGATTTTTTGTAAGTTGTAAAGATTAGTAGGGATTTATTTTAAGCTGTGTTAATTGCATAACTAATACTCTTATAATGTTTGTTTGAAAACCTTAGAAGAGAAGATTTAAAGGAAATCATAATGTTAGTATTTATAATTGTGGTTGTACCATTTTGTCCAAACTTATTTATAGTTTTTTATTAAGAAAATAGGTTTTGAAGGGGCCTTGAAACCCAAATACATAGTAGGAGCAAAATGTTACAACCTGCAAACCAACCCAAAAGATATACAATACACACATCATTGAAAAACAATATAGAGGCACAACATAACATAGACAGAGAAGGGGGTGCCACACGACACACAACCCCCACTGAGATGAACTAGTGATCAAGAAAAATAAAATCCTTAAAGAACTAGTGACCCTACATAAATAAAAATCAACAAAATTAGGAGTTCCCCTTATCCCCCAAGTTGAGGGGGAAAACTTCTTTGTACGCTTTCCTTTAACTATAATCCGTCCCTCTTCAATCCTAGCAGCCATGCATTGTTAGGCCAGTGAATCATTCAAACAGTCAAATCTAATAGAACCAAAACCATTAATGTCAGGGCTAGTTGTAACAAGACTATCAGCTCTAGTTCCACCCACTAAGAAACTAGTTTTGGCAGAGCTAGGATCAAATTTTTTTCCATCAGACTCCAAACTAGGCTCATCACCATGCTGGTCAGAGCCCTCAACATTATTTGAAATTTGTTTAGTAACAACAAGAATTAAAACACAGGGGACAACACCAACCACAGGATAGATCACATCAGCAACATATAGCTGACCAAAACTAGCGAGAACAGAAGCAGGGACATCAGCATCAAACTATTGTTGAATAACAACATAGTCATCGATGTAGGATTCTTGACCACCATATAATGTTGTGATAAAGCATCCTTCCACCAAGAGGAGGGTTTCTTAGATTTGGATTTTTCAGCCTCACACTTCGCCCCAACATGTTGAGTGTTAATGCATTTTTGACATCTAAACAAAAGACCCTCATAATCTAAAGATTGGATCCATGAACCAATGAAAATATATTAGTCTAATCTTTGTCGAAAAGCCTTTAGAAACATCGATATCAACAAGAATCCTTGCATAGGTAGAGTGCAATATGTTGGAGGATTTTGAATCTACCATCGAAAAATCACCTAATGCCTTACCAACTTCCTCAAGAACTTAATCATAACAAAGATTAAGAGGAAGGTTAGGAACCTAGATAGACATTTTATAGAAGGATTAAATAGCCAAATTGAAGTCCTTATGCCAATGTTTCATCATCAGTGGGAAACAATTTTTCCATGTGAAGAAATGATCACATAGAATGGTTCTTCTATCATCTGCATTATCAAATATGGCAATAAAGAATTCCCTTACTAGAGGAAAAATCTGTATAGAGTTTGTAAGATATGGGTCCCAAAATTTGGAAATCCAAGAGTGGAAATCCTTTAGCAAGGGCCAAAAGCCCCTAAATTGACAAATAATCACATTTGCCTCAAGGACTGTAGTTTGTTACTAAATATCCAAAACAATGTCTTCCTCCATATTGATTGAAATAGAGGTACAAGTAGGAAAGGGTTTAGAAACTGATGGCTTAGAACTAGCCCCCAAACCCCCACTAGCACAATGAGAAAGCCCTTTTGTGCCTCCCAATCCTCTCACTACAACCTCCTTCCAGGAAACAACCTCACTTGAGATCGCCTCATTTGTTGTAGAATGCAGAGTGCCATTCTTAATCCCTCATGATAGAGAAGAAGCTCACCCAAAAAAAACCCTTCCCAACATTTAGATGGGAAGGAGACGAAAGACTACCAACATAAAACAAAGCCAACACATCAGATGCAACAACAACAATATTAATCGCTTCAACCAATGGACCAAAGTTGTTGCATATCAGAGACTAGAGGAATCACACACATCAGAGGGAGTGTGTGTGCTCGAGCGAGAGAATTTCCTCTTGTCATTTCAAAAACCCTCTTTGGAAATGGAATCACAAATATATAGTTCTATTCTTGATCATAAACAAATTTATTTATAGTTACATGTCTAGTTGAGGGTTTGAAACATATAATTTTAGTATAACTTTAATCTAATATGTTTTACTAGAAGTATAAATTCACTTTTAAACACACATTTAGACTTTATAAACATATGCAAAAAATCAAATAGGGTTATTTTGTATGGATGTGGTCAAATATTGTCTGTCATAGTAAAACTAGGCCTATTTGAGCTTAATTTTTCAATTAGAGGCAGACAAACAATTGCCCATAACTTTTACAAAATATGTCATTAGAAAAATCACTTCAATAAGACTATAAATAAATCTATTATAAATATTTTTCTTGATTTTCAAGAAAATACAATGGTATGAACAAAACTTATGCTCATTTTTCTAAATTGGTAACCTATAATCCTAAATAGGGTTGCTAGAAAGATTTACTTTTTAAACCATTCAAAATACCTTTTCTTCATGATTGGTAATAATAATAAAATGTGTGAAAATTATATTATCTTTCTTACGATATAGATTGTAGGCCCTTATCATTCTGTATAAGATTATACCATTTAAATTAATGATTGATTAACATAGAGAAAATACAAAAAAACTCATCATCATAAAGATTGAAACTATTTTTCTTTATTATCGAATATTATAAAATTAAAAATTAATCAATTTTGAACTTATTAGATAATTAATATACCGATCTACTCAAATTTATATTTCTATACTAAATTGTAATTAACTAAGATTATAATAAATTTGGAATAAGAAAACATCTTGCAGTCTTTAAATTGAAATCTCAATAATGGTTAGACATAAGTATGATTGAGTTTTACTATAGGAAGTAAGACTAGCACTTGCACCCGAAGGAGCAAGAGGTACACTGATAGTGACAAAAAGTGTGAGCCTATATAAGATAGTTAACATATATATTATTTTGAAGTACTTGTTTGATTTTTCTTACATGGTTTCTTTAGTGATATAGAAGCTTGTGTTGTGTCAATGAATGCATAGTTTGGTTTGGATGATTCATGGGACTTGGAATTTCATCCTTACCTTTCTCTTATTTCTTTTACATTATCATTAATAATTAATTAAAAAATTATATAATTGATAATATGATTAAAACATCAAATTTCTTAATATTTAATTTGGTACATGTATGGTAATTTAGCTATGTATATGTAATATTATCTACATAAATAAATAGATATAATCATACTAAGCTATTAAGGTTAAGGAATTCTTATGAAAGAACAAACTTTATTTATTATCAATGAAAAGATTCTAATATTTTTATAGTTACATTAATCCATGTCAACTCAAATTTATTGGCTCTTCTTTCATGACTTATGGTTAGGAAGAACAGATCTCTCAAAAGAATGAAGAAAAACACTTAGCACTTACTGCATCTAGTTGATGCTCACAAAGGTGAAGAATGAGGTCTTTCCAAAAGATTACCTATCCCAACACAACAATACAACATTAAACATTTACAATTATCATGTCAAAATCCTTAACGATAACCAAAATTTATACTTAACTATCACATTTCTTCTCCAAATAAAATAATTCCTCAAGTAAATAATCCAATCCAAAATAAAAGGAATGAATAACTACCTTAACCCTATTCTAGTCTAAATTACCTTGTATTACATAGTGAAAATCTAATTTCTAATCTTGTTAAATAGGAAAAAAATTTAATGTTTTAATGAAGTCATTGAAACTATTATTCTATGTTTTATAAAAACTTATAAAATAAAATAAATTTTTCCTTTAGACTAATTTTTTATATAATCTAATTGAAAATTTTTTTTGAGTTGCATATATGAGAGGACATTGCATTCCTTTTTGTCTCTAGTTTTAGCGTGCTCTTGATAGTTTCTAATCTTTGTAGAATTTTATACTAGATGAATAAAGATGAACTTTTCATAGATTGTGAGGAAGGCATATAAATTTATTTATTTCTCAAAGATCTGTGAGAAAGATACAAAATGAGTTTTGTGAAATCTACCCCAAAAAATACTTGTCAATATCAAGATCAACACAATTGTCCGAAGATTGATATCTTGACTTTTAGTGATGAGGTGTATAGTATGCTAGCCTTTGGGATAGACCACATTTTCATAGTAGGAGATAAATTTCACAAGTCAAATTGTGATATTGTTATCACGGTTAAACTATGCACTTCTTGAGTCAAACATATTGATCTATAAATAACTAATTATCCAAGGAATCAATAGTATTAACAATTTAATTATTGTTCTCTTATCAATCCCTTCAATAAGCTAATTGTCACTAATTAATTAGTGATAGTATATGCTTTCTAGTGTGACAAGTAAGTTAACCTCTTAGAATTCTAGTAGTGGAAATAGTGTTAGTATTTTTTATTCTTGTTTGACATTGAGACTTTGTTAGGTTAGCATCATGTGTTTGGAGGCTATATAGATTATCTTGATAAGTAGGAATCTAAGTTTTTTATCAATAGATTTTCTATTTACTTTGATTTATTTTAAATGATTCAAGTTCACATGTTTTTTATTTTTTTTTGAGATTATTTTAAAACAAGTTGTGCTACATGAGTTTTCTAAGGGTTTAACATTTCAAGTGCTAAAATCTATATAGATAATGATGCTCTCAAGTAAATAAATATAAAAGATATAATAAATGATTGAAAAAAATTGAATGACTTCATAAAATTAACAATAAATAAGAAAAAGCTTAATTTGGTAGTAAAACTTCTGACCCCCCACTTTTGACACTCGCTTAAAAATCTTGTCAAAGCTCCCTCCAATAGAACCTCAACCTAACATCTAATAAATATAAGACATGTTTTCTGAATAATTAGGCACTAACCTATGTTCTCAATAAAACTTCCCACATTCTAGTACACAAAATAGAAAATGCAAATTGATAAATACTTGTATATAAAAAAAAAAAATTATTGGGGAAAAGGAAAAAATAACTGCGTATATATTTCTCACAAAAATATTGTAAATTGTTTCAATTTTGTGATAAATATAATAGGCCCTACTCATTGGCAAAGATTTAAAGATTAATATTATAAGATAATATATTTAATATGCATATTCATAAATAAATATTAAAACGGTTATTGTATTGTTGTTGAGTTACAATTTATTATAAATAAAAAATAATTATCTTTAAAAATGAACAATATAGTGAATAAAAAAGTAATTTGGATTAAAAAGTCAAGATGGTAATTAAATATAAATAGTTTTTAAGAAATGATAAAAAGGATTTGTTTTAACCCAACTTTCTAAGTGACTTGTAGACTCTTAATTCATGGATAGATGTAGTAATGAATTCTAAATGTTTTACTTCAAATTTAGTTATTACACTCTAGGTTTAGTCTTGGGTTTTAATGTCACACAAGTATGGCTTGAGAAATGGAACATCTACAGTCTAGGTCACGAGATTGATAGAAGAGAAGACATTTAGGGTTTTGATTGTTGAGTCTACATGAATTTTTTTCTTACATAGAACAAATATTTTTATAATAGCATATTTATGATATGTTCCATCTCCTATTGAACTCACTTTGTTAATGTATTCAACTTAAGAGTTGAAGTTATAAATTTTTCTCTTTAAATCTATTAATTGTTTTGCTTATGTTTGTTGTACCAAAAATAGAAAGGGTACCCAACAACATATCTAGGTTTAATTTTTTTTTAGTTTTTTAGTTTGAAATGATTGATTAGTATTTTCCAACGTGAATGTGAAATATTTGCTTATTATAACATAGTCAAATTATTGATTTATAAAATGTTGATAAAATAAATGCATGAAATCATTCTTGTATAATTAATACCACATGAAACTATGCGAAGAATTATTATTTATATTGAACATCTTTACTTTTAAAAATAATCACACATTCACTATTGAATCAAAGTTTTGAAAAATTGAATGTGCAAGTGACCACTTTTATGTCGGTGTTACATAAAATTGATGAATAAGTTGACATTGGACACTTAATATAGTTTTTGATGTCTACATTTCAATTATAAATTAAGCCCTAGTCAATTGAGAGTCGAGGTAACCCTTTTAATGTGTTCAAACTTGCTCAAATGATAAATGTGTATCATCCCCAATTCTAGAGATTTGACCTCATACTTCCCATAGGTGCATCATTAATTTACTGATAATTGGTCTCTTGATTCAAACCAATGATGACCAATCCTGCACCTCCATTAATGAGACATGAAAGAAAATAACTGTGTGTGTGTGTGTGTGTGTGTGTGTGTGTGTGTGTGTGTGTGTGTATATATATATATATATATATATATATATATATATATATATATATATATATATATAAGATATTTAAAATAATAAATCTATAAAGTTCCTAAATTTATATAAGAAATAAAAAACTAAAACACAACATTGAATAAAAAAATTTTAATTACATTTAAAAAAACTTACCACCATATTTTGTTCATAATTGCGACTACACAGACAAAAAAATAACATTGAGCACCTAGAGACACATTTGATTGAGTTTTATTTGTGCTTTCATGAGAAAAATTGAGAGAACAATGGTTACAATTCCATTCCACAATCCTCTCTACATTCATACTTTTCCCCACAATAGAACCAAAGAAAACAAAGGGAGGATCCAAAGCTCAATCTTCCTTCTCCAACAGAGGATCCAAGCACCACCAATGCCATAGAAATCAAGTGGAAGCACCACAATCCTTTGGTTGAGCATCCCATGAGGGATTATGAATGCCAGTGAGAAGAAAATAACTGCAAGAAGAACAAATTCTTACAAAAGTTAGGCATCCCTTTGCAGCTCCAATTGTTGTAGAAATCAACTGCCCAACAATGCAAGTCCATGTCCTCGAAGCCTCCAAAATCCCAAATCCCTAGATTCTAGTTCCTACCTTGTTGGAAAAACCCTAGTCAACTGACCCTATGCTGACGTGGATTTAAACTGCCCATATAGTGACTAAGATTGCATAATGATCCTCATTTTTTGCTTGGGAGACCATGATAAATCTGGTTTCATAAAGTTTGATTAATCTTTCTTGAATACTACCAAATAACTTGGCAAACCACCATATCACTTACCATTTGGATTCTCGGTTTTGGACAGTTTTAGGCTCAGATGCCCACCTATAATAGCCTATTGACTAAAAATTGACCAAGTAAGAAGAAAAAATTGTTATCCACTTTTGGGGGAAAAGGAGAAATTATTATTATGATCAATTATTTTTGGAAAATGATTAATCTTATTAATCACTTATAAATTTATTATAGTTATGTACCTATTTTAATCAAACTAGACTTCAAAACTTAATTTGATTTTGATGTAAAATTAATACTTACATTTTTATTGTAATTTATTGTGTCTGTGTTGCATTTTTATGATGGTTATTTGATGTTCAACTAACATTTACAATCTAGGATCTAAAGGCTTTGGGATTTATTTTATATGAGAAAAGTTATTACTATTTTTATGCCATGATTAATCCATGTATTATATTGGGATGTCACAATGAGTAATGCTACTTGTTATGATCATTATACCTTTTAATTAAAAGGTGTTTAATTAAAAGGGGTGATTTCTATTATTTTATTAAGTTTAATTTACCTAGTCGCCATGTGTTATCATTTATGTTGTTATCTATATTCTAGATGATTGTATTTATGGATTATGTTATTTCACGTTGTTCTATGATTTGGATAGTTATATTTATGAGTGATGTACTCTATGATGGAGATGGATAGTATTGATGTTGGTTTATCATTTTGGTTATGTTATGAGATTCCATGGATTGTTATTGTGATCGTGAGATATCTATTATGGGATGAATGAAATTTGGATATGTTATATCGAGATGGACTATAAATTTTTGTATAAGCATGGTGCTCTTTCTTGTTGGTGTAATTAAATATTCACTAATTACACTTACTTAAACTTAGGATAATGCATTCCATAGTAGTTTTTCATTAAGACACCTAGGAATTTACACCTCAATTAAGCACATGGTGTAGGAGAATTCAACTCTAGGTGATGAGCCAAGCAAAAATTATAAAAACAACAAAGATTTCTTCATAATTCATGCGAGTTTTTAGGGAAGAGAAATTTCCCCATACCTTATATCTCATACCTTATATGAGTTATGAGAAACTTAATATTTTTTTATGGCCCGCGGGTTTGGGCCATTTCCAGTACCGAATGTGGTGGAACAATAGCCCTAGAAATGAGTGTGTGTTTTTCTCTTTTTTTTTTTTTTGTAATTTCTTAGCATTTAGAGAAATTTTTGACAATGACACTGCATAGAATAGGTGATATTTAATTATTTTTGTTTTTTTTCTTACATTTTGTGAGGCCTCACTCCGATCCATCATAGCACATCTAATACATTTTTATTTTGACACATTATGACTTGATATGTGAAGACATTACCTGATGGACCAGATATTATTATATTATTTTATGTCATGTGATGCTTTACTTTAAAATGCTTAATCATGTTATTTGATGTTTTTTAAAGTATGCAAAATGATGGTGTATTATAATAAATGAATTCAATATTAGGAATATGATTAATACTCTAATTATGTAATTTTTAACGAGTAATTATGTGTGTAGAGATGAGATAAAGGTTATTTAAATGAAAGTTTGATGTTTTGATTAATGTAATTATCCAAATGACTTTTAAAGAATGTCATAAGAAAAGAATTGATCTTTTTTTCAACATACATGGGCTAGCCACTTCATATATATTTTATTGAAAATTTTTATTCAAGGACTCCATCGAGAAAGAATCAAGGAAGAAAACTCGATATCATTATCATTACAAATATAAGGTTAACAATGATTTTTTTTTTTACATCAAGATCATTATCCCGAGGAGAAGCTTCCATAACATCAAACTTAAGAACACCAAAAATCTAAATCCAGTTTGGCTCCATATCAAGGTATCAACAACACAATATGCAAATTTATATCAAGATAACCATGGAGAATTGAAACTAACAGAGTAACAATCAAATTCAAACACATAGACACATTCAACAATCTAATTCAAGGCTTTTACAACAAGTTCTATATTGAACTGAGACTAGGGAGAAGATGGATTTTCCATGGTAGGAGATGTCAATAACAACACCAAAAAAATGCCTCTTCTAAGGCTAATAATCACAAAGAACATCTGTTCTTTCACTCCTTATCTCTCCATACACAAAATGGTTTGTATTGACAAGGCATCAAAGCTCCCTGGTCTGCCTCCACCTAGAGAAGTGGATTTTCACATAGATCTTGTGCTAGGAGACAAGCCAGTATTGAGAGCAACTTATAGGATGACTGCTCATGAGCTTGGTGAGATAAAGAATCAGTTGGAGGAATTCTTAGAGAAAGGTAATAGTTGTCCTAGTCACTAGTGTGTCACCTTGGAGTGCACTAGTGATCTTCATGAAGAAGAAGGATGAATCACTTAGGTTGTGCATTGATTATCAATAGTTAAACAAAGTAACCATCAAGAATCGATACCCACTTCCTAGGATTGATGATCTCTTTGATTAGTTATAGAGTGCCCAAGTATTCTTGAAGATAGATTTGAAGTTGGGTTATCATTAGTTGAGGATTGCGGAGAGTGATATCCATAAGATTGGTTCAAGGTATGGTCACTATGAGTTCACCATGGTACCATTTGGCCTTATGAATTCTATAGTTGTATTCATGAGCCTCATGAATGGAGTATTCCATACCTTTTTGGATAAGTTTGTGGTTGTATTCCTTGATGATATCCTTATATACTCTCATTATGAGAAGGAACATTAAGAGAACCTAAGATAAGTGTTGCAAAAGTTGAGAGAAAACCAATTGTACGGACACTTGTCGAAGTGTGCATTCTATAGACCCAAGGGTCATGCTATATCAGAAAATATAGTCTTAGTAGATCCATCAGAGATTAGAGCCATCATGGATTGGCCAACACCCACCAATGTCACTAAAGTAAGGAGTTCTATGGGACTAGTAGGATATTACCGACACTTTATTGCAGGATTCTCTAGATTGGCGCACCGGATCAAATCTCTTTAGAGAAAGGGGAAGAAGTATGAGTAGAAAAAGAAATGTGAGAACTTTCCAATAGCTCAAGAGAGCCCTCACAAGTGCACCAATCCTTGCAATACCAGATCCTTTTGTAGATTTTGTGGTGTGCACATGTGCATCTTTGGATGGTATAGGGGTAGTCCTTATGTAGGATGGATTACCTATTTCCTACAAGTCTAGCAAGTTGAAGAATCATGAACTCAATTACCCTGCTCATGGCCTAGAGCTTGCAATAGTTGTTCATGCTTTAGTGAGGTGGTGACATTTCCTTCTAGGTCACATATTCGAGCTTCATTCTAACCACTAGAGCTTGCAGTACATATTTACATTGCCAAACCTAAGTGCTAGGAAAAGAAGGTGGATGGAGTTCCTTTGTGAGTATGAATTTGATGTTCATTACATTAAGGGAAAGGAGAATGTGGTTATGGATGCGTTAAGTAGAAGATACCACGAGCTTTCATTTGTGACTACTTGCACTAATTTGAGAGAGTAGATCCTACATCATTTGCCAAAAGATGAGCTTTATGTAGAAGTTGGTCAGTTGGTACATTCTCAAAGACCCTTAGAAGGGAAGCATTTAGAGTATTAATTAAAGTCTGATGGACTTTTGCATCATAGAGGATGTATTTATCTACCTTCTATTGGGGGTTTGAGTGAGCTTATTGTACTTGAGGCTCACAGAGAACCTTATGCAGTGCACCCCAATGTTAAGAAGCTACATGTAGATCTAAGGTAGTTATATCAATGGCCAAGCATGAGAGTGCAGATTGCTAGCATTGTTATGAGATGCCTCGAGTGTTAGAGTGTGAAGGCATAACACTATCATCTCGATGGGATTCTTCAACCTCATGAGATTTCAAAGTGGAAGTGGGATGGTATATCTATGGATTTTATTGTTGGTCTTCCCACGACTTCTCACCACCATGATGCCATTTTGGTGATAGTTGACACATTGACCAAGGTTTCCCATTTCTCACCCTTGCATACTACATACACAACATGAGACATAGCTCAAGTGTTCTTGGGGGACATTGCTAGTCTTCATGGCATTTCTTGTAAGATCATCTTAGATAGAGACTCATTATTTATCCTTTTGGAGAGAGTTTTAGGAAGCATTGGGCACTAGGCTCAATTTTAGTACAACATACCACCCTTAGATTAATAGTCAGATTGAGAGAGTGAATTAGCTATTATAGAACATGTTGCATATGTACGTGATGAACCATTAGGTCAAATGGGATGAATATTTGCATCTTGTCAAGTTTTCCTATAAAAATGGCTACAATTCCTCTATAGGTATGCCACTTTATGAGACCTTGTATGGAAGACCTTGTAGAACACCCTTGATTTGGGATAGGATCAAGGATAGAGTATCTATTGGTCCTCCGATAGTCAAAGAGATAGAGCAGCAAGTGGCCCTGATTAGACAATGCCTTAGAGAGGCATATGATAGGTAGAAGAAGTCTACTAATGCAAAGAGGATTGATTGGGAGTATAAGGTTGGAGATAGAGTCTTCTTGAGAGTGCAACCACACAAGAGTCCAATTCAATTCAAGAAGGGCTCTAAGTTAGCACCCCAATTCAGTGGACCATTTGGGATCCTAGAGAGGATAGGACCAGTTGCATATCGTCCAGCCTTTCCACCTAGCCTATCACACATCCACAATGTGTTTCATCTATCTGTACTTAGAGGAAATATATGATGAGTCTCACATTATATATTGGGATGCCTTTTAGGTGGAGTCAGATGGGTAGTTAGTGTTGGAGCCTACACATATTATTTCTTGATAGATCCTAACTCTTCAAGGTGAGAACTAGACCAGGTTAGGGTCTAGTAGGATTGTTATGATAAGGTCACGACTTCAAGGGAGGATGCAAAATAGATGAGATCTGAGTATCCATACCTTTTTGATGAACTATAGGAGGAAGTTCATGCCTAGTGGGGGAGGATGTGAGGCTTCACCCCAATCCATCATAGCACATCTGATACGTTTTTATTTTGACACATTATGACTTGATATGTTGATACATTACCTGATGGAATGGACATTATTATATTATTTTATTTCGTATGATGCTTTACTCTAAAATGTCAAATCATGTTGTTTGGTGTTTTATAAAGCATGCATAATGATGGTGTATTATAGTAAATGAATTCGGATTAGGAATATGATTAGTACTCTAATTATGCAATTTTTAACGAGTAAATATGTGTGTAGAGATGAGATAAAGGTCATTTAAATGAAAGTTTGATGTTTTGATTAATATAATTATCCAAATGAGTTTTAAATATATACATGTGATTTTTCTCAAGCTACTAATGTGTGAATTGAGGGTGTAGGATTATTGACCATGGAATCTAATAGAGAATCAAAATTGAACCTATGTATAATCTGTGAAATCTAGAATTGAGTATAATAAAGAGATTCAAACCACATTTTTTCATATTTATTTGTATTGTAATTTGAATGTGTGTACCAACCTGTAATTATAAGGTGTTCAATGTTATGTAACAATGAATCTTATAGTATCATTTGACACCTATAATTCGTATATGTGTATCAACATGATAATTAGGGTTAGCAAAGTAACCTAATAATTTGAGGTTGATTAAGTCAGTAACCTAAGATTAATTAGTTGGTAACCTAGATTAATTACCCTAATAAGGATTTAGTGTTAAGTTGCATTCCTAGGGTTTTTTTTGAAAGTTCAAAAATTTTAAACCAAATTAATAGGTCCTAAAATTTTCCTAGAGGCCAAAATTAATGCAAACCAAGTGCCTACAGGGTATGTGTACAGGTTGGAAACATTTTCCACCCTTCTAGATCCCTCTGTTGACTTTTATGACCTCCTAAATATCTCATTTTCCCTTTAGTGTGAAAATTAAATTTCTCCATGAGTTTGACAAGTTTACACTCTACCAAAAAAGGTTGTGTTGAGCTATTTTTATGCACGATGCTAAACGAGAGAAATTCTTATGAACTCCTTTCTTGAAAAGTCGATCCTATGAATTAACTCCAAAGTTCTAGGTGATCTTGTGACCTACTAGAATCCATTCAGTTGAAGATAAATGTGATTTATCATGAGGATGCCTTTGCTGGTTCATTTGATTTTGAATGAGATGTAGAATTTGCACACAACTCCAAAATAAAACATGTAAAAAAGAACTATGTTTTTGTATTTTTATATTTTTCAATGAATGCAATCTAACAATGCAACCAATATGAATTCCTAATCTAACAAGGGGTTAGTGAAGAAAATAATAAGAAATTTTAAAACAAATAACGTGAAATCAAAATCCTAATGGACATAAGCTATGAAAATAACATGTTTGCGAGTTAAACTTTCAAATAAATCGGTGGGTAACCAATGAAAACAAGAACAACGCTTCCTAGATTCCATTGATGCAATCGTCGATGGGAAACTTTAATAATCATACGATGTGTCACCCTTCATCAAATTGCAAGGCCATAGAAAGCGCATTCATGCGAGACAATGAGTTATGCAGACACAAATCGATGGTTTCTTCTCGCACTAGATATGCTAGTGAAATTAATTAAAATTGTAGCAAACACTAGAAATAAAAGAGATCACACAACTAGAAATAAAGCAATAAAATTTTGGCTCAATCACAATTCCATGAACATAAATCCACAAAACAATGACAGATTTAGGTAAGAATCACTACACTCCAAATGTGAGCACCAAAAGCATAATTTTATTGCAAAATAATGGTGGCTCCAATTGCATATTACAATAGAGTATTTATAAGAAATCATCTCCTCAATTTGTGTTGAGAGTAAAAGATATCTTCATGCAATAATATGCTTTTAATTTAATAAAACAAACTAATTATATACAAACTAACAATCTAACTGATGCTTAGTAGGACTCCATCCATTTTTATTCATTAATTGGATGCATGAGCCTTTATATGTCTTAGGAAAAAGAATTTATGAGTAAAGAAAAAATAAGAAAGCCTCTAGTCAAAGTAGAAGTGTTTGGAAGTGCCAAAAATAGAAGTTAATCCTTCACTGGGAATCTTTCAGAGTTAAACTGCTATTAGAATGCATTTCTAATGCATGGAAAGCTCTATTTTTGGAATTCACAGTTAACTGTTGGTGCACCTATGAAAAAGTGCACTAGCTCATCTGCAAACTTGTGAACCTATGGATCTATGGACCTGCGGACCTAAGCACCTCAAAGGTCCAAAATTGCAAAATTTCATTGAGTCTCAAAATTGAAATTCTAGCTTCTAGGTTTTGTTCTCCTTCAACCCAAAGCTATGTTTGGATGTTTTCCTTTGAATTTCTCAATATTCTTAGTAATTTTGGCCACATCCAAAAGATCTAGAGAATTATACTTATCTTTGACCTTCTATCTATAGTTGTCTACTTCAATTTGGGTCTTAGCAAAATCTCCAAGTTTTGTATCAAACTCTAGCAAGGCTTCCTCTATTTTGAATACCTGCTTTATGTCATCCTCATTAGAAGCTTCCTCAAAATTTTTTTGGAACCTCTCTACTACTACCTCTATGGGTATTAGTTTCTCCCATTCATCATCTTCAAAAATATCAAGACATGCATCACTATAATTCTTCTTTGCTTACAAAATTTGCTCTCAAGCTTGGTCCTTGAGCCGGTGGATCTCTGCATGTAATTTTTCCATTACCTTATTAATATCCAATATCTTCTCAATCCAATCATCAATCAAATCTAACTCTTCTACTGTATACATATCTACCAAAATCCTATATCTCTACCCTTTTATGGCTTGTGAAACTAGTAAATCCTTACTCATGCCCATACTTCATCCATTATATTGAAATCCTGCTTCAAAATTGCTATCATTTTGTCTACATTCTCCTGCGTAGTATGCAATAACTTCAAATTCCCTTGGATGATTAAAACACTTTTTTTTCTCAAAACTGTCTTGCCATTGCTGACAGGCTTTCAATGATGGATTTAGATGCACACCTCCCCCTTCTCTAAGTACAACATTTAGAGTCTCTTTGGGGTGATTAGGATCTAGAGGACCAACAATTTTGGCTAAATATCCTTGTAGGATTTCATTTTGTCTATGAAGTATCCTGAGTTTGGCCCCTTCTTCCTCTAAGCTTCTAAAAACTTCTTTTATTCCCATTGTCACCATTAATCTGGCAATATCCAATGTGGGCTTCCTGAGCATGACCTCTTTGATTTGATAATCCGATGGGCTTAAGTCTTCTACATCTACATCCTGAGGAGGGACAACCACTTGTGCAAATAAATCTTGATCCCGAGTACTATTGATGAATGCCAATGGTCTTGCCCCTTTTGATGGGGACTCAGGTTTGCTCATAAATTTAGCCAACTTGATCATATCCTCTTCACCTCTATGGAATTGTGGCTTCTTGTTTCTCATCATTTCCTTCCTCAGCCACCTTGGAACTCGTTCAACTAAAGGTCCATCTCTCAAAGATGAAGGAGTATGCTCAGCCACTACTTTCCCCTTATCACTCCTCTCAGGAGTTCTTTCTCATTGAGATGGCTCCCCCTTAGTGGTCTCAATTTCTATGGACCCTTAGAATAATTGACCATTCATCCCTCTTTAGAAACTTCATGGGTTGGCATTTGTTGTAGTTATTTGTCTTGTAAAGGCTCCCTTTGAACCTGTTCTTCTTTTGAACTTGTAGGTGGAGGAGTAATAGAACCTTTATCCACCACTACAACTTGTACTAGGGATGAAGGAGTAAGATCAAAACCCTGTGATTCTAGATGCATCTTCATCTAGTCCTCTTGTTGGGGCTCACTTGTTAGGGTATCCCCGATCTTATCCCCAATCAACTTCATCCCTATGGGCATAAAATCAAAATCTAACATCTTGAATATGTCATCACTCTCTTCATTCTGCTCATCCACCCATTGTTGTACTTCATCCTTTGAAGTACTTATTTCCAAAGGTTCTTTTGGGATAGATGGCGGTGTCACCGTGGAACTTCTCCTCTTTTCTTGTTCCATGGTTCTAGCTAGCCGTGTTCTTCTTGGTAAAGGGACATCTTCCTCCTCCTCATCATATTCTTCTTCTTCTCCTTTAGGAATAGGTTCTAGGATAGATGGGAAAGGAACCATCCTTCTAATCACCCTTTGCCTCTTCTTCATGGGGATCTTGATCTTTTTCTATTTCTTAGAGGTGGAAGGGGATGCTAGTTTTTCCTATGAAGGAGGAGATATTTGTTGGGTTTCACCCTTTGTTACTACTTGGCTAGGTACAATTGATGGAAATATGGCTGGTCTTGAGAAGCTCCAGTATCTTTTGGCCCTTGCACATTTACTTCCTGTTGCTGAGGAGGTGCCTAGACTTCACCTCTTCAATTTTGATTCTTTGAGGAGAACTCCTCTCTCTCTTGCCCTTTCCTTTCTTCTCCAGAGGGTCATAGTATCCAACTAGCCAATCAAGTTGGTATATTGTTTCTAGCCTTATTGGTGACTAGGCTACAAAGGTAGGGATGGTGATCTTCTTCCCTCTTCCTTTGACTGGGTGAGCTTGTGCATGAAAAATTATAGTATCAGGTATTGGATCAAGTTGAAATGGTTTCTTGATCCAATCCTATGTTATCTTGATGACATGCCTTGCTCGATGATTAATGTCATCATTCTCCTCTCTGTCAACCTTAGCATTCATTATGGGCTTTTCCTCAATTTTATCCATGTTGAATAGAGGGTCGAGCAGCTCCCCAAAATATTGCTGGAATATCTCGTTAAGAATGCTTATATTTAGAGCCTTCTTAGCCAAATACAAAGCCATCCTACAATAGTCCCTAATAAAAACATTGTAGTCATTTTTCGCATTCATCAAATGATCTTCGATAACTTCTTTGTGCTAAAATTCCTACCCGCCAAACTCTGGACTTTCCCAATATTGTCAAAACATAGCTTGGGAGAATTGTACTCCTCAAGGGGATATTGATCCCAATCCCATTCAAAAGATGGAATATCCTATTTTTGGTTAACTTGATATGATCCTATGACTAGGGGCCATGTCCAACATGGTCTTTATTGTCTCTTGACCTTGTCATATGCAGATTCAATCTATCATGCAATCTCCAACATAACAAGTCTATCACTAGGATATCTAGGGAGCTTATTTGGATTGAAAATGACACCAACTACCCTTAGATATGTGAATGTTTTAAACTAAATAAAATAGGCCCCAAGTGCTTTTATCTACGACACTACATCATCAGATAATCTTTTGCCATAATCACCCTCAATGAATTAGATGACAACAAATATGAATGCATCATTCACAATTCTACATGCCTTGCTCTATCTTGAGAGCTTCTTCCTTACCAACTGGGGATAGAAAAAATATGGCCAAACATTTGGATCCTGCATGCTACCCTTCCTGTACAGCCTAAGATAGTTTGTTGCCCTTGCAACTAGAATATACACCAAATATGAAGTCATATAGAACTTTCTCTTGTCCTTAACTGCCTCCAATTTTTCACATAAGTTTTTTCTCAATGTGGTAGCCTAGTCAAGTGGAATCCTTGCCATTTTGATAGTCTCAATAAAATTTATCATGAAAACATTCAAGTGTCCAGCCACTAGCAGGCACATTACTCTACTCAAAAGAATGATAGAGTATCCAATATCTTCTTTCATGTACCCCCTTGTCATATCCACCTTTCTTTTTGCCTTTCCTAGAGGAGTCTTCTCAATAAGATAAGAGGACTGGATGATCTCAGTAGCCTCATTTAGGTGTTCTTTATACCATCTCTGTGCTGCCTCATAGGTAAGTCTGATGAATTGATCTACCCTAGGGAGATGAAATACCCTCTCAATGTTGTGCAAGTGTCATTATGAGTTCTGAGGATTGCACTAATGTCAAGTGTGAAGCTACATTTACCAACTCTGATCAGACCAATGTAGATACCATAGATGATCTCTCCTTGGGCTTGTTGCAAATCCTTAAGAACTCTCCTAGATCAGTGTGTAAAAAGTCTGTATCATTAATCTCAACATAGTCATCTTGGAATCTTGATTTTGATGGTACACCTTGGAACTTGAACACTATGAGCTTTGGTGCCATTTTCTTGCCGGATGAAGATGCCATTATATCTACATGACAAGATGAAGATGCCCATTAATTCAAAATCAAGAATGAGAAGATTATGATAATGTTTAGTCTGATCTTGAACAAAAACCCAAAAGTTAAATGCATGAAGGAAAAACCCCATATCCCTCTTCTCTTAAAAAATATTTTAAACTATAAGGTGTGCACCTGCACATGAGATTAGGTGCACAAGTGCACACCCTTTTGTTTTTTCCTGTTGTGTTTTAGCATGTGTCCTTTTTTTTTTGGGGGGGGGGGGGGGGGGTGCACAAGTCCACACCAAATCAGCTGCACAATTGCACACCCTTTAAAGGTTTTTATTTTTTATTTTTTGTGTATGTGGGTGGGTGCGCACCAGCACACCAAACTAGGTGCACATGTGTGCACCCATTTTTGCAGTTTAGGTGTTGCTTTAAGTTTTTTCAAAATCTAAGCAAAGATTTAGTGAAATTTTGTGTGTACTAGTGCACCAAGATAGGTGCGCAAGTGCGCACCAAATTTTGTCTTTGTTGTGTTTGACACAGAGGGAGGGATTGTGAATGATGCACACTATATCAGGTGTGGAGGTGTAGTTGGATCACAACTTGGAGTGAAGCTTGGTTTGTGAAACTAGTGAAACAAAAAGTAAGTTTGAGAAAAATGCAAGGTAGGGGGGTATGAAGACCCCCCCTTTACATATATAGCCTCTTGGGACTTGGCGTGATTGTGCAAGTGCACAGTTGCGCAATTGTGTAGTTACGCCCTTGTTCAGCTACACATATTTAATGCAAAACCACTCTTTGAGTGTACTAGTGTACCTCAACTAGGTGCACCTATTATGCCATAAATTCAAATTTTAATTTCTTCTTCCTAACTTTATGACCTCTAAGCTTCCTTGACAAGATCTCGTTGCGACTGGGGGGGGGGGGGGGGGGGAAGTCCTCAAAATTGGCTAGAATCTTGGACTAAAAGCCTAAAACAAAGTAAGGGGTCCTCATTTCTGATAGGGAATGGGGCATGCATTATGGAACCACAATAGGTTTTCTTAATGGTAGGATCAAGTTGGAAGACCCTGGAAGGCCTTAGTCAAGTCTGGAGTTATTTTTATTTTAGGTGGGTGAGTTTAGAAGCCTATATAGTTGCCATTTTGATGGTGAAGAACTGTTCACCCATTCTCTGCATTTAGAGAGAGTCAAGCCAGGATTGGAGGAAGAAGGATTAGCTCTTCTCAAAATCTCCATTTTCTATAACCATTTGTGAAGGTAGGATCCTTCATGGCCTTGTTCTTCATGCCATGTTTTTATTTGCTTCAGTAGACCTATTGCATGTGTCTGTATTTCATATGTGTGATGAAAAATGTGAGGGACTGGTTATTGTGGGTTTCTTGTTTGTTTTCTTTTTATATTATATATTTTTTTTGTAGGAAAAAATGTAAGGGATGTGTTTGCATTACTCACCCTTAGATAGGGCAGTAGTGGCCATGTATGGGAGGAGGGCCTTAGTTGGACTCTAGGTCAATGCAGAGTCTTTCCTCATGATAAGGAGAGGGAGAAAGTAGGGTGTTATGAGCCCCTAGTTGTTAATATAAACCATTTTTTGTTTAGGGAGATAAGGAGTGAAAGAACATAAGTTTTTTGTGATTATTAGCATCAAAAGAGGCATATTTTTGGGTGTTGTGATTGACATCTGCTAACCTAGAAAAATCCACCTTCTCCCTAGCCTTGGTTTGATATAGAACCTATTGTAAAAGCATTCAATGGGATTAGATTATTGAATGGATCTATGTGTTTGAATCTAATTGTCACTTGGTTAGTTTCAATTTTCTGTGGTTATCTTGATGTAAATTTGTAGATTGTGTAGTTGATACCTTGATATGGAGCCAAATTGGAACCAAAGTTTTGTTGTTCTCAAGTCAGATGTTATGGAGACTTCTCAGGTTAATGCTTTTGATGTAAAAAATTCATAGTTAACCTTATATTTGTAATGACAATGATATCGGGTTTTCTTCCCTGATTCTTTCCCGATAGAGTCCTTGAATCAAGTTTTTCAATAAAAAATATATGAAGTGGCTAGCCCACCTATGTTGAAAAAAGGACCAATTCCTTTCCTATGACATTCTTTAAAATTCATTTTATATGAATATGATCAATTGTGATTAGATACAATGACATTACATGAAGTTATGCAATTGGATTATGATTGGGTGTTAGAGGAAAATCAATTTAAATGAATGTTACTTGTTTTTGTATTGTTAGTATCTATTGAAAAAAAAATACTTCCATTTGAATGCATCATTTAACATAAAAAAACTATGCCTTTAATTTATCCAATTTTTTTTTTTTAATCCCCCTTAAGCAATGTTAAAAATTGTATGAGAAAATTCAACACTCGGTGAGAAAAATGATCTTTTAGATTTTTTTTTTTTAGAGCAAATTGCTCTCTACTTTTTGTACGTAAAAAAGATAAAAATTCTCTTTGATAAAAGAGAATATTCCTTTGAAATTATCTTTTTAAAAATAATTTTTTAATAGTAATTATATAAACTTTGAAATTTAAAACCAATGAAAAATAGTCACACCTTATCTTATCCTTCATCTCAACTAGAAAACTTTAAAACATAACTCACTCACCCATGCGTTTGAGTACTCCACCTCCAAATGATGCCACCTCCACCTCATTCCCTCTCTCTCCCAAGTGGGATATACCACATGAAAAAAAGGAAGCAAGGAATTTAATGATTAAATTTGTTTTCAAACTCCAATTTTACCTTTTACACCCACATCCCTTATTTCTTCCAAACTTAGAGTCATGTTCAACCAAGTGGAAGAGAGGTATAAGTCTGACTAAAATCTCTAGGACAACATGCCAAGCATGGGGCAGTGCTACCTCTTGGTCCATGTGGTGTTTGGGAAGGGGGAAGGTGCATAAATGTTTTGATTTCATAGAGTGAAACAACAAACTTCTTCCTTAACCAATCACCAAGGATACTTTAAAAAGGTTTTAAAAAAACATGCCCAACCATGCCTCATGTACCCTAAGGAGACAAAATCTACACCATGGAAGACTTAGGATCACGTGTAGGGTGTTGAGGACCACCCATGATAAGTGGGAAGGGTAAGGATGGAGTTAGGTGGTAGGGATAGGTTTGTTAGGTTAGTCTGTGTTAAGATTAGTTGAGTTAGTTTTATTAGAGTGTTAATTAAGTTTAGTAATTATGACATAAAGTGAGTAAGATCTATTAATTTAATTTAATTTAATTTTTCAATGAATAACTTATCTCATCTTTAAAAAAAGGTAAGTTAGAGGAGATAGAAATAGTTAGGAGTTGTTAGTAATTAATGGTTAGATGTATAGAAAAAAAAGTAATGTTATTTTGATTTGTTTAAATTATATTAATATTTTAAATATGTTCAATATTAGATTAAGTTTGTAGATTTAATTATTGTTGTTGTTTTTTAGTTATTTAAATTTATTTAATTAATTTGTAAATGTTTGCTAGTGCTTTGTTTTTAAATATTTAATTATTTTATAAAAATGAAAGTGGTAGATTAATAATGTATTGAAGGGTCACATTTTTTTTGACTGGTAGTGATATATGGTTTAATGTAAAATAAATAGATGTTGAAATCAATTGAAAATACAAATATTTAAATGTAATGATTTAATCCTACATGATTAGTCATAAACCAAGACAAAGTGATAAGGTACTGCTAGGGAAACCTATGTATGCATTTCAACATACCTATAGTTTTAACTCATAAAACATATATATTGAATTATTTCAAAACCTAGTGTGACTTAGGTAATTAGTCAAGCATGTAAATTCAATTGTGACCCAAGAACTAAGGAACCTAATGCTTTGCCCAAATTATGATATCGCTCTCTAACTGAGATGTCGACTCTGCATCATGTTGAATCACAACTGTATTTCATTTCTAATATTCTCATTACCTATTTAGGTGAAATTTATTAACTTAGTGTATTAATTAACTTAAAAAAAGTTCCATGTGTTTTTCTTTGATATTTTGGGCATGACACATTTCAATTAAAGAAGGGTTTTTTAATTGATTTATGTTTCTTTATTAATTTAATGTCAAATTTTATAAACAATCCTAAAAAATTAAATAGACAAAAAAATCCCTCCTTGTGTACAAGAAACACAAGTTCCTCAATAAGATCCTCCACAACAACAAAAACCTCAAGATTTTGGTCGTAGAAAACCACCACCATTCCTCTAAAAACCCTATGTACTCCAATAGATCATGTGTAGACAACACAAGATGATCTTATCAATCACCTAACTCAAGAGCACTAGTGATTTCTCATAAAAACCCTAAAGACTATGACCAATAGTGAAAATGGGGTATCTAGAGAGATTACAAATTGGGGTTCATGGAGGGATAGATGTATTGCATTTTATGCAACTAGGTTGTCATATGGTAAGGTGAAAAGGAAGGGAATACATAAAGATGACATATGCACTCTTTTCACTTATCCTAGCACTAATAAACAATTTGATTTCCTATACATTGGTGTGTTCATGCTAGCATGAAAGGAACTTTTTGGCATATATGGTATATGCTGTTTGACCAACCTTCTTGTAATAATTGAGAAGTGTCTCAATATTTTATGAGAAATTTGTATTATGAGTTTATCCTCAACTTGAAGCCAAATTACTTTGACTTTAACAATTTCAAGGTAGAGCGAGAGGATCTTCACAAGTTAGACCTAGGTCCATAAGGTGGTAGTTTTATTTTGGTCATTTATTATGCTAGGTTGGGTTTGTCAATTATTACCAAAAAATCAATAACTTTCACAACACTGAATGAAATATTACCAAATTTGTTGTAGAATTAAGATCTCTAGATATACCAACTTTCCATAAGTCTTTAAAGCATTTATCAATCTATACAAAGGGATGAATAGGTCTGAAAAAACATTTACAATGCAAAAATTAGTAAAGTTGAGAAATATTATATTAAATTTGATATAAATATATTGACTTTCTCTATCCCTAACTAGAGAATGACTCAAATAGACTTTTTACACCACTTTCATTGGTTGTAAATAATTTTTTAAGTAGGCAGCTGTTTGGTGCATGAGTTGTATGTTTAGTTGTGAAAGTTGCTTATGCAACTTTTGACAAAGTTTATGAATTTTTCATTTTTTACTCTTTGTTTTATCTAACAATCCAACCTTAATTTTCATTACAATAATATGGTCTCATAAGACCTTATGGAACCAAAATAAACCCTAAAAAATCTTACCAATACTTTGAGGCCTTATTATAGCCACTAGGCCTAAGTTGCTCAACATAACAACCTTTTATCAAATTGATTACAATACTTTAAATAACTTTGTAAATATTGATTACATTAGGAAATGATCATGTAGACTTTATTGGACTTTTTTCCTCCATGCCTCTTCCATTGAGATCTTGTGATGAACCTTGTGTTCTTAGGTGCTCTTGCACCACTTTCTATGTTCTTAGGAAAGTCTAAGCACAACATTGTAATTTCCTTGGTCAATTAGAACATAAGTAATTCCATTATTATTTACTTAGTCTATAAAAAATTCTTCAATTTGTATTCAGTTTATAATTGAAAGTGGATTCAATTTGTAATATCCCTCCTTTGTTATCATTGTAGACTCAATTGTTAAAGTTCTATATGACTCTTCTATAGACATGTTATCCCTTATTTGATATTTGAAATACAATACTTTGATATATTGAGTAATTGATTAGGATAGGTTGTAACAATTTCCTACTGGTAATGATGTTGCTTTAATTTGTCTTAGTTAGTTAATGAAATTACTTTTATGATGATGTCATATGGCGTGTCTTAGAAAGATGTTTAGCATGTCTATAGTGCCTATCCTATTTTTCTTTTAGTCATGTTGCTAAATACTTTTAGGCTAGTTTTATGTTTTATCATTTTATGTAGTGGTACTTGGTTACCAATTGAGTTGATAATATCTTTATGTTTTGTTTATGTGTTGAGATACTCTGCAATTGAGATATTTTATGTGATTATGATTCATTGTTAGCCTTGTGATAATATTTAAATATTTTCTATAATGATTAAAGTTAGGAATATGATGATATTTTAGGTTAATATGTCCATACTTACCCTATACTTGCATGTTTATGGTGCATGTGCCTATTTTATATTTCTGCATATTGTGACTATTGTGGTTGAGGGAGGGAATCGTAGTCACTTTCTAGTTGGGTTCTACATGATGTTCCACTCCCTACCATTTCCTATTTAGTTTATATATATATATATATATATATATATATATATATATATATATATATATATATATATATATATATATATATATATATATATATATATATATATATATATATATATATATATATATATATATATGCTCAGTTTTTATGCAGGTTACAGGTACCAGGCATCGACTTCCTTGAATTGTCAAGATGAGTGTGCCCTATCGCAATACCTCAATGGTAAAAGAAGGGAGATAGTTTTTAAGTCCAAATCCCAACCCTTAACCATTTATCCCATGGTAAAGGACAAGTATCTAACTTCCCCTACCTTTTGAATTTGTCTAGGTGACTTGAATTTGATGATCTACCCTTTAGTTTGTTTGATTTGTCTAATTTGTCGAGTCTCCCCGATCTTGTGTTGTCACTTTGGGACTTATAGTGTAGATGGTCAACTAGTGAGATTAAATTGATACTTTAATCAAGAACCTTAGTAAGCATACATTTTGTATTTAATTACTGAATTATGAAATTAATTAAATAACATCATTAAAAAGTTATTAAAAGTTAAATTGAGTTTTCTTTTATTATGTTCGTTAGATAAATTTAGTATTATTGATATATTTATTAGTTAGTAAGAGTAATATTTAAGATGCATTAGGCATTATTGAAATATAAATAATCATATCTATTAATGCTTGGTTAAAAATTAAATAGGTTTATCATTCAAATTAAACTTTAAATAATTAATATAGTGCATAAATAATTTTGTAAATAAAATAAAGTTTAAAAAGGGCATATATTACAAAAATTAGAAGTTCATAATTATTGTGTAAGTAAAGTGGAATTCAGTTTTAGATAGTAGTGGAAGTTTCCTTCTTTGGTAGGAGTTCTTTTCAGAAACACAAAAAATTGTCTATGAGTTATAAATCTATAAAAGGGGCTTTGAAGTACATTTTGAGGGAGGAGGTTTTTCTTAGACAAATTTTTTGTGAGCTCAAAGAATCCATTAGTTTCAGGTTGAGCATTAGATTTAGGTAAGGTTGATTTGTTTAATTATTTATTTTTACTAGAATCTTTGAATTCTTTTCTTGTTTTCCTGCCTTCTTCATTTAAAAAAAAAAAGGGGGAAATCTTCAGTTGTTCAATTGTGTGAAAGTACTATTATTTTATGAATCAAGAATCAAGTAGATATGTAGATGTCAAATATATGTTTAAAAAAAATTGATTAGAGTTCTACTCAAAAACTATATAAAAAAATATTATTAAAATAAATAATGTTTTTTTAGGCTTTTATTAAAAAATTATTAAAAAAAGTAATTATATATATGTGTGTGTGTATATATATGTGTGTATGTATATGTATATATGTATGTATATGTATATGTATATGTGTATGTATGTATATATATGTGTATATATATATCTATATATATATTATATATACAACACACACACACACACACACACACACACACACACACACACACACACACACACACACACACACACACACACACACACACACACACACACACACACATACTGATGTAGGAGCATCCAGAGGTATAAGGGCAATCTTGTGTCAACCAAAAAAATGTACTTAGACTTAGTTTCTGTTTCATGTGTTTTCATTTTTGGATACCCATTTGGGTTAAATAAAAGTTCTAGCTCTCATAGTTCCACTATCAGTGTTCTAGGATAGAGAATTTGAACACCTTGGGATATGTGTAAATGCCAAAAAAAGGAGTATGTAATTGAGCCATCATTTTGGTGAACTAGAAGGTGTAAATTGGCTGTAATTGTAATTTAGAGCATTCCAAAAAAAGAATCAGGTCAAAAGGCCCCACAGTTTGAAAGTTATTGCAGTTTTTCAGTTTTTGGAGACCTCCTAAGAGTGCTTCAAAGTTAGGTTAGGGGCATTAAATGACCTCAAAAAGGGCCAAAAAATGGGGGACAAGTAAATCTTGTCCATAGGTCTATAGAGCGCTTTGAGAGCTTTTTGAAAATGTAAACAGTTCATCAATCGAAACTATGGTTCAAAAGTTATGCCTCTCGAAAGTTTGGTTACCATTTCTGGATTCTTCTAGATTTGTGTCAAATTCTAACATAGATTCTGGAGCCTTCTATTTGGTTAGTGGATGCCAACTAGCACTTTCCAGAATGTACTCCTAATCCTTAAACCTTTGGGGTCTATTTAAGAACATTTCTGGCATTGTAAAAGGCAATTCGGAGTGGAGTTTGAGAGGAGGTACTAAAAGGAGAAATTATCTCCAGATTTATACTATTGTAAGCCCATAGGGCATGTTTTGAAGTCTATTTTCTTTGTACTGAATGTATTAGCTTATTCAAAAAGTTAATAAAGTTTTCCCCTTTCTTGTCGTGTCCATTCTATACTTGGGTTGTGTCCCCATCAAGTGGTATCAGAGCAAGTTTTCTTGAGTGTGTAGACAGAGCGCCGACTATGAGGCAGTTTGCACCAAGACTGTGTGGTTGTGGGTTTGAGTTAAGAAGATGCCTCTACGAAGAGAGTGTGGTGAAAGGGCCAGAGCTATTAATCCTAAGGAGGTTAGAGCCCTCCAAATTCAAGTACAAGCATTGCAAGAGGAGCTCCATAGAGGAACAAATGTTGCTGCAGGTGATGAAAGTGAGGATGACAATGATGAAGAAGAAATTGGACTAGAAGGGGAATTTGATGGGGAAGTTTTGAATTAGGTAGAGGAAAGGATTTTTAGGGCCATTACTAAGTTTGGAAAAAGACCTACAATTGATGTGGGTGTATTTTCAGGAAATTTGAAACCAGATGAGTTGATCGATTGGATCAATGAACTGGAAGAATACTTTGAGTATGAGGATATCAAGGACCCAGATAGGGTTAAGTTTGCAAAGGCCAAACTAAAAGGATATGCCAAAATCTAGTGGTAAGAGGTTCAATTGGAACAAAATAGAAGAGGAAAGGAGAAGATCACAAGGTGGGATCATATGGTAGACAAATTGAAGAAGCAATTCATTCCTATTGATTATGAGCTTGATTTGTTTAAGAAGATGCATGGGTTAAAGAAAGAAGGAAAATCAGTCCAAGAATATACATAGAAGTTTTACCGACTTCTAATTAGAGTAGGGCATGCAGAAAAAAATAAGGAGAAGGTTGCTCGTTATATCAGTGGGTTGCGACCTAGCATCCAGAAGGAATTAAGTCTGGTAAGAATGACCAGCGTTGAAGAGGCATACCAGTTCACCCTACAAGTTGAAGAGAAGCTAAATAAGAGGTTTGAAGGGAAACAAAGAGGGCGTGGTCAAGGAGGAAGGGGTAGTGGTAGGTCATCTAGAGGCTGAAATGAAACCCAAAAGAAAAATGAAGATGTGGGTACTAGCAAGAACCAGAGGAACAAGGGTTTCAACCGCTCTCAAGATCAAGACTTTGGAAATCAGAGAGGAAGAGGTCGAGGATGTGGACAAGGAAGAGGAGGCTTTTGTGGTACCTATTTCCATTGTAATGAAGAAGGTCATTGTGCCTTTGAATGCCCTCAACGACAAGGAAGGACAAATAGGAGAGTTGAGGGCCAAGCTAGGGTTGCTCATGTGGATGAGGATACACAATCATCACATTCAGAGGATGCAGAAAGAGGAGAGACTTTAGTAAATGAAAGGGTCCTACCAAGTACCGAGATTGAACCAGGAAAAAGGAGGAGTTTGTTTCATACTAGATGCAAGTGTGAGGATAAATGTTATGATGTGATCATTGATGGTGGTACCACTGATAACTTGGTATCAGAGGAGATGGTCTCTAAGCTGAAGCTCAAGAGGGAGAAACACCCCCATCCCTATCGGATTGCTTGGGTGAAAGATGATCATAAGGTCCTAGTAAGTGAACAATGTTTAGTGAAATTCAAAATTGGGAGTTACCATGATGAAGTTCTTTGTGATGTTATTCCAATGGACTTTTGCCATCTATTGTTGGGAAGACTGTGGTAGTTTGATAGGAATGCAGTACATGATGGTCATGCAAACACATACTCTCTAACAAAGGATGGAGTTTGCCACAAACTGAAGCCCATGAAAAAGGAAGGTGAAAAGGTATGTAGTAGTGCCAGGATTTGTCTTGTTGATGGAAGGAAGTTTTTAGATGGCATGAAACATCAATGTATGTGCTATGCTTTGATTCGCAAGAAAGATAAAGAAGGTAGTAGTGAAATATCAGTTGAAGTTTCAGATTTACTAGTTGAGTTTGGAGATATTATCTCTGATAATGTTCTAGAAGGATTGCCACTGGTAAGGCAAATCAGTCATTAGATAGATTTAATTCCAGAAGCTAGTTTTCCTAACAAGGCTGCTCACAGGATGACTCCTATTGAAACTAAGGAGCTAAATAGACAAGTTTAGGAGCTATTGAGGAAGGGCTTGATTTGGGAGAGCCTGAGTCCATGTGCAGTACCTATAGTACTGGCACCAAAGAAGGATGGAGAGTGGAGGATGTGTATAGACTCTCGAGCTATAAATAGGATAACCATCAAGTATCAATTTCCTTTGCCAAGAATGGATGATCTTATGGACTACTTGAGTGGAGCTAAGTACTTCACAAAGATAGATCTCAAGAGTGGCTATCATTAGATACAGATTCGAGAAGAAGATGAGTGGAAAACTACCTTCAAGACCAAGGAGGGTCTTTATGAGTGGTTAGTCATGCCCTTTGGATTGACGAATGCCCCAAGCACCTTCATGCGGCTTATGAATGAGGTACTTAAGAAGTTCTTGGAAAAATTTGTTATTGTCTATTTGGATGATATTTTAATTTTCAGCAAGACTTTGGAAGAACATTTATTGCATATTCGTAGTGTCCTTGAAATGTTAAGGGAAGAGAAACTATTAATTAATCTAAGGAAGTGTATCTTTACAAAAAGGGAATTAGTCTACTTGGGGTTTGTTATATCACCTGAAGGTCTCAAAATGGATCCAGACAAGGTAGAAGCCATCTTGGAATGGCCTACTCCAAGGTTTGCCACTGAGGTAAGATCATTTCATGGTCTGGTTAGTTTTTACAAGAATTTCATTAAGAATTTCAGTGGCATATGTGCACCCCTGATTGACACAATAAGAGGGGATAGAAAAGAGTTCAAATGGACTGTGGCAGCTACGAGAAGTTTTGAATTACTAAAAAAGAAGGTGACAGAACAACCTGTGTTGGCACTTCCAGATTTTGGAAAGGGTGGGAGTGCTATTGGGGCTATCTTAAGCCAAGAAGGTAAGCCGATTGCATATTTTAGTGAAAAATTGAATGATGCGAAAAGGAAGTATTCTATTTATGATCAAGAGTTCTATGCAATAGTTCAGGTCTTAAAGAAATGGAGGGATTATTTATTTCCAAAGGAATTTATTTTGTATACTGATCATCAGGCATTACATTACTTATATAGCCAAGGTAAATTGAATCAGAGGCATATGAAGTGGGTAGAGTTTTTGCAGAGCTATACATTTGTGTTGAAGCATAGAAGTGGAAAATCTAACAGGGTTGCAGATGCACTAAGTAGGAGATAGTTTTTGCTTACAGTAATGCAGGTTGAAGTAGTTGAGTTTGATGAACTCAAGAATTTGTACCCTGAGGATCCTGATTTTGCTGAAGCGTGGAAAGCTTGTACAAAGCCTATTGCTGTCGAAAGAACTAAGTGGTTAGACTATCTGATTTAGGATGGTATGTTATTCAAGGGTAGTCAATTATGCATTCCAAGGAGTTCCATGAGGGAAAATCTGATTAAGGAGAAAAATAGTGGAGGGATGGCAAGACATTTTGGTCGAGATAAGACCATTGCCATTCTTAGAGAACATTATTTTTGGCCTCAGATTTCACAGGATGTGAAGAAGTTTGTACAGAGTTGTCAAATTTGTCAAGTTGCCAAGGGATTTAGTCATAATACTGGACTATATCAGCCATTGCTTGTCCCATCAAAGCCATGGGAGGACATAAGTATGGATTTTGTTCTTGGATTTCCAAGGACACAAAGGGGTGATGACTCAATATTTGTGGTGGTTGATAGGTTTTGCAAAATGGCACATTTCATTCCATGCCACAAAACTCATGATGTTGTCCATATTGCAGACTTGTTTTTTAGAGAGGTGGTAAGACTACATGGTCTTCCAAGGAGTATAGTTTTTGACAGAGATACTAAATTTTTAGGGTATTTCTGGAGAACATTGTGGAAGAAGTTGAGAACAAACTTGAGATTTAGTTCCACACATCACCCACAGACTGACGACCAAACAGAAGTGGTAAACAAAAGTCTGGGCAATTTGCTGAGATGTTTAGTTGGGGATAAACCCAAGGGGTGGGATTTGATCCTACCACAAGCAGAGTTTGCTTACAATAACTCTATAAATAAGAGTACTGGTAGATCACCATTCCAAATTGTATATGAAAGTAGCCCAAGGACTGCACTAGAGTTGAGGAAGATAGAGCAAGGGGAGAGGACAAGTGCTAAAGCTGAAGAATTTGCTGAACATATCAAGCGTCTACATGGGGAGGTTCAAGCACACATTACCAAGATGAATCAAGAGTATAAAGCTAGGGCTGATCAAAGGAGAAGACATAAGGAATTCCAAGTAGGGGATCTAGTAATGGTGCACTTACGAAAAGAAAGATTTCCAGCCGGTACTTACAACAAGCTGAAAATGAAGAGATTTGGCCCCTAAATTTTTTTGAAGAAACATGACTCAAGAAATGCATATGAGCTGGAGTTGCCAGATGGTATTCACATTTCTCCTATTTTCAACATTGCAGACTTAATAGAGTATCATGATGATGGTGCAGATGAGGAGCTGATGTTAGAGCCATGTCCAATTCCTACTTCTAAGAAGGAGGAGATAGAGGAGATTCTGGATAGTCGTGTGGGTAGGAGTACCAGAAATAGGTAGGATGAAGAGTATTTGGTCAAGTGGAAAGGACGATCGATAGAGGACTCAACTTGGATTTCAGCAGCTGAGGTTTCCCATTTGGGATTTCCTTCACCATTCATAAAGTGATAGGGTCACTTTTCAATCTACCCTGGGTGTCTAATGCAGGAGCATCCAGAGGTATAAGGGTAATCCTGTGTCAACCAAAACAATGTACCTAGACTTAGTTTTTGTTTCATGTGTTTTCATTTCTGGATACCCATTTGGGTCAAATAAAGGTTCCAACTCTCACAGTTCCACTATCAGTGTTCTAAGATAGAGTATTTGAACACCTTGGGATACATGTAAATGCTAGAAAAACAAGAGTATGTAATTGAGCCATCATTTTGGTGAACTTAAATTGGCCGTAATTTTAATTTAGAGCATTCCAAAAAAAGAATCAGGTCAAAAGGCCCCATGGTTTGAAAGTTATTGCAGTTTTTGGAGACCTCCTAAGAGTGCTTGAAAGTCAGGTTAGGGACATTAAATGACCTTGAAAAGGGCCAAAAAATGGGAGACGAGTGAAGCTGGTCCATAGGGCTATAGAGCGCTTCAAGAGCTTTCCAAAAATGTAAACAGTTCGTCAATCGGAGCTACGGTTCAAAAGTTATGCCTCCCGAAAGTTCGGTTACCATTTTTGGATTCTTTTAGATTTGCGTCAACTTCTAATGCAGCTTCTAGAGACTTCTATTTGGTTGATGGATGCCAACTAGCACTTTCCAGAATGTACTCCTAATCCTTAAACCTCTGGGGTCTATTTAAGAACATTTCTGGCATTGTAAAAGGCAATTCGGAGTGGAGTTTGAGAGGAGGTACTGAAAGGAGAAATTATCTCCAGATTTATACTATTGTAAGCCCATAGGGCATGTTTTGAAGTCTATTTTCTCTGTACTGAATGTATTAGCTTATTCACAAAGTTAATAAAGTTTTCCCCTTTCTTGTCATGTCTATTCTATACTTGGGTTGTGTCCCTATCATATACATACATACATACATACATACATACATACATACATACATACATACATATATATATATATATATATATACACACACACATATACATATGTATATATATATGTGTGTGTGTGTGTATATACACACATATATAAACATTTGTATATAGACATATATATATGTATGTATGTATGTATATGCATATGTATATATGTGTGTAAATGTATATATATATGTGTATATATATGTATATATATATGTGTGTATATATATATGTATATATATATATATATGTGTATATATATATGTATATATATATATATATATGTGTATATATATATATGTATATATATAATATATATGTCATGCCCATAGTTTCTAACCCAAAAAGAAACATAGATTCTATTAAAGAAAGACATGATTTAGATTCAGTATTTAGATCCATAATAGACATTTTGATAACATGATCTTGAGCATTAGCCACTTTTTTCCAATGAAATAACTCACAAATTTAACATCCAAAGTAATTTCTCTTAACTAACAATACCATATATAACAATAGCTTTTAGAACAGATCTACAATATCTCAAATAACAATAGCATCATTTCTATAATCTTCATCACAACTTCTTCTCTCATACACAAGTTTAAATATATTATCAAAAACTTAAGATCTAAATTTTCATTCATATTCATTTGCAAGATTACAACAATAATTATCAAAACTATTCACACAAGTGCCCTTTTCCACCCTACCATAATGGCATCATGAGGCTGCTTGTGCCCTAGCCATACCCCTGAGCAAGAGAACTCATTTCAACCAAGAGATCATGGATGCAATCCTAAGAGTTCTCTCTAAACACTATGTAATAAATTTTCTAACAGTATTTCACCTTAATAAGTAAGAACTACTCTAAATGTATATAAGTTACTTATCTTTTCAAGAGCTCTCCCTTTAGATGGATCTTCATCTTCAACCAAGAATCATTCCTCCTCTTCCTCCATCTTCTTCTTCCTCTCCATATTTCTATCATTCTCCCCTCCTCTTTTCAATATATCTTCCCCTTTTCATCTCCAACAATGGTGAGAAGTCCCCCCCCCTCCAAAGTCTTCTCCCCCTTTAATGAAGGCACATGGCTCTCTTATCAATGTGTCATAACCCATTGTTTCCCACTATTCATTTTCGTCACATTTGAAGTGGTGCCCTTTTGAGGTGTCATAATGTAACTTTTAACCATGATTTGACCCTCAACTAACCCCCAACCTTAGGTAGTATAAGTGGGTTAGGTTATTTTAACCCAAAATGCACTCTAGGGTCCATTTTAATGCCTCTTAAGTCCAACTTTAGATTTCATCCGATTTTACAAGAATTTCACATGGAGATGGACTTTGATTATAGTACATGATTTGGCATAGATTCTTTGAAGGTCTTCATAATCATCCTCTGCACAATTCAAATTAAACATGAGTAACCCAAACCTATAAATATGTAATTGTAAACATTAATACATATCCTTGATTGAACCATAGATCAACACATTAGACCAACATTGTATTCTAACATCATTTTCTTAAGAATCATATGTCTATGAAAAATTATTTACAAATGTGTATCATTCATTCTACTATAACCACTTCTCTAAATACAACATTTTAAAGAATAGTAGCCACATTAATAATTCATAACATATGTATCATAACACCTTACACATCAATTTCTTACCATAGAGTCCAAATCTATAATGAGATGGGGTATTACATACTACCCCTTTGCCCATTGACTTTCTCCTAGAAGTCACAAATGTTTTATGACATCACTCCCATATTTAGATTATTATTCACAACAACGATCTCTTCATTTAAATTGATTGGCAATTTCTTAAAAATTCTTCAAGCATAGGTACTTACTCTCACTAATTATAGGAATCAACTCATAACATCTATTAGAATAACATAACAAGTATCCCTAATGTTCACTGTGTTATCTACATTCTAACCATTTTTGTACTTCTTTATTTTTAAATTAAATGACGCATAATTCACTTCAAAATGATAATCTCATAACCCAAACTTGATTTCCATTTTCACAGTCACCCTATGTAAAATGTATTCATCACAACAAAATATCTATTTAATTCAATTGGCCATAATTTCAATTACAAAACTATCTAATTATTATGACAACGTAAGATGAACAATATAAAGTATTTACCCATAAGGTAAATCATGTTAGCTAATCAAAGTGTTAACATAAATTAGATATTCTGAATAGTGTGAATTAGGTCTAATGCTACCAGTCTCATAAACTATCGTGTCATATGTAAAGAGGTCCAACCATTTCTATTTGTAATCAGTGTCAATTTTATGAACAAAATCTATAGTTTATCATAATTTGAGTCTAACTTTGCACATTAATTAAATAAGAAAGATTCTACTATACAAAGTATCACATACACATTTGCACATAATATTCAAATGGTTACAAATGATAAGTAAAACTTATTTAAACAATAGCAAGTCACATAAGGAACCTTCCCAATCATGTTATTGCATAAGCCATATAATGTTCTCTAATGATAAAATTAATATTTAGTTCTAATCAAATTATATTGTAGACAAATTAACAATCCTTCTAGTCCTTACTTGGATGTAACCTTACAATATATATATTATATATATACATATTGTATATATATATATATGTGTGTGTGTGTGTGTGTGTGTATATATACACACACATATGTATATACACATATGTATATGTATATACACATATGTATATGTATATATATACATATACATATGTGTATATATGTGTGTGTATATATATACACACATATATACATATGTATATGTATATATATGTGTGTATATATATATGTATATATATGTATATTGTATATATATATATCCCCACACCTCCTTTTCTAGTGGTCAACATTGCACAAGGTAGCAACAGTTGCCTTGGCAATGCTACGACTGCCTTGGCAAGCTAACAACTACCTTGGTAGACCGTTGGGCTGTTGATTCCCCAAAAAAGGGGAAATATAATTTTATTAATTTTTTTCCTTGAAAAAATAATAATAATTTATTCTTTATAATTTTTAAATAATGATATATATTAATATATGTATTTTTTAAAATAGAAAATATTTTAAAATTTAGTTTAATATTAATTAATTTAAATTTAATTTTAGTTAATTAAACTTTCTTTTGTTAATTAAAAATGTTATTTGTAAGTTAATTTATTTTATAGTTTTTTTAAGTTTTATAAAATTTTGAATTGTTAAAATGATGTTTTCTTTTATCAATCGCATTATTAAATATGTAATATTTTTTAAGTATGAATTGCTTTAGGAGAAACAAAAGAAGTATTTATTTACATGTATTCCTTATTATTATTATGCTTTAATAAATACATAGTTTGTTAAGAAAAGATAAATGTAAGATTAGGTTGTGATCATTTGAGCTCATCTAAAATTGGATACCTATAGTCTATTGTGGAACTGACTATAAAATGGAACTTGGAACTCTTTATAAATCAAACCTTAGGGAATTTTATCTAATTAGCACACTTGCTTATTTTTCTCTTGTGATGTCATGTTTTATTCTCATGGTTGAGTTTGGGAAATTGGGTAGTTTGACCAAATAGGTTTGTTACCAAAGGCCAAGAAGAGTGTGTGTGTGTGTTTATGATGTTGTCTAGGCATGATTATTTTCTCATCTTCAATGAATGCACTTTTTTCTTGCGCATTTCAATGGTGAAAAGTAGTTTCTTTCTAGGTGTCATGTTTTTTGTGACATCACCTTCTAAGTTTTGACACATGGTTCATTTGTGTTTCAATTTATTATTGGTGAGATTATGATGGTTCTATGAGACACTTTTTATTATGAACCTAGGGTAGGTTATCTAGGTGCATATTGGGAAGTGGCTTGCAATTGGGGTTGGAGCCCTACAGAGGTTTCCTAGGTAACGCATTGTAGGTGGTCATAATAAGTGATAACATTAAAATTAATGGGGTTAAAATGAATAAACAAGAGGTCAGTGTGTTCCCCACCTATACCTCGACTACCAATACAAATTGGAATGGGAGGAGAGAGAGCGCTCGGTTGAAACCTTACTTTCTTGGTATACCTTGTCTACATGAAAGGATACTAATGCCACATAGAGTCACTAGGAGGCTAAAGTCTTGAGAGACTACTAGGGTAACCTTAGAGTTGACTCATTTGATGACACTTTCCCTCTTGCATGCTAGGTTTCCTACATGTTCTGTTTGCCTCTGGAATTACTCATTACCTTGTGTAAAGTATCTTGGATTTAGATTCTCTTTTGTGACCTTGGATTGTTATCCGTTTCAGACTTGAGATTATGTCCTCAAGATGGTGGGAGTAGGGCCACTTAGGTTCCATGGGGTCAAGTGGTAGTGATTATTTTCCATTTGATCGATAGCTGGATACCATTGATGGATGTACTTGATGTAGACATTCCATCTCTTCTTCTAGTTGTACTTGGAAGTGGCGCTTCAGTAGATGATGCAAGTCTTTTGATGTTTAAATCTTTTAACATCTCATACCCTATGACATGTGTAGTGGATGAGAATACTCATGATGTAATTATTTATATTCTTTAAGAATTTTGATACTTGTGGTACTATTTTGCATTATGACTTGTTAAACTTTTAAACCTTAATGAAAACCTTATATGTGATTAATCATTATGGAACCCTGGAGAAATGTAACTATTTCTATTTTTCTTATGTATGTTTATTTTCTTCCATAATTTTAATAGCTTATAATGTTTTAGTCTATAAAATTTTTTTTTTAGCAAACTTGACATCTTTTTAGGTTAATTTCTCTAGGTTTCCCTAATGAGGCATTATGATGTCTTCATAATGATGAGATATTCATGTTAGAATATAATGTTATTTTTATTTAGGATTTACTATTATACTTACCCCATACTTGCATGTGTATGGTGTGTGCATCTGTTTTACATTTATGTTTGACATGCCTGATATGGTTGAGGAAGGGAGTCATAATCACCTACTAGTCAAGATCTACACAATGTACCACTCCCCACCATCGTCTATTTAGCTTAGATATATATGCACATATACATGCTCATTTTTATACAGATTTGCATGTACCAGACATCAACTTTTCTCAATTGTCAGGATGAGCATGCCCTATCGCAATAACTCAATAGTAAGAATGGGAAGATAATGTTTAGGTCCAATCCCAACCATAGCCTAATTACTTGTCCTTAGAAGGAGGATATTTATATGACTTTCCACCCTTTTGACACGCATGAGTTTATCTTGGCCCATGTTGTTTACTTTTGAGTTTTGGTCAGTTTTGGTTATTTTGCTTTTTGAGGAATTGACTATCTGATTTATTTGGTAAATGATTTAATTATAATATTTGGGTTAATCATATAATATTAAGAATTATTAAATATTAAATGATTAAAAAGAAAATATTAAAATATGAGAATATTTAATTAATCAAGAACTAATTAAATATATTTGCTTTAATTTAAAAGACTTAATTTAGAAGTCTAATTTAGAAAATTGGTTAAAGAGAAATTAGAATGTGATGATATTTAACTAATTAGAAATTAATTAAATACATGCTTCAGTCTAAAAGATTTAATTTAAAAGTCTAATTTAAGAAGTTGGATTAAAAAAAAAATATTAAAAGATTAAAGATTTAATATTGCTTTATTATAATTTTTTAATTAATAATAATTAAATTATAGTTGCATTTAAATAATGAGCTTTAATTATTATTATTAATTTAAATAATAAACTATGTTTTAAATGTTGCTTGCACTAATTAATAAAGTGGAGGAAAAGAAAAGAAAATAATATTTTAATTAAAAAGTTATTTAAGTGTGCATGAAATGATTAAATAATAAAAGTTTATTTTAAAGAGAGTCCTTTGCATTTTCAAAAATCGGAAGCCCTAGATAGAGTTAAACTCTTTATTAAGAGAATCGAGCTCATTTCTACACACAGAAGTTTTGCAGAGCAAAATTTGGAATTGGAGTAAAAGAATTGTTGAAATTTTTAAAGGGTTTGAATTTACATGCATTCACATATTGTCTTAGATTTTAGCTGTTGTTTTGAGGTAGGGTTTGAAACCCTATTGTAGAATTTTATTGAAAGATCTGTCTACTTTGTGTCTTCCTAGGTGCTTTGATGGGAACACAACCCAAGTACAGAATGGACACAACAGGAAAGGAAAAATTTTATTAACTATGAAAATATGCTAGTACATTCAGTATAGAGAAAATAGACTTCAAAACATTCCCTAAGGGCTTACAATAGTATAAGTCTGGAGATAATTTCTCCTTTTAGTACCTCCTCTCAAACTCCACTCTGAACTGCCTTTTACAATGCCAAAAATGTTCTTAAATAGATCCTAGAGGGTTAAGGATTAGAAGTACATTCTAGAAAGTGCTAGTTGACATCCACCGACCAAATAGAAGGCTCTAGAAGTTGCATTAGAAGTCAGAACAAAATTAGAAGAATCTAGAAACGGTGATCGAACTTTCGGGAGGCATAAATTTTGAATTGTAGCTCCGATTGACGAACCGTTTACATTTTTGGAAAGGTCTCGAAGCGCTCTATAGCCTTATGGACCAGCTTCGCTCATCCATCATTTTTTGGCCCTTTTTGAGGTCATTTAATGCCCCTAACCTGACTTTGAAGCATTCTTAGGAGGTCTCCAAAAACTAAAAAACTGCAATAACTTTCAAACTGTGGGGCCTTTTGACCTGATTCTTTTTTAGGAATGCTCTAAATTACAATTACATTGATCTGGCTGATTTACACCTTCTAGTTTACCAAAATGATGGCTCAATTACATACTCCTATTTTTTTGGCATTTACACGTATCCCAAGGTGTTCAAATACTCTATCCTAGGACACTGATAGTGGAACTGTGAGAGTTGGAACCTTTATTTGACCCAAATGGGTATCTAGAAATGAAAACACATGAAATGGAAACTAAGTCTAAGTACATTTTTTTGGTTGACACAGGATTGCACTTATAGCTCTGGATGCTCCTGCATCATGCTTGCATAATGCTTATTAATTTATTGTATTAATTTTTGGATAAAGAATTATGTCATAGATTTTGAAAAGGAAAACTTATTGTTCAAACAAATTGACTGAGAAAAATTGTAGAAAAACCTAAAAAATTATTATCATTGTATTTTTTTAAATCCTTTCTAATATAATAAAATTTTGATTACAAAAAATTAGAAAAAAATGACAAATTGAGTAGCTAAAGTTTTAACTTTAAATTTGTCATTAGAACCATGTGATTATGATGAATTTTCTAAATAAAGATATATATTCTTTTTATATCTAAAATAATTTGGTTGCAAAATTTATTGAAAAAGCAAAACATTAATTGAGAGGAAAACATGTTCTGACTAAAGTTATTAATGCATGTGAAAAAAATTATACTAAAGATAGAATATTAAGTATAATATGGTTGCATGATTTGAGAGATCAAAGGCATGTGAAAATACTAATTGTATTTTTATTTTTATTTTATAAAAATATACTTTAATTTTTGAATTTATTAATTTTTTTTTTTTCAATAATTAATTATTAATTTTAGAGATTAAAAAATTATTATTTATTTGTTTTAAATATTAAATAAATAAATACTAGTTATTTCCTTGTAAGTGGGTTTTCAATATCAATTACTTTTAAAACTCTTAGTGGGATAGTACTTATTATATATTTATTAATGTAAGTGAAAATACAAATTACTAGATATATACTTGTGATTTAGTTATATTTTAAGAGAAGCTATAGTGGAGTTCACTATATAATCATCTAGTTATAAATATTTAATATAATGAGAAAAACTATAGATGATTTAGTTTAAAATTATAATTTCAAGTTTGAGTTATCTCTAGTTGCATCATGAATTAAAGGAAAAGTAAATATTAATATTGGACTCAAATAGAAGTCAAATTAATAATCTAGAAATGAAATTAATATTAATATTTAATCTAATAATATACATTTATATTATTAATTAAATCATTCATGATTTAAGATTATTTAAATTAATAACATGACAATATTGCATGATATTTTATATGCACAAAGAGACTTGACATTCAAATATTTATTGATTTAAATAAGTATACTAGCATAAGAATTTATATTAACACGTATATTCTTACTTTATTTTTAAAAACATATTTATGGCTCAAACTAAACAAGAGAAAATGATGGAATTAAATCATATGGCTAAAAAGTATGTATTTTCTTAAATATTCTATTTATAGTCTTGTGATGTTTATTTTCATGATGATTTTTCTTTGTGGGTTGTTTAGTTGGCCAAGTTAGGATGTGCACCAAAGACAATTTTTGAGATTTCTTTTATGATTATTTGACTGATTGTCATGATGTACTTTATGATTTAAATTGAGATTTATTTTATGCAATTTCTATGAGAAGTTGGGTTTTGAGAACAAATGTTATTTTTGAGTTGCTTGTTAAGGAACCAAATTCAATCAATATTACTTTTGTGATATGAGAAATAATTGTGGTTTGTAAGTTTTCGAAAGGTAGTCTAGGTGCATGTCTATGGGAGTAGCTTGCAATGGGGGTTGGGACCCAAAGTGGTTGCTAAGGTAACTCATCGTAAGTTGTGTAACAAGTGACAACATAGTAATTAAAATACTTTCCTCTCCCATTCCTTGAGATAAATTAAAAAGATAAGTTAGAGATTTTTCCTCATCCATGCCTTGAGTGCTTGTATAGGCTAAGGATGACAATGAGATGATACTTTGAGATGTATGACTAGTTTCCTCATTTTCACAAGAGAGTATTTTGGTTCTGAATAGAGTCACTAGGGGGTCAGGGTCTTAAGAGACTGCCAAGGTAACCTTAGAGTTGTCTCCTATGATGACACTCCATAGTATGTAGCCCGAGTCTCCATTTTTTTTCTTTATATTTTCCTCTAGTGGTGTATTTATTGGTCATGTACTTGTTGGATATTACTTTCGATGGTGTATTTATTGTGAGTTACCATTTATTGATTGGATGTTAGTTATCACTAACAATTAACTTTTATTAATTAATGTCAATTATTCATTGGTGGAGTTTTTATTGTTGGAGTTAGTGATTGATGGTTTACTTTTATTGATGAAATTTTTTATCTATTAGTTATTATTCTTATGACACTTGGCATTGATTTGGATGTGGTTGTATCTTTTTTGTTTTGATATTTGATTTGTACTTGGTATGTGTTGTTGATTTGGTATGCAATGTTGGTTTGGATGAGTGTCTTCTTACCATTTGGGTCCTCCTCAAATTGATAGATGTTGGATGCTCATGATATAGTTGTACCATTATCATTCTTGTTCTCATCGCTGAGTCTTTTATTCATTTTTATTGGAAAGATTTGATGAGAAACAAGATGTATCAAAGTCTTAAACTTTTACTTGCAAAATAAATTATTGATTTCACACCTAATTCATCTCATATCTATAATCAAAATTGTAATGCTAAAATGTAAATAAAACATCATATACATGAAAAGATTCAACACATAAAACAAATGATTTAGTTACCTAGAAACACTTCAATACGAATGTCAAACCAAGGTGGGACAAAACTCACAAATCTTCACTATTGCAACAATAAATTTAACCTATTATGGTTATAATTTTTGATCATAATAGATGATCTACCTGATGAGGGATTTTCCCTTTTAGAAGTTTTAAAACTATTAGGTCTTACCTTGTTAAAGGATTTTACACTTACACTCCAGTAAGGACTCTGTTAAGAGATTCCAAATAGATATGTTAGGATCACTCTATTAAGAGATTTATCCTCACCCAATTTGTTAAAAACAATTCAATACCTTACCCTCAATTTTCTCTGAAAGCTAATTCCAAATCTCCTCTGTTCAATGTCTCAATTTGATATCTCTATTCTGTCCTTCACTGCTTGAATTACTTTGTCTAATCTCCTTTCAGACTCATTCATTCTTCCTCTATTCAGTCCTTGTTCCCTCCTTCACTTGCACATTCACCCATTCATTACTCATTCATTAACACTCTTTTTATCCTAGGGTTAGAATCCTCTTTTAATAGATGATCTTTGGAAGTTTAGATCATAATCAATGGTTCACAATTCATCTCTTTTTTCATTTCCCTTATGATTTTTTGATTGGTTGATATGCTTTCATCAAGATCAATACCTTCTATAAAGACATGTAAAATCCATCTCAATTGTCTCTATAATCATTAAATGTTGTATAAAAGTCGAACAAAAATGGTTTACATAGGTGTTTGCATAATTACAAACTCATATGAAAAAACTAATTTTCTTGACATTTGAATTTTTTGACACTTAGTCATAACTAACATTCATGTAGGCACTTGACTTCTACACACTTGATCTATTATGTTTACTCAGCAAAAATTGTCTTACAATTTACTCGGTCTCAACTATATAAGCTTGACTTATATATGCGCTTGGTCTCTATTGGCGTGCTCTGCAATCTCTAACTTTCTCGACATGTAAAGAAAAATAAAAAAATCCTTATGTACTCAACCTTTACTAGATGACTTAGTCGCAGTGATGACCATCCATCCTTGCCTAGTAAACAACTAAATGTTTGAATACTAATAGGCAACTTAGGCATAGAGATCAACAATTTAATGTATTTGTGTATCATTCATTTTGAGATCCTATTGGATATTATATTGTATATTAATGTGCTTGTATTTATTATTGCATACCCAACAACATGAGCAATGGATGATGTTATCTAAATGTACTCTATCATATCAATTATTTTATGTATGTTTATGATGCAACACAAGGTAGGAAAATCTCCAAAGGAGATGTCCTAGTCCCTAACAAATAACCACACAAAAAAAACACAACAAGAAGAAGCAATAATGCTAGATCTGATACCAAATCACAACTCTTTATTGATAAATATAACTAACTACATGCAATATGCCTAGCTGTAAGGCCTTTTGGGTTAGGGCCAAATACAAAAAACAATTAAAAATTAGCTCTACAAGATCCAATGAGATCCAACTTACAAAACCAATCCTAGCTAGTCCAGATACACAATGAGATAATAAAACCAAGAAGAATCCACACTTGTACCATCAGGCCCACCAAGCAATCCTCTGGTTTCTAAGCTGCAACCCTAGCTCTTCAAAATTTGCATCTATACTTCATTCCCTTCCCAAGTTGGAATATCATTCCCTCCAAAATCCCAAAACACTTGACAAGACGCCCTATTTATACTTGCCAAAATGGCTTATAGAACATTCTAGAACATTACAAAATAGGATGGGCCAACCCAACACGATCAGGACACATCCCAAGGCAAGATCTTATCATAAATGTCATGGTCAAAATAAATCTCACAAGTCAACTCACACCAAAAACATAGAAAAAACATCCAAAATGTTGACACTCAACATCAATAGGAAAACTTGGCACATGAAGAACCACTCAGTACATGAAGAGTCACTCGACACATAAAGAGTCATTTGACACACACTATGGAACTTGACATACATTGCAGAGTGAGATGGGATAACATGCTAACCCGAGTGTTAACATGACATGGGATAACCTCAACTTGGCTTAAACTATAAAATTACTAGTACTCAACAATTGTTGCAACTTGGTAGCAACTGCTGGAATGAACCCAAATGAGCATGATAACATGTCAACCTAGGATGCTTCCGCATCAGTGTATATGAGATTATGTATATGTTTATCCATTTTATGATTACAGATATTATAATTGTGAGTTAAACTTATTAATAAAACTTTCTTAAATGTGACGCAATGCAAAGGAACCCTTCAAGAATGAAATATGTATTGTAAGTGCATTTGTGTAAATGTTGTGTATGTGTATATTACTTCTGCATTGTTACTTTGATGTTGTTTAAACTTTTAAAAAAAAAAATCATAAACTTTGTAACATATTAGATTTATTTCTTTTGGGTTCCTGAGTGACCTGTTACACAATTTAAATGTATATTCATTAGAACACCATTATAAATTGAGATCTTGAATTAATTAACATTTATTCTCTGTATACCTAGCTAATAAAAATAATTCTCAGAACCATTTGTAATTTTTCTAAAGCACGTGATATACAATAGAATAGTTTTATAATCTTAGTTTTCTAAGGCATTGTTTATTATCCACATTACATGAAGGGAAGAAAAGTGGGAAAGCATAAAGGAAAGAGAATGAACAAAAGAGAACAAGTGACACAAAGCATCAAAGTTCCTACCAATGCTGCGATGCATTTAGATCTTAAAAAATGTACAAGGCTTTGTGATTTGAGTAGGGAAAATTGTTAGTGCTTAGACTGTAGCCCTATAGAGGGGGATTCTTAAAAAAAATTTCATTCAAACAAGTTTTTCTTGCATTATATTGAAATTATTCTAATCTTGAAAATTATTTTGTTGAGTTTATGTTTTAAATTGATGCAGGAGCATCCTAGGTTGCCTTGTTATCTTGCTCATTTTTTTATATTTTGCAAGCTGATGCCTTGCAGTCCTTCATGTGCCTAGCAGTCCTTCATGTGCCTTGTAGTTCCTTCATGTGCCTAATAGTCCTTCATGTGCCTAGCAGTTCAGTTCCTTCATGTGCCTTACAGTTTAGTTCCTTCATGTGCTGAGCAGTTCCTTCATGTGCCAAGTTACTATAGCAATTCCTTCATGTGTCAAGTTACCTAGTATATGTCGAGTGACTCTTCATGTGCCAAGTTATCTAGTGTATGCTGAGTGACTCTTTATGTGCCAAGTTATTTAGTGTATACCAAGTGACCCTTCATGTGCTGAGTTATCCAGTGTATGCTGAGTGTTAGTATTTGGACATGATTTCTGCGAGTTGACTTGCAAGAATTATTTTTGATCACGACATTTATATTAAGATCTTTTCTTGGGATGTATCTAGACCATTTTTTGGTTGGCCCTCCTCTTATGTAATGTTCTAGAATAATCTATAAGCCCTTTTGACAAGTTTATATAGAGTTTTTAGGCTTAGAGTTAGGAAAATTTTGGGAGAGTAGAACTAAAAGTGTGAATTTCTAGTTGGATCTTTGAATGTGAATATATTTGTAATTGGTCATAATGTAAAAGGCCTTATAGCTAGGCATATATGTTGAATATTTGAAGAATCAATAAAAGTATTTCATTCTTCTTTCTCCTTTAGTTATTGTTCCTTGTGTTTGCTTTTGTTGTGTTAACTCTTGTAGGGTGGTTTGGATAGCTGGGTGAGCCTTTGGCCCTAGTTATTCATCCCTTTTCTTGCATCCCTTGGCCCTAGTTATTCATCCCTTTGCCTACATCCCTTGGCCCTAGTTATTCACCCCCTTTTCCTACGTCACTTGGTATCAGAGCTTAAGGTTCATCCTTATGGAAATTGGATCATGTAGTAACTTGATTTGGATTTGGTTGTAGGGTGGCAGATCTGTAGATTTGATTTATAACTTGCAGAGGGTTACGATCTTGTAAGAACCTGATTTGTAAAGAAATGATGCTATATTGGATCAATTGAGACAAATTGCAACTAGATTAGATGCTGTGGAGACAACTCAAAGGAGAGGGGCACATCTTGATGATGTAGGTGATGATGAAGCAATAACACCAAACCATAATCCCAAACCTGAAGAAGATCAAGATGAGGAAATATTGTTGCGAGTGTTGTCTAGAGAAAATTCAAAGCCTACTGTAGAAGTTATTCCTTATGATGGAAAATTGGATACCAATACTGTGTTGGATTGGATCTCTGATATGGAGAAGTTCTTTGAGTATGAAAACACTCTTGATAATAAAAAGGTGAAGATTGCAATCACTAGGTTGAAAGGTCATGCATACTATGATTGGAGCACTTGCAAACTGATAGACAAAGGAGAGGAAAGGAGAAGATCAAAACTTGGCCAAAGATGGTAAACAAGGTAAAGAACAAATTCCTCCCTACTGATTAACATGTTAGCTTATTGATAAAGATGCAAAATTTTAAACAAAAGGATATGATTGTGAAAGAATATACTGAGGAATTCTATAGATTGGACATCAAATCTAGACATGTGGATGATGATGTTGAGAAAATTGCAAGGTACATTAATGGAATGAGATCTAGAATTCAAGATGAAATAAGTTTTGTGAAGTTGGAAAGTGTAGAAGAAGAATATCAATATGCCTTGAAAGGTGAGGAGATCTTGACAAAGAAACATGAATAAAGACAAAGAGGTAGAGGTGGTAAATTCTAGAGAGGCAGAGGTAGATCTTATGGAGAAAGTGTTAGATTTGACAGTTCTATGCAGGATAAAGGAAAATCTAAATGGAAGAATGATGAAAAGGCAAGACCAAATGGAAAAATGGTAATTCTTATTAAGGAGGCACAAATTCTTACTAAGGAAGAGGTAATTCCTATTCTAGAGGTGGATTTCATGGTAATTGTTTTAGATGTGGTAAAGAGGGACATAGATCTTTTGAATGTAGATCCTTTGAAATTAGGCAAGGTAATAGAAATACGATGATTCAAGAAGATGATGAGGGTTCATTATGTGGACCTAAGGCTAAAGAAAATTTGATGGTGAGAAGAATCTTATGTAATAAGGGAAGTGACGAGGAACCTGATTTAAGGAGAAGTCTTTTCAAGACAAGATGTAAGATGGCTAGAAAATGATGCAAAGTGATAATTGATAGTGAAAGTTCTACAAATCTAGCATCAGAAGAGTTGGTTACCAAGTTGTAGTTGCAGAGGCTGAAACATTCCAAACCTTATAATGTTTCATGGATCAAAGATGAGCACAAGATATTGGTAAGTGAGCAATGCCTTGTGAAGTTCAAAATTAGACATTACTTTGATGAACTTTTGTGTCATATTATGCCCATGGATTGTTTTCATATTTTTTTGGATAGACCTTGGCAATATGATAGATATGTTGTGCATGATGGAAGATTGAATGAATACACTCTTTGGGTGAATGGGAAGAAACAAACATTTCTGCCTTTGATTGAAAGTCCAGATGAGGTTAGCTGTACTGCTATAAAAATTTGCATGGTTAATGGGAAACAATTTTAAAAGGAAATGAAAAAGAATCAAGTCTTTTTTGCCATAGTTCCTAGAGGACCGAGTGTTGGTAGTAATAATCGAGTAGTAGAAGCTAGTAATGATCGAGTGACCACAAATAGTGATAGTCGAGTACTAGTAGAAATTACATAATTGCTGAATGAATATAAAGACATTATTGCTAATGATATTCTTGATGGTTTACCTCTAGTAAGAAGTATAATTCATTGTATGGATCTAATTCCTGGAGCTAGTTTTCCAAACAAAGCACCATATAGGTTGACACTTGTAGGGAATGAAGAACTTAATAGACAAGTGCATGAGTTGTTGTAGAAAGGTTCAATCAAAGAAAGCTCGAGTCCATGTGTTGTACCTATTGTATTAGCACCCAAAAAGAATGGATAATGGAGAATGTGTACCAATTCTAGACCCATTAACAAGATAACAGTGAAATATAGATTTCCTATGCCAAGGATGGATGACATAATGGATTGTTTGAGTAGATCAAAGTATTTTACCAAGATTGATTTGAAGAGTGACTATCATCATATTAGAATCAAAGAAGGTGGTTTTTATGAATGGTTGGTTATGCCTTTTGCTTTGACTAATGCACCTAGTACTTTCATGAGGTTGATGAATGAAGTTCTGAAAATATTTTTGGGTAAGTTTGTGATTGTTTATTTGGATGATATTCATATATTTAGTAAGACTAAGGAAGAACTTCTTGAGCATATTAGACAAGTATTGTAGAGGTTGAAGGAGGAAAAGTTGTTGATTAATATGAGAAAGTGTTCTTTTATGCAAAATGAGATTGTGTATTTGGGATTTGTGATTTCAAGTGATGGATTGAAGATGGACCCTGAGAAGGTTAAAGCAATTTTGGAATGGCCTACACCTGAGAATGTGGGTGAGGTAAGATCATTTCATGGTTTGGCTAGTTTTTATAGAAAGTTTATAAAGAATTTTAGTGTTGTTTGTAATGCTATGACTAAAACAATGAGGGGAGATAAAAAGGAATTCAATTAGACACATGGAGCTGATAAGAGTTTTGAGACTTTGAAACAAATAGTTGCTGAATTACGTATATTGGCTTTGCCTGATTTCAACAAAGTATTTCAAGTTGAGTGTGATGTAAGTGGTAATACAATAGGAGCTATATTAATTCAAGAAGGTAAGCCTATTGCTTTCTTTAGTGAAAAGCTAAATGATGCTAAAAGAAAATATTTTGTGTATGATCAAGAATTTTATGCCATTGCTCAAGCATTGAAGAAGTGGAGACATTATTTGATTCTTAAGGAGTTTGTGTTGTATATTGAATATAAAGCTTTATGATACTTTGAAAGTCAACATAAATTGAATCAGAGACATATGAAGTGGGTTGAGTATTTGTAGAGTTTTACATTTTTGATCAAGCATAAGAGTGGAGTGACTAATAGAGTTTCTGATGCATTAAGTAGAAGACGTTCTTTGTTGACTAAAATGAAGGTTGAAGTTCTTAGTTTTGATGAAATGAAAGAGTTGTATGATGCTGATCCTAATTTTTTTGAGGTGTGGAGAGAGTGCAAAGCACCAAATCTGACAGATCACATAAGTATGATGAATATTTTATCCAAGAAGGTATGTTATTCAAAGGTATTTAGTTGTGTATTCCTAGAAGTTCTATGAGGTTGAATCTGATTAAGGAAAAGCATAGTGGTGGATTGGCTAGACACTTTGGAATTGATAAGACATTGAGTTTTCTGAAAGAGAAGTATTATTGACCACAAATTTATAAGGATGTTTAGAAATTTGTAAAG